>VWZV01013172.1:2483297-2998536 GCA_013397155.1 Irena cyanogastra | reverse complement strand
ATATAAAAAATATATATATATGGTTTGGAGTAATGTCTAAGCCTGCCCTTCTTCCCCTAAAGAATAATTAGACAAAGTCTAAGCATGACATTGTAAGATTTCAAATAATATTCCGGCTGGACTGTTATTTCTTTGTGTTTCAAGCGGACTGTGAATTGCTCTGCATGGAGATTTTTCCATTGCTGTGTGTCTGTGCTTCTAGCACTTCAGGTGCACAGTGAGACAAACATGATTATGAGGCAAGAGTACTTTACAGTTTTACTGACATGTAGCTATATTTATTAGTAATGAGTAAATGAAAGGGTTGTGGAGGTCAACATTTGAAGAAATTGTTGCTGAGTATTTCCCCTACACTCTCTGGGATGGGATTCCCAAGTTGTCATGCATACCACTTTTAAGTGGTGCATACCTAGCTACAAAATTAGGAGCTGCTGTGGGCAGTACGCAGCAGAACAGAGGCAAGGAGGAACGTTGAGAAATCCTTGCTTTAGCAGGCTAAGGACTGAAATTTCCAGATCTTCTGCAGGAGAAATAGTAATAATAATAATACCAAATTAACATACAGGTGCACTTGGAAAATGTTCTCTATTAAGAAAGACTATATGCTTAGTTTTCAACAATTAATATTTGCACATTTTCATGAATTATTTTTTATGCATACTTTGGAAATAAGTTACATTAGACACTTCACATTATTTTAACTATATTTTACACTGCTAATAGAAAATTTTTAACATCTTCCTGCATATTTAATAACAAACACGTGACATTCATAAGCTTTAAAACCTAAAATTATTAGAGCTAAGAAGAAAAAAAAGAACTATATTCCAGATCCCAATTCATTTGTTTCTTATATGACTGAGAAAATACCTCAAAATTAGATCAGCCTATAGAAAAACATGTTTAGAAAAACTGTAGGGCCCTTATTTAGCTATAATGGAGTTTTTTGTGGGTGCAGCATTTGTGCTGATGAAACCTGTTCAGAGTCACCAAACAAAATCTAAAAAAGCTGTCTTGTAACTGCAATCAAAGTGGGCTTTCACTTGCTTAGTGCTCTTAAAAGTGAATGCATGAATATAAAATCTAATATAAGTAAGTGCAAAAGAAGACATCACCACCGGTTGCTGGAGTTCCTGTGCCAGTTCTTCTATTTTGCAAACGTGCCAAAATGTCATCTTGCTTATTGCATTGTCAAAGATATCAACAGCCAATATGGAGAATGCTTAAAATCTGCTCTAATTGCTCAGAGTAAATAAACAGGAAAACTGAATGAGGAGTCATCCCTTTCTGCTCTGATCCTGTTTATACATCTTGAAATATTTTAAATAGTGATAATCTTCCTGTGTGCAGTCTTTCTGCTGCACAGTATTCTATACTTTATGTTAATTCCAAGCAGAAAGACGAAGTATTAAAACATAAAAGCATGTCACAGATTTTTATTTTTTTACCTTCTTTCTCCCTTCTTTTCCCCTCCCTCTACCCCAAATTAGAATCCCATTTGACTGGTTTTATCCTGTGATGACATCATAAGCCTGATTGTTCACTGTCATGTGGCTGGCCATTTTCACAGTGGGTGTACCAAGCCTGTAGTGAGCATCAGGCAACAGGAACCAATATGACCATGAAGCTGTGAATAGTTGAATGGTGTGGATGGCAGTTGTTGCTAACAGTTCTAACCTTGGGAGATAGTGGAGCAAGTTCTGACTAACAATTTTGTACATTTTTTCCCACTTCATTTAAGATTCACTTAGCTTCTGAAGAGGCTATATGTAGAGTAGAGCCTGTGGACTAATTTCAGGCTGGCACTAGATTACAGTGTTCAATCTGGAATAACATTTAATGCGTAGTTTCTTCCTTCACAACACTGGATGATAAAGGCAAAGTAAAATGTTTTAAGTTAGAAATACAGTGGCTGTTTTTGCAGTGGCACCATCTGTAGCCAGACTGGGTCCTAGTGAACAGCCATCTTATCAGGCTACCTATGGAGGGTAGTAAAAACATTTCCACTTTAGTTTAGCTGGTTGTATTAGGGCAAATCCACAAACACAGCACTTCACAGTAACCATTCTGCTGAGTAATGCCTCAATTTTGAGGTTGGAAACAGACTTGGAATAACACCGTGGGCATATTATCTTTAATTGCTCTTATCAAATTTGCCTAATTAAGATGATCCCATCTGTTTTCCTGAGCTTAGAGGATATCAGTCATGATAGAAGTGGTTTGGCTGAGGGGAGCGGTGCACCCTGTGGCCTGTAACCTCTGCAGTGAGGCTGCATGCACAACTTGATGTGGTGCTGTCAGACTGTCAGTGTACAAACCAAGAACCAGTCATGTCCCAGTGGGATCCCTGAGGAATGTGTTTGTTGACTTCAGCAGGTTTTGTGTTACATACCTGAGGTTAAACAGGTAATCTATAAATCGTTGTGTGAGGTTATTACAGCCTAAGGATGACTTATGAAATGGAATTATTGATATTCCAGCCTCCTAAACCATTATATTTTATTAAACATATTTCTTTATAGGTTTTAAGAGTTAAGAAATTATGTTTTTAAATAGCAATCCAGGCCATAAGCAATCTAGGAGGCTCCTGGAGTGTGTAGAGACATTTTCCTGGTCCAGACATTACATGAACCA
Organism: Irena cyanogastra; assembly: GCA_013397155.1. NCBI lineage: Eukaryota > Metazoa > Chordata > Aves > Passeriformes > Irenidae > Irena > Irena cyanogastra. The sequence continues at coordinate 2,995,902 of VWZV01013172.1, read as the reverse complement.
ACCAGAAGAGAATGATTATGGGAGCTGGTGCTTACCAATGCAGATGAGCTCATTAGAGGGGCTAAGATTGGTGGCAGCCTGGACTGCAGTGACCACTCTCTGGTGGAGTTTGTGAGGATTGTGAGCCTGGCAAGGAGCTAAGTCAGGACCCTGAACTTTGAAAGAACAAACTTCCAATTGTTTAGGAGCTAGTGAATGAGATTCCCTGGAAAACTGTCCTTAGGGACAAAGAAGTTGACCAGAGCTGGCAGTTCTTAAAAACATTTTTCTTAAAACTAGGTGATCTTTAAGGTCCCATCCAACCCAGGCTATTCTGTGATAATTGAGTGATTGTCTGAATGATTAAAGTGCTTTGCCATTATTACTACCATGCATATATGTATTTTCTGCAAGCTAGGAGTTTTCTCAGAGCACGATTTCGGAAGGGAATGTGTTCTTCCTGTTTCAGGATGATAAAAAAGTACAAGAACAGTTACATAATTAAAGTCTTTCAATTTCTTCTATTAATTTGTAATCAGAAAGTGCTGAGGGAAGAAAACAGTTTACCAACTTTATACATTCTAGCAGTCATGAGCCAAAGGGAAAATAAAGGTTTGTATGGCATTTTACTTGAATCATCTGTGATTTTTGATATAATTAAAACTAAAAGAAGAAAAATTGGAGTAATAGCTACTTTAGCTTGTTATTGTTACTGAAATCTGCACAACCAAAATGCTGCTCAATGAAAATCAAGTGTGGTACCTAACAGTCACTTCTCTTAATACTTGGACACTACTGGTTTCATTTCGTTAACCTGGCTTTGACCTAATGTAGCTCTGCAAAGGGGGAAAAAGAATTCTACATCTTCCTCCACCAGTTCCACTGGGTCACCAACCAGGCAACAGATCTGTGGCAAAACCTGTATCTCCCTCAACACTCAGGACTGGCTGGTTCGTTTTGTCTTTTTCTCTGGTTACTTTGGTGTGTTCTTTTCTGAGATTTTAAAATTTGCTTCTAATTTTTAAAATCTGATTTCCACACTGGCTTCTTTTGTGTTCTTCCCATCTGGTGGAATTGCACTTGTTCTAGGGGGTTTTAGACGAGCTGTCTTCCCACATATGCTGTGCAATACTCCCTAATTCCAGGCCTTTCTTCTTCTTGACATTCCACCATTGCCAGGTTGTCTGTGAAGAAAAAAATACCCTGCTATAACTTGTATTTTTTACTATAAGCTTTAAAACATATGGAAAAGACCCTACCCTCTTTCATTAAGTGAAAGATCTACACTATATCTTTATGACCACCTAGTGCCTGACATGTTTTCTAAGGAAAATTCTGAGGGTGATTTTTAATGAATATAATCTTTAAATGGCTTGGCTGCACTGTGAAATAGATGTATGGTGGGAAACATGCGTTCAGAAAAATACTTTGTACAAAAATAAACCACCATGTTATTATTGTTGTTAGGTAATGCTTTATTTGCATCTCAGTTTAGAGGAAAATGAACATGACTAGTTTTCAAACAGTACATTCAGGTAAAAGAAGTTTAAACCAGTTAGTAAGACTCTTGCACTAAGTCCCAATGAGAGTGAATACAAAAGTGTGCACTTCTTCATGCTGTGACTGGCTCTTTTTTTTGTGCTGCATCTACATGTGAAGAAAGATCCAAACATTCATAAAAGCTCATTTGTTTTGAGCATATACATCATTTATTAGAAGAGCATGAATAGACTTCAGTTTCCCATGTTTTGGCCCTGCTTTAAGTTTTCACTGAAGCTCATGTGTGTCTGAATGAGAGGAGCAGTAAAGAGAATGCTATGTTTGAACAGTAAATTTCTGGTATCATTTAATTGCAGTGAATTGTTTTTTTCAAAGAGGTGGTAATGAAGATGAATTAGGAAGGGAAAGCAAGGGAATAGCATAGAAGACTACCCAATGAAGTTAAGTTTTTTTGGTTGTTTTTTTAAAATGTATTTGAAACATCATAATCCAAATTTTCGCTGATACTTTTAGGAAATTTCCATTTCCCTTAAATTACTGAGAAATTGCATGTTATTGAAGATTTTTTTTTATTACTTTAGGGAGCAGGTGTACATAGCTGGTAACTGTTTAAAAATCAGCCATGGAAAGTGTATATCAAAGATTTTTATTGTAACCATTTATGCATGCATAGTAAGGTCACCACAACCTGAGTGTATAGAACTCTGTTACATTTAATTCTCCTTTGGCATAATTTAATTTGTTTATAATACTTTCTGAGTAGCTTTACAGGGTGTTTGCCTTATGATTCATTTGAAAACATGTTCAAGATAGAAAAATGCATGGGATATTTAAGCTATGTACGTAACGATTTGATTTAAATACTCCCCAATTTTAATATATATTAGAAACATGGAAAGAACAACAATTATTTTAATACTAGCCTTAAACCAAATGTGTGTATATATATATATTTAGCAATAAAATCTTGGCTCCAACAAGGATTTTTTTTAACTTTAGGTTAATCCTATGTGTTGCTCCCATTTGAAATCACTGGTGCCACAGACATGATTAAATATAAGTGTATATATAATTGATTTTCTGGATTAAAGCTGTCATGCAGTTTATTTGTACTTGAAGAAAAAACCCTGGCTGATCTCTTTTCTGTAGAAAGTTTCAAAGAGAAATGAAGTACAAAAGTTTACACATTTCTCTGGTTATTCTGTCCTCCTGTGGTATTCTTGCTCTTCAATATAGAGGGCTCCGTTAAAGCCTGGAGTGTTATCTCTGCTATCTCACCTGGGCAGGGAGCAGTCACAGTTCCACTTGTTGACACAAAGAAAAGAAATGTTCATCATCTTCACGGGTGTTGGGAACAGAGCTCTCTCTTTGATCACCAATCTAGTTGAATATGGATGAAGGAAGGACGCCCTGGCCTTGCTGTTCAGGATGTGTGTGAGCCCCAGTTGTGATGGCCACTGCTCTGGAAGCAGCCTGAGACAGACAAAGTACCCCTGGGACTCTCGCTTCAGCACAGTCAGAAAGCCCCCCATAGTCCAGGGTTTGTTTTGACAGCCACAGTTCAGTTTTTATGGATGATAATTTACTAAAGGAGTGGAGAATCACCCTGGGGGAGAGGATGCTAGCAGGCACTGTGTTGAATCAAGGGGATCATTCCATGAAACAACAAAAGTAACATCTGGAGATTTTATACAAGGAGGGAAACTTGCTGGGGTTTATACCTATTACCTTTGATTTGGCAAGTCTCTGTGTTTGTGTGAAACTCTTTCCTCATTTTTTATTTGTTCCTAACAGAAATGAAGCAATTGCCAGATTGGAGAATGTAGGGCAACAGATTTCACTGCAATATGCCAGTGTGTGATACAGATCCAGCTTGTTCAGATGAGTGAGTATTTTGCTATGCATTGGGTAACTGTTGAAATGGGGCACTTGAAAGTCTCTGTTGCAGTTGGTAATCTGCACTTTCAGAAATGGGAAAAGCAGTAAGTCATGGTCACCAAAAGTATTGGGGAAGCAAAAACAGTCTCAGTAAGAAAGGGTGTTTAAGGTAGAGGGCACATAGCCATGCTTTGTTCTCTTTTACCACCAAGGTCTTAAGTGATATTGTACTGGTATAATTAGGAATAAAACTTGACTTTTTTGAGTAAAGAGATGAACTGGAGATGGAGTCGCTCAGTAGAAACAGAAAAAAAGCCCAAACCACATGCCGTTTTATGTTGTAGCACATCATAGGGCTTCTAGTCAAAGACAAAGATACCATGGTGCAAATGCTGAACAAACTGATGAACCATTTTAGTTCAGAGTGAGTTCAGGCAACTGTTGTAGCCTTCTTGTTTCTTGACACCTGGCTATTACCTGATAGAAAGTTCCCTTAGCTTGGGCTGAAATCTGTTTTGTGCCTGAAATCTGATTTCTGTATATCTTGCTAGTTGCCACAGGAAAGAATGTTGCTTTGGCCACAAATTCTACAAAATGACCTGGTTGTAATGGGTCAAGAGGCAAAAAAGAAATGGGTACCCTGAAACTTTTGTAGGGCTCAAAGCTTTGAATCATTTGTTCAAAAACAAAACAAAAACAACCTGATATAATTTCACAGTGAAATTCTGGGATAAATGTTAAATAGCCAGGTTTTTTTCACAACCTGGCATTATACCCAGGTCAGCTGAGTTGTATTAAGAATTAGCACAGATTTATTCCACTGAATTCTTTGGCAGATAAAATAAGGAGTGTTTCATATGTATTTCATACCGTCTTCCTTAAAAGGAAAATAGACTTCAGTGAAATCTTGACCATACAGCACAAAGTCTCCTTTCACACTGCAGTACTTGAGACTTATTTAATACCCAAGAGTTGGAAAACATAAAATGATCTGGGGTGAAAACTTGATAACCACAATTTTTTTTTTCAATAAAACAACTAAAAATACATGAAGAGCTAAAGTATTTACCTTAGTGTAAATTTAATTTATTCCCAAACTCAAAAATGTATTTTAAAGCTTGTAATCTGTATTCTTTTGAACTGGGTATCATGCTGGAATTTTTTCCCGCCAAGTTACAGATCCCAGAAAAATAAGGTTTGCATGAAAAGTTCTTGGCAGATCTCTCTTGGAACAGCACAAACAACACTGCTTAACAAGGAAGCATTCATTACTTCTGTCTTGTTGCTCTCTGCTATTTCAGTTACCAGCTGTAAGGTTACTGGCATCTTTGAATCTTCCTAATAAAAAGCATGGGGAGCAGTCATTCAAGGATGATAGTGAGAAATATGTTGAATTTTTTGGGTTTACTTTTGTTTTTTAATAGCCATTGTGCTTTATCAAGCTGAGCTATTGCATTGTCTGCATGTTCTCACAACAAAGAAAATTCAGGAAAGTAACAGTCTTAGAAGGACAAACGTGTTGATCTCACTTTAGCAATCTGTGATCCTTGCGTGTGCAATTAAAAAAAATATTTTACCTTTCAAAACTAAAGCCATCTGGTATTTAAGTTTTCGTTTCAAAAAGTCATTAATAAATGACCTTCTTGGTGGCCATACATTTCTAATGCATTACAATCCTTTTGGGAAAACTTTTAACCACTGTTGTAACTTTTCTTGGTAAACTAAGCCACAGGTCTTGTAGCCTCTATTTTGCTTAGCAGTCATGTACAATGCGTTTTTTAGCACCTGACAAAGTCCTGAGCTAGTGAAATTATTGCCAGGTATGCCACAGGTCTGTAAAATTAAGATCTGAGCCCTGCAGTAGGAGTTGTTAGAAGAAAAATATCCACAAGGTGTATTTTTTAATTACACTATTAAGACTATTTAATACTCTTTATACAAAGAGTTATGTTTGAGAACTTCACAAATCTGTAGGTTAGAGCTCAACAGAAACAGTCACTTGGAGTAGTGGTAAAGGGTGACATCAAGGAAACTTTGAGACCTGGATCCTGGAGATGCACAGCCACCAAACCCAGTGCTGGTGGAAAGTCCAGGAGCTGGAGGAATCCCGTGCTGGGGAGAGGCTTCCAAAGGCAATGGTCACAGCTGGCAGTCACTCTGTAGCAAGGCCACCCTGAGTTTGGCTTCTACTCTTGCAGCAGCAAGTGGTTTTTTGAAAGTGTAGTTATAGCCTTTCCGTGCCCTTTAGTGATTTTTTGGTGAGGGATTCAACTAGAGCAATTTAATCCTTCATGAAGAGACAGAAGGAGCACCAAATGTAATGTAGGAAAGCATGAAGGCTAAACCAAATGGTTAATACTGGCATCAATTTTAACAAGAGAACTGATAAAAAGTCTAGTTTGTAGCAGCTCTCTTGCACATATTCCAGGCCTTTCTTGCAGTGGTTTCTGCTGCTAAAACTAGCAGTGCTGGTGGGAGCTTTAGTGGTGGACAGAAAAAATTATCAGCCATTTACTCAAAAGGTTTATGTCATAAATCTTTTCTTTACTTTGTCTCAGCATTGAATTTTAACTCTATGTTTCCTTCACTCCCCACAAATGCAGTGTACCTATTATTATATCTTTCATACTTGCTGATTAATTAGAAAGGTCTTAATCTCTTAAGTTACATGATTGAAAGAGAGTTTATCGATGGGCAGGTGGCAATACACATTGGACACAAGTCATCTGACAAGCTGGAACTCGATGATTTCTGTTGTCTCTTGTGGAATTTCTTTTTTTTCCCTCCCCCATCCTTTTGCATGAGATCCCAAAGGAGGGAGGAAAAAGGGTTTGCTTTCAGTAAGTGCATGTCGTGTGGATGTTATTTTACTGTTAGAATAGAGGCCAATCTCTTTTGCCTCAAAACAGACTTATTAATTGGAACACAAATATATCCTCTCAGAAAGAGATTAACACAAAAGGAGAGAATTTTTAATTCTTAATTCTAATTACATTATATTTCAAGATTTATTTAATCATGTTAATTTCCACCTGAATTCTCTAACAATCTGGGTTATAGATTGCTGAAGCCTCTGGAATCTGGCAATTGTGTTTGCAATCTTTTGATCAAATCCTTGTTCTCTAAGTCTCAGAGACCTAACAGAGGTTTGTAAGTTTAAATTAGTTTAAATGATTCCCATACCCTAAAATAATTCCTTTTAATTGCAAGAAGCTGGACTATCTTGTACACAAAGGTTGGGAATTGTAGTCACTGTAGTTTTTATACCTCTGCTAACAGCATGGTGATACTGAATTAGGGAGTCCATCACTTTTCAAAATAAATATTATATGCAGTATTTGAGCATGTAATCACATATGTTAATTATGTTCATAATTTTTTCATGAATGGCCCTATAGAGTTATTTCCCTATGGACTAGTGGCATTTAATGCTGAAGCCTCAGGCAGGATTGCTGTAATTTGCGGGATTTTTTTTCTTTTTCTATTTTTTTTTAACTTTATACCTCCTCAGCAATATGCTTTAAGAATTCAGATTTAATTAGATTATTTTTTAAGTTCAAATTTTACCATGGATTTTTCCAGAGACTTAATATTCGCCAATGTTTCCTTAGAATGTGGCTCTTCAAATAAAGAGAGTGCTCAGGAAGCCTGAAAATATTAGTTCAAGTCTTTTTTTACTGATTATTTACTTTCAAAAAATGTAGGATTTGCCTGTTTAGGTTAAAAAATATTAGGAAAACTAGGCCTCAGAATATGTCTACTGCATGCAATACCTGTACAAAATCAGAGCATTTTGTATGAATATGAATTGTCTAGTTAATGGTTAGCCACCATTATTTGTTTTTAGATTATCTGGATTTTTCTGAATTAAAGCTGTAATTCAGAAACCAGTGAAGTAATTGACTCACTGGTTCTTTCAATCAAAGAACTATTCATTAAATACACTTTGGGTTAGAGCTGCAGTTGATTACCTGCCTAAAAAAATCTATCTGCTGAGCGGCTTCAAAATCCCCAAGCATTAAAGAAACAGAACAATATTTAGTTTTATGGCGTCAGGTGGAGCAGACACATGCACCGATCCCCAAGTAAACATACTGTGGCTTCCATGCCTCCTGAATGGAAAGTCTTTCTCCCTCCTTTCCACCCAAGCAGTGGATATTTTGTTAGCTCTGATTATATGTATTCAAGTGTGGCACACTTGAAAAAAAAACCAAACCCAGAGAATAATTTTTTTATTCTTTAATTGACATCTTCATAAACTTAATGTTCTTCATTCATTATAACATTATTGAACAACAACAGCAAGGCTCTGGAATTCCCTAGTTTAGAATAATGTGACATGGATACATATTGAGATATTTAAAAGAATTAATAGCTTAAAGAAAACCCAAAGCTGTTCCTCTTGATGTGATTTTAGACACATTTTAATTGTCAGATCTGTCAGTCCTGGCACTTGCCACTTGAGGGATTGATGCACGAGGTGCTGGTTGGACTCCAGTTTGAGTCCATTCCCAGCAGATTCGCATATGCTGGGACCTCACTCAAGGTGGAAAATTCAGACATTGTATGAAGATATTTTGGCTACATAGGAAATTTGAAATGCTCTGTGTTAAAATGTTTTGGACAGTTACCCTTTGAGATGGCTTTATCTGTTCTTCAGAGCCCTGTGTGAAACTTGAGAAGACCCTGCCTGCCAAGGGCGAGGAGAGGTGCGCAGAGGTTTGGTTCAGGTCGGGGTTAACGGGGTCACTCCGGGCGGTATCACTGTGGGGAGCTGAGGTGGATGGTACAGTCAGGCAGCTCTTTGCAATGCTTGTGATGCTGTCTCTGAATTAGCACACGGAATGCCTGTTTCTTATGGATTCACTGTGCCTGGGAGTAGAGGGATTTCAGTCTCCTGCTTTAATTCAGTCTTGTTTTACTGAATTATTTATTATTTGCAAGTGATGGGAAAGTTGATTCATGCTTCAGAAGAAAGGCTGTGAGATGTTATAGGGCAAATGCCTGTTTTTAAACTGAGGGCAGGAATTCTTCCTGTATATTTGATATATAAACATTGAGTGAACATGAAAAAATCTTGATATGATTTAAAATAGACCAAAAAGTGGGATATTTACTATTAATAATCTGTTTGTTATGGTTTTCATTATTTCTTTTGACTTTTAATCAACAGTTACTGTCTTTGTTATTCTAACAGAAATTTGCATAAAGTCAAAATAATCTGTTGCTGTATATTTATGTAGTAAATCTGTCAGTATGTATTGCTCCTGTTGTACATGTGGGGTTGTGTGTGCATTGTTACATTTCTGTAGCTCCTAATATTTACTTCAGAAGTTGCTCTGAAGAGACACTTTAATTATATAAGGGCTATATTTGTGCAGGTTTCTAATAACAATACGTGATACCTTCCTGAGCAGCTATTGTACGCATGAGTGTAGGCAAGATGGGAATATCATAAAGTCTTGGTGTTTTACCAACTCAATTAAATAACAATGTAATCATACAAAATACAAATGCTACCCTACTGCCCTGGAAGCCTTAACGCTTTCCTTTATGACACTCCCAGGTAAATTGTCCAGAATGAGCAAAAAATTACTGTCCATAATTGCTCATGGTTTTCTAGCAGGACTTAAATCCACCTTTATTCAGCCAATGCTTGAACTAACTAGTTTTTAGGAGAAAAAATATGAAAAAAACCCCCACCTTTGTAGCATATCTGAGAGCATCTTGTCTGAGACTTTTCATGTACGCTGAAGGTACAAAGATTGGAATTCAAAAGTCTTATTAAAATGCCATTCATCTCAGATCTGATTAGCAGCATCAGAGCTGAGAGGATGGGAATTAAATTCACCAAGGCACCTCTTACTCTTACATATTTCATCATTCTGAAAGAAAACTTGGGCAAGTGACTGAACTAGAATATTTATGCTTTATTCCAGGGGAAAAATATTTTATTCAGTGAGCTCACAAAGTACAATATCTGTTTCAGAAGAAGTTTTGTTACATCTGTACCAATTAACTTCTCCATGTAAATAAAGAATAACCTACTACATTCTGTGGGAGCTTGCTCTACTTTTCAGCAGTGAGCACTTTTTATAAAGCACGTTACAATTTCTCTTGGAAAAAATAATGAACTGCCAATAGCTGTCCAGCCTTTATGAGCCACTCAAGGTACAGTAGCTCTATTGTTACCTGTTATTAGTCATCTCTTTTTCAGACTGTTGAGTCTACATTGTTGTTTCTTGCATGGAAATCCCTTTCATGCCTCTGAATATCCACAGAGTCCTTTTCTAAAACTTTTTTCAATCTTTATTGTAGTCTTTCTCACTCAAGAAGAGAATTTCCTGCCAGGTAACTTAGTTTTTTCTTACTGCTGAAGAAATAGAAAAAGCTGATACATATAGGATGAAAAAAATAGAAAAAAGCTGATACATATAGGATGTTTGCATTTTGGTGCATGGACTGTATATGGTATGAAACATCTCATATCATATTAAATATCATTGAAATACTGGTCTTTGTTTAGCAAATGATGTTTTGAATTCCAGGAAATGACCTTGTAAAAATGGAAGTGAGAAAAGGAAATTTGCTTCTGTTAGGGAGGGAAAATGAAGGAAAGAAAGTTAGTGCAAACAAAGGGGAATGACAGAGGCTGAATCAGAGAAAGATGGGGATTTTCACAGGAATGTATGGAGTGTGGGTAGAAGGTGCCCGACAATTTTTCAGTCTAGTGATGCCCACTTTCCAAGTGCTCAATAATCTTTTCAATTCTACCAGTTAATTAAAAATCCAAGAGAGACCAACCTCCCTCTATTTGCACTTTGTATTGCTACTGTTGTAGCACACTACTACAGAGAAATCCAGGGTACTTTAAGACAGACCATGTTTCACGTGTGACTGGACTTGAATGTTACAGAATGTTATAAAGCTGCTTGAAAGCCCCCAGCTTTGTGCCTGTGTTTCCTCCTCTCTACTGGCTCCTCTGGACTGCCATTAAATTGTGCTTCCAAAGGGGCTGTTAGGATCTATGATTTTCTCTTCAGCAATAAATGGTGATGGTGGTAGTCACCAACAAAAGTGATGAGGCAGAAATGGAATTCCCCATCAATGTGGGTGCTTTCAGGTTAATGGGATTAATGTTGGAGTAGAGGGAGGAGGTAAGGTTTAGGGCATCTGGAGTGCCTGGGAGTGCATCAACCCAGAGAGCTCCCTGCAGGATATCTTTGCTGTGCACCAAATCATTTATGGTCATAGAGCATACTTTAACTTTAGGAATACTCTGGTCCTCCTGCAAGTGCTCCAACCCAGGATCTGTACAGACACAGTGACACCACCTATGACAGGTGTTGATGTTGTGAGGAAGTACCCGGGATAGGTTGACTGACCTCCTGGTGACAGACATCCTTGGAAAGCGAGTGAGTGGCAGTGACCACCCTGTTCACAACAGCCAAGCGGCTAAAACCATTGGCCTTCTCAGCAGACCCACATCCAAACCCAGTACTCTTCCATGAACTTGGGTCTGCCTGGGGCAGCAGTCGCATCCAGGCTGTCTTGCAAAGCACAGGTTGTCCATATGTCTGAAAGTGTTTTCTGCCCTGCAGTGAAATGTGATAAATTCTGTGTTCTCATGCCTTGCGATGTAGTGTAAATATGCTTATTTATTGTTGAAAGTAATAACTTACTCAATTTGAAGTACATGAAGAGCTGTGTCACTGTGCCCACCACAGCAGGTTGGGGCATGTACTGAACTTTTCTCTTGTGTACCTTATGGCTCCGTTGTGTGCTGCAGGAATGTTTTCCTCATGTACAAATGTGTGTGTCTGTAGGATCAACTTTGGCTGTCACTGCGGGAGTGCTGGACATGCCCCTCCGCAGAGCCAGTGTTGCAAAATGTGGAATATTTACAATTTTCATAAGAAAATTGGTTTTTGTTTGATCTTTGTATACTTTTAAGCCTAATCAAAAAGAAGGGAAATTTAATCCCTGATATAAAGAGCAGCTAACAAACAAGCTCTAAGTGATGTCCAGGTATTAGAAAAACAAATTACTTGTTGGTAGAATTACCTTGTCACGGTTTAGGGCTTGACATGTTCCACTGACCTCAGACCTATGGGGAAGTTGGCAAAGCCTGGGAAGAAGGATGTCCACTGATACTGGATACAAAGAATGCAGGATTTACGAGCATGCAGGATTCACCAGAATTCCCAAGATAAGGAAGAAACTAATAAAGACAACTCAGCAACTGTGCCAAGTCAGCTCCGACTGGTAAAAGGTAATTGTGGCAGGGGGAGATCACGACCACCGACTGATGGCCCACCAACCCAAAAGAGGAAGACTGAGCACGCAGACTAATTAGCGCGAGAAATGAGGGAATCATTAACAAAAAAAGATAGAATTCTGATAAATAAGAGAACCATGTCACTTGTAGCCAATGAACACTCATTTCTATGTCGTTTAGAATGTATAAATAGTAAAAAGTTTTGGTAATTGGCGTGCTTGGTTTGTGGAATAACACCGCGCACCCACGCTTGCGCAACTCTGAGATAAATAATTTCTCTCTCGAGTGTGTAATTATTGCCTTGTTGCACACTGGCCAACGAATGCGATTTTAGTGGGTAAAAACCGCGCCTGCGCGTCCCGAACGCAGGCCGAGTCCGGCGGCGGCAGCACCGGCAGCCGCGGAGCGCGCAGGCCCGGCCGGCCCGGCCGCGGGACCCGCCCGCGCCGCTGCCCTGCCCGCCGAGGGCTGTGGGCGGGAGCGGCCCCGTGCGGCCGCGCCATTTTGTGCGGAAGGCGGCGCGCGGCCCGGCGGCAGCGGTTCGTGAGGCGAGGGGGCTGGCCCGGGGCTGCGCTCCGCCTGCGGCGGCGGGCGCGGTTGTGGGGCAGAAAAGACCCCGCGCCGCCTTGTTCTCCCGCGAGGTGGGTGGCTCTTGACGGAGAGCAGGGGTGGAAGAGGCTGTCGTGCTGCTCGGAGTTCCCGCGGGCCCGTCCCGAGCGGCATCCGTGAGCTCTGCACTCTGCGTGAGCGCTCCCCTCGCCTGAGAGGCTGCTGAGCTTGCAGAGAGGTTCGTTTTGAGAAATGCTCACTAGGCGCCAAAAATTAAACGGTGATATTTTGGCTTCTGGTCCGGGAGCGCGGCGGAGCAGCGGAGCTCTGCGGGCCGGCGCTACTGCCGCGTCCTCGGGACTGCTCCAGTTACACAAAACAGCTGTCTGCGCACACAGACACAGCTTGGTGTGTTTTTAAAAAGCTCGTGTGAGATGTTTGTAGAGACTGCGAGGCACAGTACAATTTACTCTGAATAAAATTGCCGTATTTATTTACTTTTTTACTGATTGTTTTTTACTGATTGTATGGTAGTAAACTATTGATGAGCATATCTGGAGACAAATACTGAAAGTTTCAGAATATAAAATATGTTTATTTTTGAACATTTGATTTGTCTTGCATTACAGTGTATATTTGGCAAATTGATGGTGTCTTTGCTTGTTTCTGGACACTGTGAGCAAGCAGAGCTGGACTCTAAACAAATCTCAAAAGTCTGCAGCCTTCAAATTTTAAGTGGATTTTAAAAAGAACAACAAAAGGAGTGATCTTGGATGGATCCTGTATTGAATTTGACATCCTTTCCAAAATTGATAGTTTTATTTGGTTTAGGTTGGTTGCATTTTTTCTGTAGCTTAGAAGAATGTTTGCATCTGTGGTTTCATCTTAAAAATAGGTGAACTCTCCAAGGATTTAAGTTTGATTGACTTGCAAAATGGATAAATTTCCACACGGTGAAAAGCGAAGTTTTTACTCAAAAGGCTGCAAAGGCCTTATACTGACAATTAACTGTATTCTCTATATTGTTCCATGTTTCCACTGTTATTTTAAAATACTTCTTGACATTTGCATCAACATTGTTAAGACAATTTTTAAACAAGGCCTATTCTAGATCTTTTCAGGGATTGACAGTTGGTTTCTGTGTTTGCCAATATTTGCTAGATTTTTTTTTTTTTGTAACAGTAAAATATACCTTTTTCAATAGTAGTAATTTCTAACAACTGTAACTATTTTCTTTTTAGTGTACCGAAGCATGTTTTTACCACGATCTGTTAAAGTCAAGAGGACTGCTGATGAGGACAAAAGTTGTACAGCTAAGAAAAGTAAACTGTCTTCTGGAGGATCTTTGCTAGGGGAGACCACAGAGTTCCAGGACTGTAAGTCATTTGGAACGGAGACTTCTGCTTCAACAGACAGCTCGGGTGAAATTGTACAGGAACACACAGAACCTGCAGCTGCAGACCTTGGTGTTACTAATACATCGTCGGCAAAGGACAGCCAAAATACGGAGAATGATGGCTCTTTGGAAGAACCCATCAAATCCTTCAGCAAATCCCAGCGCTGGGCAGAGCCTGGAGAACCTGTGTGCGTTGTGTGCGGCCGCTACGGGGAGTACATCTGTGATAAAACAGATGAAGATGTTTGTAGTTTGGAATGTAAAGCCAAACACCTTCTGCAAATTCAAGCAAATGAAAAGCAGCTAACATCTGATCAACCCGCAGATTCTCAAGCAGAAGCTCACTTGCTTAATGCACCTTATTTCTACAAAGATCATTCCTTTATTTTAGGTTTGCAAGATGAGCAGGTTGAGAACCTTAAACTCCAACTGGGTATTGCTGTCCAGGGCCAGCAAGTTCCAAGACCAATTGTAGAGTTTGAACACTGTTGTTTTCCTGAAACTTTAAACAATAATTTAAAGAATTCGGGCTATGAAGTCCCAACTCCCATCCAAATGCAAATGATCCCTGTTGGACTATTAGGGAGGGATATTCTGGCTAGCGCTGACACGGGCTCTGGAAAAACAGCAGCTTTCCTGCTTCCTGTTATTATGAAGGTTTTGAAAGAGGTAATGAAACTTCAGATAGTTAGGGAAAGCAGTTTGCAGCTTTGTCTGTTGGATTCGCCATGTTATGGGGAATGTGATTGCAGTGTTTTTCATTAACATTCAGTGATTTGTTTGACACTTGAGTGATCAGGCATTTGGTGCTTGGAGGGGGGAGCTGCTAATTATTTTTAATGATATTGAATGTTTTTTCACTTTGGTCAGGAGATGAAGCAACTCTATCAATATTACCTATTACACAGTTCCTGCTTATTGAGAAAGTTAATTAAATTCTTAAATTCTGTGGTAGACTTCCTAAATGACTTCAAATAGAAAGTGAAAATAATTCCAGGCCCTCTGTAAGTTCTTCCTGTATCTTCATATATCAAATGGCTCAAAGAGATTTTTTGGAATTTGTATACTTCACAGAGTAATTTCTCTTGGAATATATTTGGTTGACTGTCAAATAAATACAGGAATTTGGGGTAAAAAAATTTCTGAAATCCTCTAGTTACACAGTTTCCACTTTTATAATGTGGGAAAGAGAATGAAGAAAACTTCTGTTTTGTAAAGACATGGACGTATGATTAGAAGCAATGGCAAATAGTATTCTGTACTTTGTGTATGGTTCAGAATTGCTTTTTGCTTTACAGGTTTTATTCAAAAGGAGATGCATAAAAATATATTAGAGAATTCTGGACATGATTCTAGTGGTGCTTTGCACTGTTTAGGTACCTTTACAGAATGTAGATACACACAAATGTGTAAATCTTTCCAAATGAATAATTGAAAGGTTATTTAAGTAACTCTTTTACTCTTTAAAGTACTCTAGCAGCTCCTAAACTCTAGTTTGGGAATGCAAGCGTTGTGTAGAAGTAGGTAGGAAAAGGTGTATACACTTCGGTGGTTCCTCTGATTATCATTAAAGTCTTCAATATATGTGTTTATAGTAATATGTGCAAAATTGGAGTCTCAATGAAAAATGCATCTGTGCACAATCTTCCCCATTCTTCATCCTCAGGGTACTGTACAAGTTAATGTACGTATCAAGAAGTAATTTTATTTTGCTGCTTAAAATAATTCTCATTTTTAATGTAAAAGATTACTTTGGGAAATTTGAAAGCTTTTTACCAAAGCAATAAAGCAATTCCACGTTAATCAGATTTTTCCTCTCCTTTCTAGTCAGAAACTCCATCTGCCCTTATTTTGGCACCAACGAGGGAGTTGGCCATTCAGATCGAGAGGCAAGCGAAGGAGCTGATGGCTGGGTTACCTAACATGAGGACAGTTCTGCTGGTGGGAGGTTTGCCCCTGCCCCCGCAGCTGCACCGCCTCAGGCAGAGTGTGAAGGTGAGCGCTGACTGAGAGTGGAGAGCCACGTTGTCACTGCATTCACAGACAGCAGAAATGTTACTGGTGACACCTATGAACACACAAAGATGGCTTTCTCCTAAGTCTAAAATACGGAAACATTTGTTACCTCCTGAAAATTTCACAGTTACACAATTTTTAAAAAACTTTTTCACTTCTGATTAAACATCCAATAGCTTTATTTTTTGTTTGTTTTTAAAAAGTTACATGTGTGATATTGCTGCTTTCAAAGACTGAAGTATGCCAGTATTTTACACAAGGAGTTGTAATTGAGAGGAAAAAGTAGTTTGTTTTTCATGCAGATTTTATTGCTTAGAACTTAGATACCTCCATTAAAATTTTAAAAGGTCCATTTCCTCTTAAAGCTTCATAGTTTATAAATTTTCTAAAAGTTTTATGACTTACTTGAATGCAAGTAATTTTACTTATTTACTGCCACTGTTATGTATGTGATGGAATTTTATGTTTTTTCTAGGATGGTCCTCTGTAATTTAATGGAATTTCTTACTCCTGTGGGGTTTTTTCCTCCCTTTTTTTTTTAGGTGATAATAGCAACACCTGGAAGACTTCTTGAGATTTTAAAGCAAAGTTCTGTTCAATTGCATGGCATAAAAATTGTGGTGGTGGATGAAGTAAGTATTTATCAGAGCTCTATTACCTATATACAGAGGTCCTGGAAGAGTAAAGTGTGAGTGGCTAATCTCACTTATTAATCATACAGAGTGTTTGTTATAAAAATAGAATCTATTTCTTGGGAGACTATTTTTTGACACAGTTTGAAATGTGTTTAAACAGCAAGTGTTCTATTGCTGTAAAGATTTAGGTATCTGACAGGATAATACTGTTAGACCAGCGTGAACCATTTAAATTTTAATTAATAAAATTTTCTCACTTAGCTTTTCCTCTGACTGTAAATACTCCTTTTGGATTATTACATGCTACATTATGGTTCTTCTGTCAATTTAAGTTTAGGGTCCTGCTGTTCATAGAAAAAAATGTGGTACAAATCTAACATTTTTCATTTAGGTGGATACCATGCTAAAAATGGGTTTCCAGCAGCAAGTGTTGGATATTTTGGAAGACATCGCTCATGATCATCAAACCATACTGGTGTCAGCCACGATTCCAGTGGGCATTGAGCACTTGGCAAATCAGCTTCTGCACAATTTTGTCAGAATAACAATTGGAGAGAAGAATCTGCCGTGTTCCAATGTTCGGCAAATTATTTTGTGGGTAGAAGAACCATCTAAAAAGAAAAAATTGTTTGAAATACTAAATGTAAGTTTAATATTTTTCTCATGAGAGCTATTTATAAAATGATTCACGTCTTTCCATGTCTCTGTCAGGTACTCCTCTCATGACCAGGACAAATTGAGTCCATGCTGATGATGAACAGCCAATGATTGTAATCCCTTTTTAAATAAGCTGTTTCATTTTACAGGATAAGAAGCTCTTCAAGCCTCCAGTGTTGGTGTTTGTGGACTGTAAACTAGGAGCAGATCTGTTGAGTGATGCTGTTCATAAGATTACAGGATTGCAGTGCACAGCTATGCATTCTGAAAAGTCTCAGGTGGAAAGAACAGACATATTACAGGTTTGTGCCTGCTCAAGTTAAAGCTGTTTGGTAGATTTCAAATGGCCTTTTTTTTAAAATGTGGCTTCATTTGAATGACTGAAGTCATAATTGACTGCTTTTCTGCAATAATACCTGAGGTATTGTTGGGGGAGATGAGAGACAGACAGGACTAAACAAAACTGTAGATAACAGTCCTATTTTAAATGTAGATAAATACAGAGGCTGTTTCTCAGATTATTTGAAATGGGAATTTAAATAAGCATTTAACTGTAACATAATTTTTGCAATTAAAATTGTGGGTTCGATCTCTCTTTGGTTATCTCTCTGAATGATATTCCTGTTTAAATCAAGAATACAGGGAGCCATTCTCTCTTCTACAGTAGAGTAATCTCACTGGGTGTGTTCTTACACCAAATAACTGGATGTTAACCTATGCTTGGAGAGGTTCAAAATACAAATAAGGAAAAATAATTAATTTTGGTTTGTTCCTTCCTTGCCAGGGATTACTTCAAGAGAAGTACGAAGTTATAGTTAGTACTGGAGTCCTTGGACGAGGGCTTGACCTTGTCAATGTCAAACTGGTGGTGAATTTTGATATGCCTTCAAGTATGGATGAATATGTACACCAGGTAAATAAATAAATTGGTAATGCTTTATTTGAAAAGTATACTGAAATATAACATCCACTTGTGGGAATTTAAATGTAAACAGATCATTTTCCTCTTCAGAATATTTTTTTAATAGGAAAGGAAAAAGTGATGCTGGATAGCTCTTCTGTAAGTCTCTTATGTAAATTACTCAAATCTAGAAAACTGTTCCTGTTATCTCCTCTATAAGTTACTAAAACCTAGAAGTGTGTCTTTAAATCGCTAACTTTTGCAGTGTACTTTCTCCTGTTTTGTACTATTGTATCATTTTGTGTCTATAGAAGACAAAGTTTAGAATTTTTTTATTGTGTGAACAAAGGCCAAATGCCCCTGTTGCAGGTGCAGCTCATCTGTAGTGTGGGATATGGATTAATAGTCAGGAAAGCAGTCGTGAACTTGATTTCTTCCCCTCTTTCTAGTCAAGTGTCTCCTGATTTTTTTTCTGTGGATTTCCTGCTTTAGAAAAGATGATCTGTGAGCCTCACGTGTGTGTGCGTTTATGTGCACAGTCAGCAGCCCTAGTTTAGCTGGCACATCAAGAGAACTCATTCTTGCCCTCTTTGTGGCATAAGGAAGACACAGTGCTACTGTGTGCAGTTCTGAGAACATCAGCTATGGGAAAAGGCAGCAAACTGGAGGGAGTCCAGGTGAGGTCAGGGGGCTGGCACACGTGACACTTCAAGACAGACTGAGGCAACTGTGCTTGTTTGGGCTGCACTAGAGACTTAATTGCTCTCTTCCATTTGGGTGATTACAGAGGAGACAGAGCCAGACTCTCCTTGAAGGTGCCCAGGGAAAGGATAAGAGCCAGCAGTTGTAACTTCCTGCCAGGGAAATTGTGGCCTCATAGCAGGGAGAAGGGATTTTCAGAGCGAGGGGACCTTTGTGCTTCAGACACTTGAAACAAGACCTTGAGGGAACTGATCTGACTTTGAAGTAAACCTTGTTCTGAACAGATGAGGAGGACCTCTGAAAGTTACCCACTGTCATGAACTCCTCAAGTAGCCTGTGTTATTAACTGCAGAATTTCCCTCTTGTTTTTAATTATCTTTCTGCTAAAGTTTCCAGCATGTATTAAATAAATAAAAATGGTCTTTCCTAGCATCAAAACTATACCAATATTAACATGTTAGCTGTTCCTAAACAGGGAGGCTTGTAGATTCTTTTCTCATTTGTTCAAGCATTTTAGATAATATTGGTAAATAATTTAAAGTTACTAGGACATTCAAAGCAAAGGGCATTTTTGTGGCCATGCTGGCACATATTGTACTTGATGTGAAGTATAAGTATTCGGCATCTCTGTAGTATTTTTTGAAGCCTTTTGTTTGGATCAGATTTACTGTAAGCCTTTGTCTCATATCTCAGTATCAATATTGGACTTCTGGTATGTCCCATAAACAAGTCGTAATTTCAAATGCATTTCAGCTACAGCTTCAGATCTACATATCCTGAATTCAGGAATTTTGTTGTAAGTACCTTTGTGCTTAGAGGATGAGAGTGATTTGTTCCTGTCACTTAGGTTTACTTGCTGTTTTGTAACCAAAAAATAAACTTCTGAGACTATTGGAAGGACTTCCATTTAATATTGTTAACTTAAAATGAATTTATGCTTTTTCAGGTTGGAAGAGCAGGGAGATTGGGTCACAGTGGAACTGCAATTACTTTTATCAATAACAACAGCAAGAAGCTCTTTTGGGATGTTGTGAAGAGAGTGAAACCCACAGGGACCATTCTTCCCCCACAGCTGCTTAATTCCCCATATCTGCATGACCAGAAGAGAAGAGAACAACAGAGACTTAAACAGTTACAGAATAGCCTTGTAACAGGAGATAATATTATGGACATTATTAAAAAACACAACAAAAATAATTCTCAGAGGTAATAAAGGCATATTTATAGTTACGTAATTACAATAAAAGTATGATTAAAAATAAATATGAAATGTTGCCTTGTATATTGCATTTTTAAAAGAAATTTGTACAGTTTTTTAAAAAGTCTCCTTTTTATCTCATCTTTATTTTGAAATACAGGCTATTGTATGCTTAAACTACTGTAGTACCTAGTAAAAATACTCTGCAACCTTTTTTCAAAACCAGTAGTCCTTGGTTTTGCTGGCAAGAAAAAAAAAATTAGTGGCAGATTAGCCTCTGAAAAGCTCTTCCTCTTAGCTTAAGTAAAATCTTCCACTGGGGAATGTTTCTCCAAGTCCTCAGTATGCACTCTTGGGGTTTCTTAAGAACATATATGCAAGTTTTGTTTGTAAACAGTACCAAAAATTTAGTTTCTCCATTAGTGCCTGTGTACCAGCTGGAAGTTCTGCTGGAGGACTTTGCAATACCAGAAATAGTTTGTTCTAAGTGGAATTCCATGGAAGAGAAATAAGATAAAACTTATAATTTTGATTTTATTTAATCAAAATAATGTGTTCTTTAGAGATGGAATTAGTTGATTTTTCTTTCCCATTTGAAATAATCCACTCCTGCCTATAAAATGTTTTTGTGTAACTGTCCTGCAGACAAGTTTAGGTAGTGGTGTGTTTAGAAGCACGAGCATCCCTGCTGTACCAGAATTCCACAAATTGTGTTCAACAATCATGAAATCAAACAACAGTTCTCCACAATGTTTGCTCCGGGAACTAAGTGCAAGTACAGGTTTCGTAAAGGTAAAATTGTATCAGGAACGTGGTTCAGTTATCTTGTAGCAAGCTTTCTCTTTGTTACTGGGTTTAGATGATTTGTTATCAGTGGGTCTTTCATGTATATCCATTGATTCTAGCACCCTGTTTTTATTTCTTCCCCTGGTATTGCTTGGAGTGCCAACATTACTAAGTGTCACAGCCATCGTGTGTTCTTTTAATTCCTTTCGCACCCGTTTTTTCCTCCCCTTTTCCCTCGTGCTTTGGCCGTACACGGCGGTGCGGTGTCAGTGCAGCACGCCGTGTGAGGCTGCCCGTACGGAACGAGTGCCACTGGCTGGGGGATCCGGCTGGGCTGGCAGCACTCCCGGAGCGCCGTGGCTGCGCTCGGTCACCGCTCTGCGCCTCAGCCTCACACCCGCCACCCTGGGGCGCCCCCTGGCGGCGCGGGCCGCTGCCGCGGGGCCGGGCCTGGGCGGGGCCTCGCCGAGCCAATCGGGCGCGCCCGGCGCGTTCAAACGGGGCGGGGGCGGTGCCGCGGCCCGAGCTCAGGGCAGCGCAGCGGGGCGGCGGTTGAGGAGGGGCGCGCTCAGGTGAGGGCCGGCCCGGGCGGCCGGACTGACGGACGGACGGACTGACGGACGGACCTTTCCGCGTCCCGGCGGGGCTTTGCCCTCGCGGGCCGTGCTCTTGGCAGATGCGGGGCTGCGGGTCGTGGGGGGCGGCGCGTCTGGAGGTGCTGCTGCCGCCTCCTCGCCTTCTCACCGAGCGCGGGCCCATGGCCGTGCGGGGTCTGCCGGGGCTGGAGGGGAGCTTTGCTGAGAGATAACACAGCTGCCGGTTGCTCCAGCTTTGAGCGCTTGCGTTTCGTATCTAGTTAGTGGTAATTCTTTAAAAACGAGGAATGAGCGTATTTCTCGTTCTGAATTCAATTCTCTCGAACTGACCCCCATTCCTTATTTTAGAACGAAGGAATCTTTGATGGGGAGTTTCACTTTTCTCCGGAAAGACTTTGTGCTAATTCATAAGGCACAGCTGTGGCAAGAGGAGGGGAGAAGTTACGATAGTTACGTTAAAGCTGCATGGAAAGGATGTACTTTTCAGAAAACACACCATTCACAGCTTACATCCATGTTTCTCTATTTACTAACTGCTAGAGGGAACCACAAAGTTTGTATTTTATTGGTCATGTAACATAGTTTCCCGTCTCAAACTGGATTGAGCAATAAATACACTGCTCTGTTGATATTTTCCTCAAAAGTTGTAAGCTATGAAAACTGTGCAGTCATGACATGTGTAAGTGGATGTAATTGCATAAAGTCTGACTACTCTGAAAACTATTACTTAAAAGTGTAACATTAAAGGAAAATTCTTTTGGAGCAGTGGCTTAATGATTTCTTCTACATCACTTGCTCTCATCATTTTTTTTCCTCTGACCGTGTACTGCTATTGTTAATGATATTAGAGCTTTTGAAGGATCAAAGGCAGGTGACTTCTTGTTGACTTGTAACCGTGAATTAATTGCAATTGGCAAGTCTGCAGTGGGTATTGATATCAAACCCGTTACAACCCAATGACTATGATGCAGTTGTAACAGGGAAAACATGCTTTCCTATGCAGATTATATATAGAGAGCTTTCAAAATATTTACATGTAGAAAGGACAGGGAGTATATTTTATAGTTTTCTTTTGTCCCCTAGGCTAGGTATCTTTTGTTTTGCTATGTGTCTATGTACCAGAGTGAACTAAAATAACATCCAAAGGTGCTATTAATAGTTGTCTTTATTAACTGTCCTGTTCTGATACTGGGTTATATATTGCATATCAAAATACTGGAAAAAATATTCCTTCCATGTCCACAGACTTCCTATTCAAGGTTAACTTTGTTGTTCTGTTGGAGTCTGTTAGCTGTGAAACACAAAGAGAGTAAATAGATGTGAGTGAATGGAGACATGATCTGGAATTTCCTCAGTTTGGAAATCATGGTAGATCATTTGGAAAAAATATCCATGGTCATCTTTGTTGCTAAATAGTTAGATTGTTCTTTTTACCAACTGGTGCTTCTTTGTGATGCTTGGTTTACTTTCTGAAATGAATAATAGAACTCAATAAATCAAGTCAAATAGCCTTCTGTTGGAAGCAGTCATTCAGATAAAAAAGAATTTTTTTTTTTAACTATTGGAGGTGAAACAGGATACTAATTGTTCTTAATGTTTGGGAACACGTACTGCAGTATATGTAAGGAGCTCCCCATGCAGCAAAACATAACTCACATTGCACATAATCATCCTAAATTTTTTTTTGCTTTGTCTCCCCAGATTCCTCATGAAACAGCAACTAGAAATAGTCCTTTAGGAAAGCTGCTGCACTTGTCAACATTTGGGTTTTAATTAGCTGGAAGGCAAGATGCCTATTTTCACAGTTCCTGCCAGGAGCCCTGCTGGGACATGCTGCACTGCCACTTTGCAGAAGACTTCCTCACACAATACCCTGGCCAGCAGTAAAGCATCTGGGCAGCAGCTGAGGTCACAGGTGTTGGCAGAAAAGGATGATCTGCCTTCATGTCCTCAGAATAAGACTGAGGAAGCAAATAGTACCTATGTGATTTCAGCTTGTGCAAAAGTGAGTGATGTGTCAACTTCTTTTAAACTGGAAGGCAGATTAACTCTCCAGAGGAGAACTGGAGCAAGCAAAAAATCGGTGTCTGGTAGTGACACAGCACAGAGTACAGAAGAGCTACAAACAGAGAAAAGACTGGCTCTGCAGAGACGTGTGAGGACTGGCTCCACAGAGAGGAGTAAAATTAATCAGAATATTGTGCCTAGAAAAGGAAATGATGACTTTGGTGCACAAGGAAATGACAAGATTACACTTCCACAGAATATTAAAGGTACAGATGGTGTTAAAGCAAACTTGAAGTTAACTGAGAGTCAGTCGAGTACCAAGCTGCTGCACAACCTGAACAGCAAGGATTCCTCTGGTTTAGTTGGTGGTGTCTGTGAAAATGCTATCAACACATGTTTAAAAGATAAGACAAGCACTGCTAGCACAAAGTTTCAAAATGAAGTTCCTAAATCAGAACGGTTCGTTAACTCAAAAGGTATTAATAGGCTGTCAGAAGAACAACTGAATGAAAAAGGCAGTATAAACAAACTAGCTGGAAAGCAAAGGGTACCGCACTTGATGATAAAACACAGCAGCTTGGAAAGACCAAGGACACCAGCAAAAGTTTTAGCAGAAAGATTTACACTTACACCAAAGAACAGCACTTCTCAGGACCAACCATCTCTCAAGCTGGCTTCAAATGACCAAACACCTCATCTGCAAATTTTAGCCAAGAAACTCCCTAGTGTCTCCGGCTCTCTTCCTTTGAGTACAAGTTCAGAAACAAAAGTGGACACAGAAGCTTTGGCTGAGAGCAGCAGTACTGGGGAAGATGTTTTCAAAGTGAAAAATAGCAAAGTGATTGTGGCTGTGCGGGCGCGGCCCTTCAGTAACAGGTTTGTATCCTGGACTTACTTCTGGTGCCAACCCCGTGTGTTGGGTTCTACTTTGTTCTTGTTTATTTCATTGATCCACTAAGGATATAATACATACTTGGAAATTAGCTGGTACTTCATGCAACACCAAGATAGATTTTATTAAGAAACTGAATTGACTTTATTGGTGTTTGGTCTGTTTTTTACATATTCGTTAACAAAAGTGTTTGGAACTTTAATACTTTGTATGTTCCTCGAACAGGTATTTTTAGCAATGATCACTGATTTTTTTTTCTTTTATTTTCCATTAGGCAATGAAATTATTAACTTAAAGCATGTAGCTTATATTTTTTATTTTCCACCTTTTCCATTCAGAGAGAAAACTGAAAACTCATTCCCTGTGATTTCCATGAGTGGTTCAGAGACAGTTGTACAAAATCCATCCACAAGCCAAGTTTACACCTTCAGCTATGACTTTTCCTTCTGGTCTTTTGACAAGGGTCATCCTAATTTTGCAAGCCAAGCAATGATTTATAAAACTTTGGCACTGCCACTCCTTGAAAGAGCTTTTGAGGGATACAACGCTTGTCTTTTTGCTTATGGGCAGACTGGCTCTGGAAAATCGTACACGTAAGTTGCTAATAATAATGGTTAAAATTCTGCCAATTGTTATGCAGTGTTAAGTCATGAAAGAGTTTCAATGGAATAGGTTTCAGACTGAATTAATTGTGTCAAAAGATTATTGTGTATTTTAAAAATAATTGAGTATTTATAGCAATTAAGCAAAAGTTAACTTTAGAATATTTTTATGCATGTGACCCTGACTTCTTCCTACTTTTAATGGAGAAAATAAAAACTTTTCTGATATTTTAGTGAAGAAAAACCTTTATTAATGCAGAAAGCTTGTCAGATTCTCAGAGTGGTGTTTTTTACCACTGTTTGTTATTTTGTGCATGAAGCGGCATAGTAAAGTATAGCGTGTTTTTTGGAGATGACATCTAAGAGATCATTATAATCATGGTCCTTATGCTTCAGAACTTTAAATAAATCCAGATATTTGTGGCAGTGCTTATTTGAAATCAAATCTTTGCACAAAATAATCGCAGATAGGTAACATTTTTAGAGTTTATAGCCAATTGTGTATACCTTATTTATATTTTGAAATAATATGCCTAGTGAACTGTTTAGTTTCCAAACATGCATCTATTAAAATTAGTTTATGAGTTTTATAATTTCCATCAGGTGCTGTAGACTTAATAAAGGTAGTTGAGGACCAGAAATGTTTCTGTTCAATTTACAATAAATATAGAACTTACACAGAAGTAAGTTCCCTCTCAAGTGGGTGAACTTCCATGTTTAGTGGATGAACTCAGTTTTTACTTACACTGTTGTTTTTACCTTGGCCTCAAAGAAAGATAAACTCAGGATTACAACTGTTATCCTATTTGTAGGTTTGTTGGGTTTTTGTTTGGATTTTTCTTTCACTTAAAGAATAACTTACCTTCACCCCTTTGTGTTTTGAACAAGACTGAAATTAGTATCAGGGTCCTGTGGTCAAGTTTACCTAACAAACTTCTGCTGTGCAGCACTGTGTGCCTCTAGACTGCAGGTGGTTTAGTCCAGTGCACTGGTGTGCTGCTGTGGCAGAACACAACAGGAAAAAACTGCACCAGAGCTGGAGACAGGCTTAGGTTGCACTGGAAGTGTGCAGAGAATATAAAATGCAGGCATGTTGATACTGAACACTTACTGGTTTAGGCCCTTTAGCTGCTGTAGAGTCTTTGTTTTACTTGGGTTTTCAACCTATTTCTCAATGGATGAAATAGAAAATACCTCTGGATATCACCTTGTCCAACTCCACAACTAGGCAAGCACCAATTTAGATCAGGTTAATTTCTGTTGTTTATTGTTGTATAACTTAAAGGTGTGTGGCATAGCTGCTGTAGAGCTGTACAGTTAACATTAAAACTGTCTGTGGAGAGTTACGAAACTAAACCACCTGGATTTTTGTGACCGCAGGATGATGGGATTTGATGAAGACCGAGGAATAATTCCAAGACTTTGTGAAGATCTTTTCAATCAAATAGCACAAATGGGCAAGGAACAGGTGATATGTTTATGCCCATTGGCTTTATATTGGGCTATGAGGAAAGTGATACTTTAATGGTGATCCCTTTATTAGTGTTCATATTCTTTTACTGATTCAAATCTTATTTGTATTGATAGCTCTGATTAATGGGATTCCCTAAACAGTCAAAATCAACATTGTTTTGCTTCCTTAATGGCAGTAATGTGAGGAAGAAATTATGAGCATGATTTTTTTGTTGCATCACTAGACTAGGATTCTTTTCTCTGTATCGCTTGTCTTACATTTTAAGATATGTGTAAGGAAAGGCAAAACAAAATCCCAGGGGGCTCCATACTTTCAGTGAAGGCAGTAAAATAGAGCTCAAAAATATGAATTTATTGTTAAACATCACATATCGAAGCAAAACACACTGTAATATATTCCACTTCCAGTATTCCAGCTCAGTGTTCTAGATGAAACAAAAAATAACAACCCTTGCTTTCCTTATACTTTTTTCTGTGTGGTTGGTTGTATCTGTAATGACTGACTTTAGTCAGTAGACCTTAACATTCAGTTAATCTTATTCAGGCAAACTTTTCCATTTTTAACTGTTCCAAATTTCTTTACTGCTTTATATTTGAATTCTAGACTTTGAGTCGTAATACCTGTGAACATCTAATATTCTAATCCTCCAGCAGATTTGATAGACACTGAAGAATTTAGAGACAGCTATTTATTGCTGAGTTTGGCTATAGAATATAACTTGTAAAAAATGCAGAGATTTTTTAAATTCCTTTGCTTTATGCATTGTAAGTAATTCTGTTGCAGTGAATTGTCTTGAGTCTTGTCTTTCTGATTCCAGTGCTTTAGGGGCTTTGCTGCAATCTTCCTTGTCTTTTAAAGAAAATTCCATTCTTCTTGAAAATAGAAAAAAGACCCAGATGCCTTCATATGAAAGAGATGTGTTTGCATGGCAGTGTTGTTGTGGTGTTTTTTGGTTTTTTTTTAAACTGCTGTAGATAGAATCAAGGTTTACCTTTCCGTTGGGTCATTCTGTTCCATGTCAAGATGTTGACAACATCAGTCCACACCTTCCCTGTGATGAGTATCGTGCTGTAGAAGCGCAATCCCTAAGGGAAAGAGATGAGTGCAGGTGCAAACAAAACAATATTTTCATGTACCAAAAACCCAATGCTGAAACTTCTGAAGTGGATATATATATTTTTTTTTTTTTTAAAGTGCTTTATAGCTTCCATCTGGAAATGTCTATGGATGGAATTCCAATGAATTGTATTTTTTGTCTTAGCAGAGGCGTTACAGTAGATAATTCCTTTCAAACCAAACTGTTTCATGATATCATTTCTCTTGGAAAGTCCCTTCAGCACAACTGTTTGTAGCATTGGAAATCAGGATCTGGTAGTCGAACTTAATTTTTGAAGCTAAGGATGATGAATATGTTTTATGGAATATATTAATAACTATTACTAATTTTATTAGGTTCTGTATCATCTTGAAATGAGCTTCTTTGAAGTATACAATGAGAAAATTCATGATTTGCTTGTCTTTAAAGCTGAAAATGGACAGAAGAAACAAGTAAGTTGCTCACAGAATCAAGTCAGAATCTGCACAACCTTTAAGTGGTGGCATTTATTCTGAAACAAAAATGCACTAATGCACTAATGACAAGAGATCATTGTTTTTATGTAAGTACCTTAGTTGTGAACAATGGGATTCAAGTAAAAACAAATAAAAATACCGAAATATCACCACATGACTTAAAGCAAAATGCTTGTCACTGGAGAAATGCTAATATATATTTAAATAGAAACAAAGTGATTTGGTAGAATCCTTCAAAAAAGTTAAAATCTCCCCTTATCTGCAAAATGAAGATGATCTTATCAGCCTTTATAAAAAGTCTCCTAGGATATATCTAAATCTGCAGCTTATTATAAAAATCTTCTGTACAATGTAACTTGAGTTATAGTCTTGTAATTTAGATGGAGTTTTCTTTTTTTTTCTTGCCTGGTTGTCTCTTAAGTGGCTGGAGGAGGGGGGAAAAAACAAGATTTGACTGATTAACTAGTCAAGGATCAGTAGTTAAACCAGTTTAGCTAGTGTTTAGTGGTTGTGTATTAGAATATGTAAAGCTGTAAATTAAAGAAATTTCTCTTAAGCAGTGTATGTAAGGAAGGGATTTATTATGTCTGATTTATCAAAAAAAGTACTTCCTGTACTTTGACATTGAACACTGTCCTGGCCACTTGTGTGTAAATTGAATATTAGTTTATGATAGATACAAAAGTTGCTATGCAACATCCAACTTGCTGTTGAAATAAATCCTTTAACCTAAGCTTAGGTGGATTTGTTATAAAGAAATTAAGACTCTACTGTCTTGTCTAAAGCAGGAGTGCTTTCACTCTGAGTTTTGTCAGTGATTTTGGGATAAGCTACTTAGAAACATAATAGATTTATGTTGTAGAATCTTTTCTTTTAAGATATTCCTGAGTACTAGATCTAACTAATGCACTCCTAATAATTTTTTTTTAAATTATTCTCATCAGCTTCGTGTAAGAGAACATCCAGTTTTAGGACCATATGTGGAAGGCCTGACAGTGTAAGTCTTAACTGTACTTATTTTAACAGATGTATGGTGTAATCCTGAAAAAGGATATCTTGAGGTTCTATCAAAGCTTGTGTACTCACCAGTAAATTAAGCAAGATCCCAGTGTTATGTAATTTTAGAAAAATGCATACCCATGACTAGCTTGATGTATTTTCTTAATTGTGTTAGTGAAATCTAAAATGTGGAAGTCTCAAGACAACTGCAGCTTTCATTATGTATTTGTATTCTGTTTGTAACTAGGAAAATGTTTCAGAACTCAGGCAGCAGGGAAATCTATAGAAAGAAAACTGTCTGAACCCAAACTTTTCTAATTTTTCCCCCCACTCTAGGAATGTTGTCCGTTCTTACTCTGATATTCAGGTAAGTGTCTTTTGGTTACTAAAAAGGAATACAAATATTTCTGCCTGCTCCTTTTCTGCTTACTGCTGTAAAACAAATTCCATGGATGGGAAGCAAATGCTTAATAGACTGTCCGGTAGTCTATGATATTTCAGCTGATTTTGTAAAAGAGTGATGTAGATTAGTCCTGTATAATGGAGCTGAGTAGAATTGTACAGTCAGGTGTCGCTGTTCACATTGTTATTTCTAAAGTTTAACTTTTGAGTGCTCTCTTACAGTAATAATTTGTCTTAACTGTGTTTGCAAACATTTAAATCTTCAGTTAACCGTCCAAAGGTTTCATGTCCTGACTTTTGTCTTTTACAGAGTTGGCTTGAACTAGGAAATAAGCAGAGAGCAACAGCTGCCACAGTAATGAATGACAAGAGCTCTAGATCTCATTCTGTCTTCACCCTTGTCATGACACAAACCAAGGTATTCCTGTGATTTTTTTGTATCTGTTCAAATCTGGTAGTAAAAAGTTCTTTTGTGTGCTGCCTACAAAGCTGTGGGAATATACTTGAAGATCTTTGAGTAAAGCACAGGGCATTTTAACATGACTTTCTACACTGCAAAACTTGTTTTATTTTACATGCTTTGAGTAGAATCTGGTGTCTTTGTGCTAAGTATATTTATAGCAGCAGTATAAATATGTCTAGGCTGACAGATCTAGGAGTAGTTCCAAGCTTCTCAGTGTGAGTTTTGAGATGTAACAGGAATCCTAATTGAGGCTAGATTGAATTTCACACTGCTGCCAACACATCTTAGCTTCTAAGAAGGTTAGGCTGTGTGAGGTGTGTGGCTGTGCTGAGTTCCTCCAGGCAACAAACTGGGGCAGTGGTAGGAGATGAAATTTCTGCTCAGTTTCAACACATTTCACTGAATAAATGTTTTCTTGCTTCAGGATGCCTCTTCCCCAAGTGTATCCAGGATATAGGGACTACAACTCCTCATCGGATTTACAGATGCTTAAAAGACAAAGCCTGACTTAGTGACATGAGCCTTAAGACAGAAATGGAATAGGTAGAGCTCCTCAGGAGTCTACAGACTGTCAGTTTTCTCCATTGACAAATGACTTGTGGGTTCAGGGGTTTTTGTTCTTTATTGGTTTAATTTTTTGTCCCAGTTTCCTGGATTTTCTCCTTTCTTCTTCCCCTTGCCATTCTCACCACTAAATTATTGATTTTTCTCTATCATAGCTGGTCTTGAGTTTTTCCACTGACTCCTTAACTGATCTTCATTGGTCTAAGTCAGTAACAGCTTACCGATTTGCATGTTTATTGCATAACTGCAATTGGATTGACTGCAGTCATCAAACTTCAGACCAAAACCCCTAGTTGGGTAATCTGTTGGGTTTGCAGTTTATGCTTGTGCAGTTATTCAGCCACAACTAACTGATACTATGGTTATAAGTCTGAGCTTAGTCTCCTTCGAGGCATATACACAAAAGTATCCTGTCAAAAATTAAATGGCAGCATGAAATTTTTATGTATTTAATGTAAACAGCTTCTCTGATTTCTGCTTATCCTCAGGCTTTTTATTTTGGTTTGAATGCAGCAGCTCCCTTTCTTTCCAGGTAGAGTTTGTGAATGAAGAACAGTGTGATCGCAGGCTCACCAGTCACATAAATCTAATTGATCTAGCTGGCAGTGAGTGCTGTACAAAGGCTCAGACCACTGGGGAAAGGCTGAAGGTAATTCAAGAGTGGAAATCTGTGGAAAAGGCTTGACTTCTAAGAACACCCTTCAACTCCAAAGCATACTTACCTACCAGGGCTTTTGGGCAGGAACAGTAGCTATAAAAGGATGTATATAGCCCTTATGCTTATCAGTATTACATCACATTTTGCCAGTGAGAGTGGGTGACCTGAAAAAGGTGTTTGGACTATGCCATGTGGCAGATCTTGCTTAGAACACCTCTCCCCATGCTGTGTAGGTCTAATGATCCTGCAGAAGGAGGGAGGGGAAACTGTTTGTTTGACTTTGGAAATCATGAATCAAATATCACGTGGAGTTGAGGCTTGCCCCTTTTCAGGGTATCTAATTAAACAGATTTTTCTAATAAGAGACTTTATTTCAAGCCGCTTTCATAAGTTTGATGGTTCTTAACACTACTTATTTTAAAGGCAGGGTCTTTGTTCTTTCCAAATGAAGATGCTCTTCATCTTGTTGTTTTTTAATAACCGGGGACATTTAATGTGGTACAGCTGTAGCATACATTGAACAAACGTAATTAATCAAGAATACAGTTGATAATATCATAGAAGAACTGCAACTGTGTTATAAATATTTTTATTTTTCCTTTGTGCAGGAAGGTGTGAGTATCAATAAATCACTGTTGACCCTTGGAAGGGTTATTTCTGCACTGTCTAAGCAATCTCAGAATGGAAAGAAAACTTTCATTCCTTACCGGGAATCTGTCCTTACTTGGTATGTACATTATATAGCGATTGAGGCTTTCTGAGGTTGTGGTTTTCTCATCTGTTCATGATCTTCCCATCCTTTCTTTCCTTGTCTCTCAAATGACCTGTGGAGGGAAAAAATTAGCCTGTTACATCAGATAAAGACCAAACAGAAGCTTGGTTTGTGTTTTAAGCAGCTAACAGTCCCTCTCAAATAAGTAGCAAGACCCTGGGTATTTTGTATTTAATCTGTTCCAATTACTTCCAATGGGAAGTTTTGAATTTTTCTTCCAGTGTGAAGGCCAGGGATTGACTGGTATTCTCTTGTCCAATGAAGGCTGTTAAAGGAAAGTCTTGGTGGCAATTCCCAAACAACCATGATTGCCACAGTGAGCCCAGCTGCCAGCAGCATGGAGGAAACGCTCAGCACCCTTCGCTATGCCAAACAGGCTTGTTCAATTATCAACATTGCTAAAGTAAATGAAGATGTAAATGTCAAACTAATAAGAGGTGAGCTTGACATCTGCAGTCTTTCAGGGTTGTTGTTTGCATGTGTGTTTTGCTTATTTCTTGTAAGAGTTGTTACTACTCATATTCTGTTGTGTTGACTGACTTGTCAACTAGACTAATACAGCTTGGGATGTCTTCCTTTTTAATATTATTGTTCTTTGTGAGGTTTTTTATTTTTGAAAATGCAGGTGATATCTTAGAGAACTTGAGAACTGGAAATAGAGAAAGGTGTTTTGTTTTAAATAAATAACAGAATTAATTTTGTCCTATTGTACTGAAGTGTATTTTGCCTACATTTTTAACGTGTACTGTATGCCTGGTTTGTCTCATGTAGAATTAAAAGCTGAAATTGAAAAACTGAGGGCAGCTCAGAAAAGTGCTCTGAACACTGATCGTGAGAAATACAGGCGTTATTTGCAGGAAATAACATCTCTGAGGGTAGAATTGCACCAGCAGGAGAGGAGCATGGCAGAAATGCAA
The DNA here is from genome assembly GCA_013397155.1 of Irena cyanogastra. Taxonomy (NCBI): domain Eukaryota; kingdom Metazoa; phylum Chordata; class Aves; order Passeriformes; family Irenidae; genus Irena; species Irena cyanogastra. The sequence goes on along the minus strand of VWZV01013172.1, from coordinate 2,963,509 downwards.
AGGTCAGGCACTCATTAATGTCTTAATTTAAAATGGAAATGGTAAAATTTATATGCTGTAATTTTCTCCTAATATGTTATTTTCTCCATATATTAAGGGCTTGGAAAGAAAAACTTGAACGAGCAGAAAAAAGGAAATTGGAAGATATAAAAGAATTGCAGGTACATTTCTTTTCTATAGGGCATAGTACAGAAAATAGGACCTTAGCAAACTTGCAGAAGAAAGAGAGTAGCTGTAAGATTTGGTTTCCTTAATACTCACCTTGCAAGAGATTGCTGTGACTCCTTAGAAAAATTTAATGTAGATATTTGAATGCATAAAGTAAATTGGTTTTTAATGCAGAACTCTTTTTTTATTTAGAAAGCTGGAATTGCATTCAAAATGGACAATCATTTACCAAACCTTGTCAATCTCAATGAAGATCCTCAGCTTTCTGAGGTGCTTTTATATATGATCAAAGAAGGAGAAACTACAGTTGGAAGGTGTACACCAAATTCAAAACATGATATCCAGCTTTCTGGAGTGCTGATTGCTGATGACCATTGGTTTGTAGTGCTCTTTTTATATTTTAAGTTTCTTCTCACCCTTCCATTTCTTTTGGAGTCACTCTTCCTTCTGGCAGTAACAAAATATAGTCTTCTAGCCAAGAAAATACTATGTAAGGATATTTTTTGTACTGCTCAATTAAGGCACCTACCTTCTGTTCTCTCTAGAAATTTGTTAACTGAGGAAGTTTAGTTTCTTTGTTCATTACATTAATGTAGCAAAAGTTTCTTCTGCAGCATTTCTACATGAAGACCTGATCAAATGATGCTATGTGGTAGATCAGTGGAACAATGAAATGCCTTGACAGTTCTTAATTTAATAAAAATAGGCAGCAGCTTGACTGTACTGCAGAAATATTGCTTAAAGTGCATTCCATGCAACTGATCCCCCCAAAAATGCTATAAGAAATGTAACTAGCCAGTTACTAAAAACATGAAAGTCACATTATCAAAGAAATTTTCAGATGGCAGGATATTGCAGTAATTTTCTAGCAGTGGATTCCTAGATATAAATATAGGTTCTTTACCAAAATATAGGTTGTCGTTCATTAATTATGTGTGTTGTACCTAAATACTATGAAGACAATACACACCTAGGAAAACAATAACATCTAAAGCTTGCATTTTAATCTATTAAGAAACCTCACTTGCAATTATCACAAGCTACTAATACTGCAAATGTTTCTTGTTTTCAGTGTTATTAAAAATACTGTTGGCAAAGTCAGTATTATTCCACTTAGAGAAGCCAAGACATACATAAATGGGAAATGCATTTTGGACCCAACAATTCTGCATCATGTAAGTAATTGGAAATCTGGAAATAGTAATTTGTGCATGTGTGGGTTTCTTTGCTTTGCTAATATCTCAGCTTCAGACTGCAGGTTTTCTGAGAATGCTCTGTAACCATAAATATTTGTCTTTTCCTCTTTGATTTCTAGTTTCACCTGCATGTTTTAAGCACTGAAAATTTGCTTATGAATCTGAAAGTTTCAGCAGAATTTTTTCCCCCAATAGGGTGATCGAGTGATTCTTGGGGGAGACCATTATTTCAGATTTAATAATCCAGCAGAGGTTCAGAAAGCGAAAACACCTTCTTGTGGGACTTCGTGTTTGCATGATGGTCCAAAAGATTTTGAATTTGCAAAGAATGAGCTGCTTATTGCACAGCGAACACAGTAAGTATTGATTCTTCTTGTTCTGAAATAAGCTCAGTTGTTAATTCAACCATGCAATTAGTTTTAGAAGTAACAGAAGATTATTAATTATTTCACAATGGGGTAAGTTGGAAAATACCAACTCCATTTATAATAGAAGTCACAGACTTGGCTGAAATGATATACACCTCTAAGGTTTAATCACCACAAGCTAATCCAGATACCAGCAATGCAGACCACTATTAGAAAACACTGAGCTCCAGGGGTCCTCAGAGTAGTGTATCTCTTTAATTATGTGTCTCTCCAAGTGTATGATGAGTCTGAAAATGTCTTTTGATATTTTAAAGAGATTACAAGTGTGAAAAGTAAATGCCTTAGGAAAATGAGAAGAACCCAAAGTAATAACCTTAGGTCTTCTGTTATGGAGAATTTGAGAGACAGTGAAATGTTATTTGTGCTTAATTCATTATGGGGTGTTATTAAACCACAAGACTCATTGATTTAAAATTTAATTTTGCACCTTAATGTGATTTAGTGAGTTTCCATTGCAGTCTTTAAGTTTGTGAAATTGATGTATTAAAATAAAAATGGAAATTGAGCAGTGTTTGAAATTCTGGAATGTCTTTCGTGTTTACATTAGAAGTGTCTACATTTTGTCCATGAAATCAAAACCAGGTAAAGCATGTAAGTGTTTTTGTTAAAAAATAAACACTTATGACAGAAAAAAAGATTATAATCTGTATCATTTTATAAGAGACAAACACCAGCAATCTAAATGTACAACACCTGTAGGCTTGAATCAGAAATTGAAGAGGCACGACTCAAAGCCAAGGAAGAAATGATGCAAAGTGTCCAAATAGCAAAAGAGATGGTTCAACAAGAACTGACCTCTCAAAAAGAAGCATATGAGAGCAAAATAAAATCCCTGGAAGCAGAGGTGGTAAGTTGTCATTGCATCATTACATGAACTATATCAGTAAAGTAAACCAGAAACTGTAGTATGTGGTATCTGTTTTTTCAGTGCTTGGTTGGGCTTGGTTTGTGTGTTTTTGGTTTTCTTTTTCTCTTGCATATTATAGCAGCATGTCAGCAAATGCAAAGCCTCATTCTTAAAAAAAAAAGTCAACCTTAGTAAGAGAAGAAGTTATAAAGTAGTTATCCTCTTCAGAGTTATTCCAGGGATTGTAACTTGTAAGCAAAGAAAAATACCTACAGAATCTGCCTTATTATATGAGGCTTTTAATTCACTATACTGGATTGATTAATAGAGTTTTCTTTTTTCTTTCCAAGTTTGTATGCTACTTTGTAGTTGTCTTTTTCAGTACAGTTGCAACATGCATAAGTATACTTATATACATATATATACACACATATATATATTTATAATACATTGTGGTAAAAAATAATGATGTATCTCATATCTTACATATTCTATAGAAGACCTAAAGTTTGCTTGTGAACTGGGATATAACCATTGCTGACATTGGGCTGTGTAGGTCAGAGAGGCTGCAAGTTTTAAATGTATTGAATTTCTGCCTGAAGGATGGGTCAGAAATGCTGTAGAAGGAGTAGTCCTCCTCTCACTTTTCCTTTTTGATATTAGAGAGAAGAATCTCGTAAGAAGCAAATCCAAGAACTGAATAACCAAAAAGCCACGACTAAAATACAGGAGCTGGAGAAGGCAAAGAAAAGCCTTGAGCTAGAACTCCACTTCAATAAGAAGCGTTTAGAAATGGAGACCTTAGCTACCAAGCAGGTAATTGCAAAAAAAAGAACCTTTTAAGGCAATAATCTCTGCTTTGGTGGGGGGCATTTTTAAAATTTGTTTTTTCAAAATCAATTATTGTAAAGGAAATGATTTTAAGTACTTCTATGTGATTTTATGCGCAAGAACTGATGTCTTGTTTGCAACCTGAGTATGTTAATGTTTTAATGTTGGGGATTAACTAATGCTGACCTTATTTCTTAAATGACGTGGATGGTTTTGTTCTGCACCAAAATTCAGCAACCATTGCCTTTGCCTTTGGCAAAAGTTATTACTACAGACTAATGTAAGTAATGATTGAGTCTTGGCTGGTGTTCATATATATCTGACTGCTGCAACAAATACAACTTTTAAAAAGCGTTGTTCCTTTTTAATTCCAGTATTTTTTTGGGCATTGCAATATGTAAGCAAGCCCTGAGAGAACTGCCAGTTTGAAAATTAATTATTTTATATTAGCATAGCAGATGTCCAGTATAAAATTAATTTTGTGGGTCTTAAAAATGGCAGCAACAAAAAATTTAGCTTCAACAAAGAGCATTAAGAGTTTTGGATTTTTTTTTTAACCACTGCCCATTTTCCCCCAGGCTCTAGAAGACCATACTATTCGTCATGCAAAGATAGTGGAAGCTCTGGAAGCTGAGAAGCAGAAGATTGCTGAGGAAATACATACCCTTCAGAAGAATCATGGAAGTGGAAATAAAGCAGCAATGAGTATGTATATGCATAATGTTACACAGGCAGTGCTGCTGGCTTCTCTTTTTCTCAGTGGGCATGGGTGATGGGTATTGATATAGGAACTTTTTCTGTTCCACTAATACTTCTCTAGTGATCCTGAACAAGAGGAGGCTTCTGGTTGTTATAGTCCTTTCTATTCATCAGCTGTATGTATTGGACTGTGTTAAAAGCTCTGTTTAATCACACTTAGGGTGGTTAGGTGGACATACCTGTAGTCTGTGTTTATTCCAGTTACTTAAAAGTCCTTCCCTGTCTGTCTCCACTGGTCAGGCATTAACTCATTGGAGAAACTGGAGTAACAGAATTCATTTTCTTCAGTTTCTTATATTGGATTAATAATATTGTGTCTGGTCTTATACCTCTGTTTCTGAAATACCCTTTACCCAAACATTTAAAAGGGTTATCTTGCCTGGAAGGGAAATGTTTTCCCAACGTGCTGGGAATTCTTGGAACTATTGGCTAAATTACTTCTTTGATTTTGGGTTGTGGTTTCTTTTCTGCCCTTTGTTTTTTTTTAACCCTAAAGTTGTTGCATCACATCATTTGGTTCACTAAATCAGTATGTTCTATATTCTTTATTAGTTCCACTGAACTGGAAGTCTCTGAAGCTGTCTGTGATGATTAAAGAGGCTAACACTATTAGCAATGCATTAGGGAAAAACACTGTTTTCTGCAGGTCAGTATCTGAGTTACTTAATTATAATGTGCATATTTAATGGTTATGTAATATTTATGTATATATTTGGGGCTGGATTCTGAGTGAGCTCTTGGTGTTTCTTTTAACAGTCTTGTCGAATTGAACATGATAAATTTATTTTCCAAAGTATTGTTATTTAAGTGTGTAGCTGAGCCTTGGTATTTTGAAATGTGAATTTCTAATTTGAATTTTAGATCAAACTTTAAAGGTATGCTATAGACAATTAATTTTGATTTTAGTGTGCTTTGAAGGTGAATCTTCTGATGCCCATGTCCATCTTACTTTGGTTCACATATTAAAGTGGTCCTAAAGCATGGTAACTGAGATGCATGATGTTTGAAGAAATTTTTGTGTGTGTCATGTTGTTAGTCTCCGTATAATCCTACCTACAAGTATCTTGTTTATTTTTGCAATATTAATGTGGTTTTTTGTCTTGATTTTTGTCTTCTTTTTTTTAATATTTCTCCAACTCTTAGGCATGACAAAATTGATGATAAAACAGGAACAGTGTCTTCTATTCAGGTGCAGGTTCGTAACATCAAGCTGGGAATAACAACGTTTTGGAGCCTAGAGAAATTTGAATGTAAACTAGCAGCAATGAAAGAGCTCTATGAGGTCAGTAACAACTGAAGAACCACCACTAGTAATCAGTAATATTTTGTCAAAGATAAGGTTTTGATAATGCCTACAGGAGGAAAATCTTGGTGATTTTTTGGGTTGTATATCTTAAACAGCAAGACACATGACTACTTTTCACTAAAAATATGCAGATGCATTTGTCCATCAAGCAAAAAGAATACAATAGAAACAAATTACTTCCTTCAGGTCATTTTGTGTAGAGAGTAAGAAGCAGTAAAGCAAGGACTGCTTTGTGATTCTTTTGGTTGTTCCATTGTTTTATATTGTAAAAGAACTTGAATTTCTACAGGTATCACTTGAGTTTTCATTATTATGTTCTATTTATCCATATGTTGACTACTTGATCACTTTTTTTCTGTTTAACTCTCCTCCTCCCCTGTGTTTCCTTTCTTTTCAGAGTAATGATAGAAATAAAGCTGTTGATGTGTTTTATGATCCTGCTGATGAGTGGGAACCTGACCTTTCAGACAGCTCCATTTCCTCGCTTTCCAGAAGAAGGTAAAAGCAATTTGTAGCTACTCTTCCACACTTAAAACAAAGTAAAAAATTGTGTAGCTATCTAAATATACTTTTGTTCCACTCTCATACACTGTGTCATCTGGTGAGTCTTCTCTTGTATTCACTCATTCTCTTGGATTTCCTCCATGGACAAAGAAAAGGAACAAAAGTTGTGTGTAGAGCTTTCCAAAGCATCACTGCAGAGTGAAATATGTAGTTTTTAATGTTTCCTTCCCACTTCTATACTATCAAAGAATTGTTTTAAAGAGTAAATTGCATATGGTCTGAGACCTTGCGTTTGAAGTTTTAGCCTTATAACAATATTTATAACTGACTTGCACATTTGTGCAAGCTGTAGCTCATGATGGAAATGCTTGATGAGGAGAAATGCCTTTCTTCTCAAGGTTTTTCCTGTTCTTTTGTCATCCTTTCTTAGAAGTAGAAGCTTCATGAAGAACAAGAGAATTTCTGGATGTTTGTCTGAGATAAAATTGCAATCTATTCAGAATAAACAGACTTCCTATATATCAGGTACTTGCTAAACGGCAGAACACCTTTCATTTCATACTGAGAATTTGAACCTACTACATGCATAAAACGTAGGTGCTTCTGATGGTTGTTTAAAAACTGTGGATTGGAAAGCAAAATTAAAAGTGTCCTGTTTATGATACCTTCAAATTCATAATATCAAGCTGTTAAAATTGGGGGTTTCTGTATTTTCGATTATCCTTTCTCAGGGCAAAAACTTCCTGACCAGCACTTTATGAGCCTATTTAAGAAATTTATCTAAAACATTATTCTCCTTAACTATGTGGATTATCTGAAGAAAGAAGATGAATCCTGATACAGTAATATTGAGACTTAATTTGCTTGAGTTGTTTCTGTTCATTCACTTACTGTGGTTTCCCCAAGCTTTTGGCCAGGTTTTACAACCTTTTTTTCCTGAAGTATAGGAGGCTTTGGTCTTCCAAATATTTGAATGTTTTCAGTTATTTTAGATTGGTTGGATTTTATTTTTTATTTTGCTGTAGCTTTGATTGTTCAAACAAATATAGTCATGTTAAAGAATTTCACTATGGAGTTTCTCTTTGTACTAACAGAACTTAAAAACTATTTAGAACATTTTACACATTTTTTCTGAATGACTGTCTTGAGTAGGTGAATGTCTATATATAAGTCATTAAAAAGACACATGGACTGGTCATCCTATGAAGAGTTTCATGCATGTATGTTTTGCTTTTACCTTGTACAGGTTCACTGAACAAGTCCAGCATGTGCTCAAGCATTTCTGAATTGTTTCTTCCTGGAATTTGCAAGGAATCTATAAGTTCAGCTTTAGATTTGCTGGAACAGAATCACGAAGGAGGAAAAAGCATAGCAGATAGTCTCCTAACTAATTTGTTTATAATTTTTTCTGGAGCATCTGCCATTTCGAAAGCCTATGAACAGCAAGATGAAGAATGTCAGGAAAACTGTAAGTCACAAGAATTAATGTTCCTATGTTCATTTGCAAAGGAGATGGATCTGATAGATCTCTTTCTCTTGTAGTTTTCTCTCTTGATCGTGCTGCTCAGTCCTACAGCATCAGAATTGTCTCTGCTTTTGACCAGATTGTGGTTCTAAGTAAACTCTGGCTTAATAATGTCCAAAAGTGTCCTGGATCTAGAAAAGTTGATGAAGAAATGAAACAGGAAATAAAGAACTTGGGAGGTTATTTACAGTTGCTGTTGCAGGTAAAACATATTAAAGAATTCATCTATGTACAGAAAGCTTCTCTTCATTAATGTGGTATTTATTATAGACTGTCTAAAAGCACTTAAATGTCCAGTGTGTGTAATGACAAACCAATGCACCTAAGGAAGATAAATAGCCTAGGCTGTGTTTTATCTGGCTAAGCTGGTAGTTCCATGTGCTAGTGGAGAGTAATGCAGACCTTTCTGCACCCATGCCCTGACAGAAACATTGGTTCTTACTCGTACAATGGTAAAATGAAACATACAATAAGAGCAAATGATAGTTTAAACTATGAAGTGCTGCTGTTTGTAAACTCATAAACCAGTGGTCAGTGAATTATTTTTGTGCACACTGCAGCCTTGTGAATCTTTTTTATCTTTTAAAACTACGTAATATAATGGTATGGTTGCTCTGTGGTTGTATGGCATGATTTTTTAGCTGTGATAGATAAGCCATTGGAAGTAGGAAGATGTAAAGCTGGAAATGCCTGATTATTGTGTGCTAGGAGCTCTTGCTGTATAGAAAGTGTGTATTCTTTGACCAGAGGTGATTTCTGGCATCAGTGAAGATGTGCCTTTTTTCCCCAGGGGTGTTCTTCAGATATATCCTCAATGGTAACAGAAGCATGGAGCAAAGTAAACCAAACAGTAAAACAAACAATGAAATACATAGGACACTTGGCAGTAGTCACAACAACTGATATTTCATTTCCTGAAGAGAACAACATTCCTGCCTCTAGTTTACAGGTGAAGAAATGTTTCTTAGAAATACTGATTGCGAATAGTAATTCTCGTGTTGGGGTCACACTATCAGTAACTGTACTCAGGAGCAAATTGTTCCATATACCAACTTCATCAACTGAATGAAGTGTATTTAGAGTTTATCTAATACTTCAAATTTAGGGTGATAATGGATGAATTAATGTCCTTGACTTTTTTTTCCTTAAAAATCACATCCTTTAAATCTGTGTAAGTTAAACCTATGAAGAGAAAGAAGTGTACAGTGCTTTTAGGACTGTACCTGCACTGAGATGATACAAGTCTATCTGTTTCACTGAAATTCACTACTTATATTTTAGTGATCTGTGTCTAAGTACCACATTGAATATACAAAAATCTGACCCGAATTCCTGTGGTCCAAGGAAGATGTGTCTGAATAGACCTGCGCTGAATAATTTGCCTGAGACAAAATTATTTCTAGTCTACTGTAGAAAATCTATTTTAATTCAAGACCACATTCGTTTCTTTAACCGTTGCATTTTGAATTTTTGTTTTAAAAGGAATTTGTACTTGCCATTTATGATGGAGTAGGCTCAGGACTGGAGTGTCTCGTTGATGTTGTACAGGAGAAAGCAAGAATAGTACAGAAAAAACTTGCGAAACAATGTCCACAAAATGAGGTGAGATGAAATGAAGATTAAAAACTGCTACTATATCTTGGGGGCACTTGATCATGTTTTGTTTTTTGTGCTTGTATTTTATATCATGAAGATGATACTGTAGGGAGTTAGACAAAGTAGAGAATAAAGTATAAGGAATAAGCACCATAGTTAAAAATATTTCTGCAACTGTTTGAAAATTCCAGTAGGGATGTTAGGATACCCCTTGAAAACACACCACTTTCTTAGTGGGTAAGCCCTTTTGACAGAGAGCCTGGCTGAATTCCAAGAAAATACTTGGGAAAGACTGAAATCTTCTGAGTGATAAATTGTTCCTCTCCAGGAAAGCAAAAATGTCTTCCTGCTCTGGTTTTTGCTGTTGTCATTCTTAATCCTACAGATAGTAGTGAAACTATCCAAAATACTTTATTTCAATGTCTTTTGCTTAACTCCCAAATGCTTTGTGTTTCCAGCAAATGGAACCAAGCACTCTGCTTTCCAAATAATGCTGTTCACTTGCAGCAAATTCTGATGTATCTGCAGGATTTCTGTACATGCTTGTCTCTGGTGCAACTACTGTGAAGATGGAAAGAAAACACCAGAGCTACCCCTACCACTTAGAATGACAGTGATGCAAAGTTATGGGACAACCGTTCTTTAGTGAATATTTAAATATGTTCATTTTATCCTCCCATAGGAAGGGGTTTAAAACCCTGCAGATGTAATTAATGTTTTCTTTGAAAAATTGCATGTTTAGTTGCAGAAAATGTTATTTCTTTTGGGTATTTCTCACTTTAGTATGTCAGTGTTTGTTCTTTTTCTTTTAATGTACCTCATCTTAAATGAAGTGTACAATATAATTTAAAGTTTCTTTGTAGATTCAAAACCGAATAAAGGATAATGTGGTGGCATTGGCCAGATGCCTTGAAAATAACATGTCTTACTGCAGAAAGGTAAGAGAAATGTTTCACAAAATGTGTACTTTGAGTCTGGTGTTTAAATTTTAAGGATGCATTTATCTAAGAAGAAGAATGTATATGTGTGTGTATATATATATATACACATACGCACTCTATATTTACAATTGCATGATAACACTTCCTGTCACAGCAGCATTCCTGTGACTGGAATGCTAACTTGCCTTGCTACTGCATTTCCACTCCAAGCTCTTTTATTTTAATTTTACTAAAGATAAAGAATTTCTGGTGGTACTTGTATCTTCCTTTTTGTGCTCATCTTGAACAGTCTAACTACCTGTTGTGGTATTTTTTAAGTTGAAAGATCAACTTTGTTAGTGTAATTGTTTTATAACTGCTGCCATAATTTATGACCATAGTTACCAGTATTTTGAATTAAAAGCCAGGATAGGTGATTTATCTTCTAAGAGCCAAGCGTTTCTTGGACTTTCATGTCATTTGCTTTTTTCTTCTTTTCCTAACTCTGTCAACCATGTGCACTTCTTTTCAGTGCTGTCTTATATGACATGACACTGATTTGACTTTGTGTTTCAGCATTGGCTTGATCTATGTGACTGAAACCATAATAGGCATATTTAGTAGTTACTATACTGTGATGTATTTGATTCTCTTTAAACTGATCTTTATTAATACAGAAAGAAACAGAATCTCTGCTGCCAGAAGACTCTCTATATCGAGAAATAAAGAAGAGCACTAAGATTGCTGTGAAGTATTTGGAATTGGAGCAGTGCCTGACTGAAGTCTGTCAAATTGTCTCTTCCATGTTACAAGGTATTTACCTGGGTCACCACTTGTAACCTACAGGCTACAGGAGATTTGCAAAGCAAGGGAGAGGGCTCTTTAGTGTCTGCAAAATGCTGCATTTGATTCTTCTTGTTACTGTTTCTCATAGGGTTGTACAGAAACACCAGCCCTCTCAGGAGCTTTGCAGAAAATATTTCTGTCATTGCCGGATATTTTAACAACTATTTCAGTTTATTTGCCTCGTCTTCTGCGAACAACTCTATCCAGAAAATGCATGTGCCTTTTATGAACCTGGATGAACTGGACTCTCTGGTTGATTCCCTTATTATGAATTTTGAACTTGAACAAGGACAGCCATCACTGCAATCTCAAATTATTTGTAATGAAACTACTGAGACTCGAGGAGGACAGGTTGAAACAGGTCAGGTTGAATTTGCTTGGAAATGGAATGGGATTCCAGAATGCACACAGACTCCAGAGCCTTCGCCTGGTAGGATAGAATGGGTATAAAATGTTATTATCAAGAAATCAAAGAGAACTCTTTCTTATTGCAACATATCACAAAAAGCTAAAATTTATTGCTAATATTATTAGTGAGTGTGTGGTGGGAAAGCAAAATGCCATGTTTGTATAAATACCCTATATGTCACCAAAGAAAAAAAAAATACATTCCTAAGAGATTGTCAAACTTCAGAATATAATTCCTTTTGTTTTAATAGAAGTCTATTACTACCTAATTTCATAAAAAATAATTTGATTTTTTTGAATTTTTGCTTCACCTTAGCTGCATTATAATCTAGTAATGCTACTGCAACTTGAAAGTGTTTTTTATGCCCTTTTTTTAAACAGAGCAAAAACTTTGTATTTATTTATATAGAGGAAAACAATGAGAGCTAGTAAAAGTACTGTACAACCTTATTTGATGAATGTTTTTTAAAGTGGTTTTTATTCAATTGAAGAATCTGGGCTTAAAGTACCAATGATGCTGTTCAAAGTGATCTGAAGTAAGTTTATGTTGGATTTGTTGTTAGTGAGTTATCTTTTGATTGCTGAAATAATTTTCTCTACTATACATATTGGAATAGAAGCCTATCTATTCCTAAATAACATATAAGTTATCCCAGGTTGTAGAGAGCTTCCCAATCCACTACTTCCTTGTGCTTGTTATCATTGTTTAACATCTTTAGATCTGCTAGCTGAAGTTAATAGGAAGGATGGAAATTAATTTGCATGAGTTTTAAGAGGCCTGGTCTGAGCACAATTTGCTCACAACAGTGCTGAGAATTTCATAAGGTAAAACCTAAGGGTTTTTTCCTAGACATGAAGGTGTCTGTTGTGGTTTAAGCCCAGCTGGAAACTAAGGACCACAAAGCCACTCGCTTGCTCCCCCATCAGGGGAGGAGAATCAGAGAAGGGTAAAAGTGAGAAAATTCCTGGCTTGAAATATAGACAGTTTAATAGGGAAAGCAGAAGCCACACATACAAGCAAAGCAAAACAAGGAATTAATTAGCTGCTTCCCATAGTCTTCCCCATGGGCTGCAGGAGAATCTCTGGTCCCATTCCTGGAGCATCTCCCCTGCTCCAGCATGGGGTTGTGGGTCCTTCCACAGACTGCGGTTCCTCATGAGCTGTTCCAATGTGAGTCCCTTGCACAGGGCACAGTCCTTCAGGAGCAGCCTGCTCCAGTTGGGGTCCCTCATGGAGTTACAAGTCCTGCCAACAAACCTGTTCCATCATGGTCTCCTTTCTCCACGTGCCCACAGGTCTCTGCCAGGAGCCTACTCCATCATTGGCTTTCCCTCCATCAGGCCCACCTGTGCCAGTGTGGGCTCCTCCATGGGCTGCATGTGAATCTTTGCTCCCATGTGGACTCACCCACAGGTCCCAGTCTCTCTGACTTGAGCTCACACTGAAGTTCCAGCATATCCAGTACAGCAGCACAGAAACAGCAGTGATGCTCTGGCCATGTGCCAGTGCCTGTGCATCACCATTGCTGTCCTCAAAATGTCCCCAGGCACAGCAGAGTGAGGGGATCAGCAGGACAACAGCAGGGAAAGCAAAAAGCAGGCACAGATGAGCACTGCACTAATGTACTGTAGGGCATCAAGCCCAGGGCAAGCACAGGAGTCTGCCCAAAGCAGCCAAAGAGCAACAACAGCTGTAAATTCCATCTCACACATTCCAATCAAAGCTGTTATCTTGAACCTTCTGAGCCCCATGTTGGCCATTAAATGGAACTGTTGTGGTTTAACCCTAGCTGGCAAGACAGCCCACACAGCTGCATACTCGCTGCCTCCCAGTGGGACTGGGGTGAGAATTGGAAGGGTAAAAGTGGGAAAATCAGGGGCTGTGATAAAGACAGTTAATTAGGAAGAACAAAAAATTGTGCATGCAAGCCAAACAAAACAAGAAATCAGTTCGCTACTTCCCGTGGCCAGGCAGGTGTTCAGCCATCCCCAGGAAAGCAGGGCACCATCACATGTAATGGTTACTTGGGAAAGCAAATGCCATCATTCCAAATGTTCCTCCATTCCTTCTTCTTCCCCTCTGTATACTGAAAATGATGTCACATGGTCTGGAATATCCCATGGCTGGCTTGGATATTCCAAGCACCTCCAGCCTCTTCATCAGCATGGCAGTACAAGAATCAGAAAAGGCCTTGCCTTTTGTAACTTCTGCTCAGCAATAAAAAAAAAATATCTAATTTATCATAATTGTGTTCAGCACAAATCCAAACCATTGTGCTATACAAGCTACCTCGGAAAAAATTAACCCCACCTAAGCCAAAACCAGCACAGCTTCCAAAGTGGATATTCANGAGGAGGACAGGTTGAAACAGGTCAGGTTGAATTTGCTTGGAAATGGAATGGGATTCCAGAATGCACACAGACTCCAGAGCCTTCGCCTGGTAGGATAGAATGGGTATAAAATGTTATTATCAAGAAATCAAAGAGAACTCTTTCTTATTGCAACATATCACAAAAAGCTAAAATTTATTGCTAATATTATTAGTGAGTGTGTGGTGGGAAAGCAAAATGCCATGTTTGTATAAATACCCTATATGTCACCAAAGAAAAAAAAAATACATTCCTAAGAGATTGTCAAACTTCAGAATATAATTCCTTTTGTTTTAATAGAAGTCTATTACTACCTAATTTCATAAAAAATAATTTGATTTTTTTGAATTTTTGCTTCACCTTAGCTGCATTATAATCTAGTAATGCTACTGCAACTTGAAAGTGTTTTTTATGCCCTTTTTTTAAACAGAGCAAAAACTTTGTATTTATTTATATAGAGGAAAACAATGAGAGCTAGTAAAAGTACTGTACAACCTTATTTGATGAACGTTTTTTAAAGTGGTTTTTATTCAATTGAAGAATCTGGGCTTAAAGTACCAATGATGCTGTTCAAAGTGATCTGAAGTAAGTTTATGTTGGATTTGTTGTTAGTGAGTTATCTTTTGATTGCTGAAATAATTTTCTCTACTATACATATTGGAATAGAAGCCTATCTATTCCTAAATAACATATAAGTTATCCCAGGTTGTAGAGAGCTTCCCAATCCACTACTTCCTTGTGCTTGTTATCATTGTTTAACATCTTTAGATCTGCTAGCTGAAGTTAATAGGAAGGATGGAAATTAATTTGCATGAGTTTTAAGAGGCCTGGTCTGAGCACAATTTGCTCACAACAGTGCTGAGAATTTCATAAGGTAAAACCTAAGGGTTTTTTCCTAGACATGAAGGTGTCTGTTGTGGTTTAAGCCCAGCTGGAAACTAAGGACCACAAAGCCACTCGCTTGCTCCCCCATCAGGGGAGGAGAATCAGAGAAGGGTAAAAGTGAGAAAATTCCTGGCTTGAAATATAGACAGTTTAATAGGGAAAGCAGAAGCCACACATACAAGCAAAGCAAAACAAGGAATTAATTAGCTGCTTCCCATAGTCTTCCCCATGGGCTGCAGGAGAATCTCTGGTCCCATTCCTGGAGCATCTCCCCTGCTCCAGCATGGGGTTGTGGGTCCTTCCACAGACTGCGGTTCCTCATGAGCTGTTCCAATGTGAGTCCCTTGCACAGGGCACAGTCCTTCAGGAGCAGCCTGCTCCAGTTGGGGTCCCTCATGGAGTTACAAGTCCTGCCAACAAACCTGTTCCATCATGGTCTCCTTTCTCCACGTGCCCACAGGTCTCTGCCAGGAGCCTACTCCATCATTGGCTTTCCCTCCATCAGGCCCACCTGTGCCAGTGTGGGCTCCTCCATGGGCTGCATGTGAATCTTTGCTCCCATGTGGACTCACCCACAGGTCCCAGTCTCTCTGACTTGAGCTCACACTGAAGTTCCAGCATATCCAGTACAGCAGCACAGAAACAGCAGTGATGCTCTGGCCATGTGCCAGTGCCTGTGCATCACCATTGCTGTCCTCAAAATGTCCCCAGGCACAGCAGAGTGAGGGGATCAGCAGGACAACAGCAGGGAAAGCAAAAAGCAGGCACAGATGAGCACTGCACTAATGTACTGTAGGGCATCAAGCCCAGGGCAAGCACAGGAGTCTGCCCAAAGCAGCCAAAGAGCAACAACAGCTGTAAATTCCATCTCACACATTCCAATCAAAGCTGTTATCTTGAACCTTCTGAGCCCCATGTTGGCCATTAAATGGAACTGTTGTGGTTTAACCCTAGCTGGCAAGACAGCCCACACAGCTGCATACTCGCTGCCTCCCAGTGGGACTGGGGTGAGAATTGGAAGGGTAAAAGTGGGAAAATCAGGGGCTGTGATAAAGACAGTTAATTAGGAAGAACAAAAAATTGTGCATGCAAGCCAAACAAAACAAGAAATCAGTTCGCTACTTCCCGTGGCCAGGCAGGTGTTCAGCCATCCCCAGGAAAGCAGGGCACCATCACATGTAATGGTTACTTGGGAAAGCAAATGCCATCATTCCAAATGTTCCTCCATTCCTTCTTCTTCCCCTCTGTATACTGAAAATGATGTCACATGGTCTGGAATATCCCATGGCTGGCTTGGATATTCCAAGCACCTCCAGCCTCTTCATCAGCATGGCAGTACAAGAATCAGAAAAGGCCTTGCCTTTTGTAACTTCTGCTCAGCAATAAAAAAAAAATATCTAATTTATCATAATTGTGTTCAGCACAAATCCAAACCATTGTGCTATACAAGCTACCTCGGAAAAAATTAACCCCACCTAAGCCAAAACCAGCACAGCTTCCAAAGTGGATATTCATGGCTGTAATCTCTCCTTCTAAGGGAAGATGTTTAACATCTTGAGCATTTCGGTCTTTGAGGACATGTCAGGCTCTTGGAACTCTTTTATGTGAAAAGACTGCAGCAGAATCAATCATCATTTTCTTCTAAAATTTTTAGTTATAATTGATGCTGTTATTCAGTGATTTTGTGCTTTTGTGATGCAGAGGAAATGGGGAAGGTAATTATGCTGATCCAGTAACCCACATATGTATTTCCTAAAGAAAATACAGCACTGTAGTACTTGCCCAAAAAATGTCTAGCAGTGCAGTCCTGCCAGCAAAACTACTTAGCACTTTTTCTTGCAGCTAGTAATTTCCTTCTCACACAAAGTGTGATGCTTAATTGCTTTCTTACTGTAAAGGCCTTTGCAAGTTTGCTCAAGGGTTAAGAAAGTATATTTAGTTCAGATTTTTATGCTTTAAAAATGAAGAGAAGCCTGATGTATTTCTACTTGTGTAAATGTATTATTTTGTATTTGGCTGAAGTTTTAAAAATGTAACTGGTGGTTCTGGTTGTGTATCTAAGCATGGGAATGTAAAGAGTAAAACTACATCATGTACCTGATCACTGATTTTTACAACTTCAAGTGTTAATTCCTTGTTGATTTTCTTCAGTTGATTTTGACACCCTCCTTTGTCACTGAGAGCGTTGCTTTCTTGCTCAAAATATTACAGTGTTAAAATATGAAATATTAGTAAGAGGTGTTTTCTGTAGCTCACAAGAGAAACAAACCAGAACATTTCTTTACCTACCTAAAATTTCTTTCCTCTACCACGACAGATTAACTTCCCTCAACTAACAGCACACATCTATAGACTGAGTGCTCGTGAACTAATCTATGCCTATTCATGTCAGAACAGTCAATTCCTTTCAATATCTGCTAGTCAAGATTATGGTGTTATGTCAAGTGTTCATTGAAAAATTGCATTTGGGTGTTAGTGATATTCTACCTGCTCACATGATTAATCATGTTAGTTTTTGTTCTTGTGTTTAATGAGAAACATTGCTCAGAAAATGTATTGAGATTTGTAGCCCTGTGTATTGTTATGAGATTTTTTTTTCCCTTTCTGTAATTGAAAACCAAGTTTTTCACAAACTTAAAGTTCAAAATGACTTTGAGTTTTTAGCATTTTGTAAACTCAAGAAGCAACCATGAATGAATGGGTTTTTGATAGACTTTTAACTGAGGTATTGGAAGGCCATCTTAATAATGGAATTTAGCTTTTGCAGGATAAGTGAAAATGTGCCAATAACTTCCTTCTGCTCGGTTGGGGTTTGTTGTTTTGGATTTTTTTGCTGGTTTTTTGTTTGTTTTTTCTTCTTCTCTGTGCTAACCAACCGTGTCTAATCGATCCCTCTCTTACTGCCATTGTTAATGCACTATTTTAGAGTAAGATGTTGACAAAACCTACTTCTGCTAGTGTTTTCTTCAGCTTGGTGCCCTTGTTGCAGCTATACATCACTGAAGTGCCTCATTCTCACCATCCATACAGTGCCCATACATCAGCAGTGAGCCAGAGCTCCCACACAGGGCTGCATTAACACATCAACACGCCTAGCTGAGGCCCCAGCCATCTATGCGTGGAATATACCATAAGGTAAGGCATGTTTATGACTGTGGGCTAGTGTGTCTAGAAATTGTCAATGCCAAGGAACTGGCATCACAACCAATATTTATTAAAACACCTTGCCTGAACTGTTATTAATGGAATTAAGATGTTTACTTCCAGCAGGTAGCTGTTCACACAGTACTTTCACTTACTCCTTCACACTTGCACCCACACATAAAAATCACTCATGGCTACAGGGCTGGAGCAACAACTGTGAGCTTCTGACTCTGAAGTGGAGGCTCAGATTGGCTTTGGTGAGACTTGGATGTGCCAGGCGTCTCAGCATGTACACTGCCACTTTTTGGCTACTGTTTTCTAGCTACTGTTTCTTCATCCACAGCCACAGGTACCCATTCACACATGCTTTTACAGACACAACTTTTATGGTTTGGGCTGAAACTTATTCAGTTGCTGAAGCCGTGCTTCTGCTAAAAGCAATAAATTTGGTTTCTAAAGGCTTTGGGGTTCTCAAATCCACAGCCTTCAGCTGCATGATACAAAGAAACTGTGAGTGAACCGTCAGGAACATGTGGGAGGAATGGGAAGTGCTCTGAAGAAGTGTTTAGGCACCTGACTGAGATGTATTGTTTTCTGCAGTCATGATGAATTTAATTTGTTATATGTGTTGATGTAATCTGTGATTTGTAGGTTGTTGTGTTGGTGTGGGGGTTTCGTTGGGGTTGCTTTTTTGATATCTTTTTTTCTTTTTTTTTTGGTTGATTTTTCTTTTCTTTTTCCTTCAGGAAATTATTCTTCAGTCAGCTTTCAGGTAAAAAGTAATTGGAACTATAGGTACTTGACCCATGGGTTTTAATGACTGAAATAAAAGGAGGGGGAGCTTTATTTTAATTTAAATGTAAAGTGGGGAGACAGGGTACTCAGACTGCTGTACCCTAGTTTAATTTGAAAATGTAAAACTAAGAAAAATCTAACCAATGAAATATATTCTCTTTACAACAGAAGTCACTTTAAGAAATGAATAAAAAATAATTATTCAGTTCTATACTTTATTTTAAAAATAGTATTAATTAATAAAAAGGCATAATGATTCTGAGAGTACCCAGTGTTAGCCTATCTTTATTGAGACACATTGTGCGTAAATGAGCTTTTAGAAGAAAGTGCAGTGCTTTTTAAAGAATGTGTATTAGTCTTAGAAATTAAGGATAAATAAACTCTTCTAGTACTTGCTTGAAAATTCTAGATGAAGGAAAACAGCAAGCTGCAGTTTAGATTTCATTTGATCCAGTAATGGCATCTGCAGGCAGAAGAGGAGACTACATCTGATTTATCTCTGCAAATACAACCTGTTATTTTTGGACAGGAAATTTTTTTTCGTTCTTCATTTATGTGAAAATACTGTGATTTGATGAGCCCTGTTACTTCTGTATATGTTGCAGCTTTTATGATTTCAAGGTAGGTTTTTGTTTTGTTTAGTTTTGAAATTTTAAATATTATTACTTTAGGGCAGTACTTTAATTCCCTTCCTAGCATTTAGTAGGATCTGAGAGGGTTTTTGCCTTTTTCCAAGAAGGAACTGTGCTCTTGATTTGAAAAAAATTTCTGTATTAAAAAAACCCGAACAACTGCCAACTTTTCTTTGCTTTATGCTCTTTTTATGACCTGGAATTGGAATATGTAATAAGATTTAGTTGTTCTTGAATTTTTTTCCTCCCCCATTTTTGTTTATTTGTTCTTTGTTGTCTTAGTATGTTTATGTTCATGAGTAGCATTGGCTTCTAGGACAGGAGACAGTTTATGTAATCTAATCAATATTCATATGATTTGATTATTGCAGTGAAAACAGGACAAAACACATCTTCTGAGCTAATGCTTCATCAGCAGCAAGTGCCACAAACAACTTAAAAAAATATTCCTTCAGGTATCTTTCGAAGTGAGCTAGAGTGGCTCACCTCTGTCCTTGTGGGATTCTGTTCTAGGGCACCCAGCCAGGATGATGATGAAATACTCCCATAGCAACTGGTGAAAGTCTTACTGCCAAGGCTGGCTGTGTAACTCTCTATCCATACCCATTTCTCATTTATTAACACTTTATAATTCTCTTAGCAGTTTTCGTTCTGTCACTTGCCAGCACTGTCCCTGAACAGCATTCTCAGAAAAACATGGACGGTAGCGAAAACGCTTGCACTTCTATAGTTGTGGATTTCTTCCTCTTGGTTTAGAAAAGTTCTGCTGGCTATACCTTGCGCGTTTCCCGAAAAACCCAGAAGCGGTGTTTGCTGCGGTGTTTTTCCTTGCCCGGGGGCGGGAGCTGTGTGGGAGGCAGCCGTGCCCGGGCGCGCTGCGCAGGCTGCGCTGTTCCCGCAGAGCCGCTGGATGGCGCTGCTGCCCAAGGCGAGGGCTCCGCGGCAGCCGCTCCGGCCGGCGTCGGGAGGGAAACCTGAGCTCCCGAGCCGGCCTGTGTCCCGAGAGCAGCTTTACTCCTGTATAGCCCCTTAATTAACTGGATGGCAGCTTGAAGCATAGCTGTAATGTATGTACAAAAGTATCTAGCATCTCACACTTAGTTTTCACGTTGTTAGTTTAGAATTTTCATTTTTTTTTAAAGTTGCTGTTGAGGAAAAACAGCATCTGATTTTGCTTGTGAATAATATAGTACAATAATAATTTTTGTCAGAATCAGGAGTAAATTTTGAAAATAGCATACCTAACTCTATAAACGGTCTCAAGGAATAGCTTTTCCTGTCATGTTCACATGAACAGCACAGAAAAAAAAAGCTCAGGTTTAATACTGGGATATGTAAAGCTAGGAGAGATGGTGGTTAGTAAAGCAATTTTTTTGCCAGTTCAACTTCATTTTGAAGCCACTTCTTATTACCAAAATGCCTATAAATAAACTAATGTTCTTCTGCACAGGGGTTTGGGTGATTTCTTTATTCTCCCTTGTGTCTTCCACAAGTCACATAATGGGTCAAGAATGAAATTCAAAAGGGAACTCTGAAATTCTGATTTTGGCAATTCTGACTTGGAATTTCCTGTCGTAACTGGTAGGTGAGAAATATCTTTAAGATGTTTTTGGTTTTAACAGGTAGAGTTGGTAAATAAAATTGCTGTAAATGTGTTCAAATTGTGAAACCAAGGTTTCTTAGTGTTTATGTTTGCATTAAGTTTAGGATGTATTATTGGGAAGACCTCTTAATGTCTGCAGAGACACTCAATACATAAGACTTATTTGTGTAGTAACTCTTCTGTCCCGTGTTTAAAATAATGCCCAGTGCTTGTTAGCATGTCTTACATCATAACTTCAAACTGTATCCAAAGGTCTGAGGAGATCTGAGATAAACTATGCTTGTCTTTCCTCCAGCCTTGACTATACTTCTTGTAAGAGTGAGGTTGTAAATCAGATGGAGAGGAGGATTTTTTTTTTTCTGAGAGAGAGGGTCTTTGTTTAATGAGTAATCCGCATTTACGTGCAATCTCACCTTTTCAATAAAAACACAAAACTTGGTATGGGGCAATCCAACTTGGCAATTACTGTGCTTACAAAACTTAGAGCACAGGTTTAGTAACTATTTTATTAACTGTGTCTTGATAGCATGGGATTCTTCCAGAATTGTTTTGTCTGCATTTTAGTGGCATTGCAGTGCAATAAAGGAGTCAGCCCATTACACAAGTACATGTGAAATTAAAGCAATAGTTTTAAATCTTTCTCATCTCTCAAAGGATGCCCAAACCAACCAACCTAAAACCCAGTTTGTTTTTCAAATAATGAGAATTATTTAATATTATGTGTTTTGCAGACACATCAATAAGACCAATATTGGATTAATCTCCTGATGTATATATAAAATCTTGCATGAAAGTTGTGTGTGGAATTTTTTGTCTTTATTTTTTATGTGTTTTCTTGTTTGGTTTTGTTTTTTAGAAAGCCAGAAGTAGGTACTTTTCTTAATATATATATTTTAAAGAGAGGATTTCTCTTAGCAGAGTATTAGTATACTTGGACCATAATAGCCACAGCTTCTCTCCACTTCTGTTGCTATTGAGTCATGCTAGAACTGTCCCCTGTTCTGCAGCTGGAACTGCATGAAAATCTACAGTGTTCCTCATCTAGTAGATCTCAAAGTGCTTTGAAAAGATGAGAAACTCTTTGTCATTCAACAGATGGAGGACAAAGCATTCAAATAGGTTAGGTGGTTCCTGTTGCTCAGTTGCAAAGCAAATGAGTGATCTGCTATGAACAGATCTTATTAAGAAATAGATTCTTAACTTTGCAGGAATCTGCTTAGCTGAGGTGGTATTTTTTAATCTCTAGGGAATAGACTATGTATGAGTTGTTTTAAGCATTCAAATATTGATATGGTGCACCCTTGCCATAGATACCATAGTTACAGCTCTGTGAAGGAGCTTTGTGTACAGCCTGGGTAGAGACAGACGTCCTGGTACAAAGTAACAGGGAAAGTAGCCTTTACCCCTTGAACTTAGGAGAGCTGCCTTAGGTCGGCCCTGCAGTTTTGCCTGCCCATGCTTTTTAACATTGACATTAGATGAACGTGTGTGACTGTTCTTACAGTACCTAGAACTCTTGTGGGACCTGCTTTTTAATCTGACATTTAATGGCCCCTTTTCTCTGTGCTTGAGACTAGACTTCCATGCTATTAGTTCACAGCTGTGGTCCAGGAAAGATGAGGCTTCACTAGGATATACAATACATAAAACACATTTCTGACACGTTGCACTGGCAGCCCTGTATTGGTAGGCTCTGGTGTCCAGGGAATAAAGATCATTCTCTGCTCTGTGCTTTAAGGCTGTGCTGCTGTCCTGGGAGGGCATTTGCAACATTCTCTGCTCAGGGAAGTGAAGACATCAGTGACGTGTTCTTCAGAAATGTGTGTTAGCCAACAGCATAGCTGGCTTTTCTCCTCAGCTCTCAGATAATTGGGGCTTTCCAAGGAAAATAGGATTCTAAATATGGAAGGAGAAATCCTTGAGAGAATTTGTTGTTCACAGTATCTAGAAAACTGTTTTGTACATGATATTGAAATTCATCACGGGATTTTGGCAGCATCAAACATTGAATACAACCAGATAAACCTAGAAATAGGTTCTTGTGGCTTAAATTGAAAAGTTTCTTTGAGGCTAAGGTGTAATGCAGCTGAAATATTTCTCTGCCTTGTCTAAATGTTAGCAGGATGCTGATATTTTTTTAGCATGTATTTTAGCAGGATGCTGGTATCTTTTACAGTTACTCAGGGTGATTACTACTTAGCAGAAATTCCCCTGTTATGAAATGTCTTAATTTCCTATGTCTTTTGTAAGGAAGGAGTCACCTGCTAGGGATTTTCAACAGGAAATTAATAATTCATAGGCAGTACAGTGGTCCATTTCCCATTTCTTTCTGGGCTGTATAGTCACAATAGGATGTACTTTTCTCACTATGGAATTGAAAATATAACTCAATGTACAAAGTTGGCTTTTGTGTTGAATAAGATAATTTTATTTTGGCAGTCACATTTACTGATTGTAATATTTGAGTATTTGTTTGCATAAATTGGGAGTCACATACATTTCTTTTTTGTACTTACCATGTTTTTTGTAGGGTTAGAAAAACAGTTAAAAGTATCACATGACTTACATGATTTGATTCTAAATTCAGAATTTCCACAGCATGTTTACTGTGTCCATTCTGTAATGCAAATACAGCAGTCATCTATTTGCCAAAAAGGAAAAAAAAAAGTCTAAAAATAGATCTTATGATATTACATGATAACATGCATCACATAAACACCATCTAGGAACTCTTAGAATTCTGGTAATAAAAGAGATTTTAAATGGGCATGAAAGACTTTCCTTGACATTTAGATAGTTGATGCCATCCTATTAAATAAAGGGTAGAATTCAAAAGTTAAGTGAAAAAAAATTGATTAGTTCCATGCCAGTGGTAATTGTGGACTACTGCTCCCTTAAATGAGTAGTATAAATTGTGCTGTTTGATGTTCTGTATTGTAATACAGCAATTATGCTAAGCTCTTTCTTTTGCTTGTGGATCAACTTGAAAACTTGATGCTGTGTAAATAATAGCAACTCTGGGCAAATACACCTTTTGAAGCCCTATAAATCACTTGCATTTGTAAGGTAATCTTGGGAACAGCAGTGCCATTCTATGGAAATTAGAAAATCCTACAAATGCCACAACAGGCATCTAGTTCTTGTAAACTCATACCACTATAAAAATACACAGCTCTTTATAAGAGGGCTGAATACAGTTCTTCAGTGGTGTGACAGCTGCATAAGTATGAAAGCTGCTGAAGTGATGTATCATAGTGGAAGGGTTTGCAAAACCTGCCCTGTTCTGTGGGGGCACAAATACCTTTAGATAATAAAGGGACTCTGGCTTCTAAATCTATTTGGATATTTTGAAAACCTCCTTGCACGGTTGAAACTGACACTGCAAAGAGATCTACAAAGTGCACTTAATCCTTTCAAGTGGTAGCCTGAAGTAGGCAGGCTCGTGCTGAAGTGCTTTCTTTGGTGCCAAGTTGAGTTCAACACTGGCGGCGTGTCACCACAGGCTGAGGCTGTGTGACACCGCGTGCTGGGGCCGTGTCAGGGACTGCCACCGTTCCTGCCAACTGCTCTCGGGAGGTTCTGAGGTAGATTTCCAGCATCTATGGCAACATCTTCCTTTGTTGTCCTTTCACATGCTGGGGGACTTGGGATTTTCCTTGTCCTGCTTTTAATTCGCTGATGTTACAACATCTGAAACTGCGGCTTTTTTGGTGTGAACAGGCCTGAGGCTGACAAAAGCATGAACTAAATGCAGCAAGGACTAGAAGATGAGTGAAGAAGCAAGCAAAGTGCAGAACTGCCTGCTCACTTGGTCTAGTGAACAAATATTACTGCAATTTAAGTACTGAATGAATTAGACTGCTCCCTACTCCTTCAAAACTTGCAGAATTTGTACATCAGGTGAGCTGATACATACAAACAGTTGTCAGTGGGGTGCCCTCAGCTTAGAATAAAACTCAAATTCATGGTAGCAATAATGTCAATGGGAAGCAAACTGGTTAAAGTAGATTTTAAAAATAATAGGAAATCTACCATGAATCAAAACATAGCTACTTATATTTCAGTTAGTGAAATTTGGTACATTCTATATATTTATGTATTCTGCATTTTTAATATAATTCTATTTTTTTCATGAAGAACTATATATACACAAGAGATTATTTTTAAAATATGGGTTAAAAATTATTTATATTCTACGTTAAGGATACAGTACTGTAGGTCTACCGTTGATCTCAAGTTTACTAAAATTCACATCTATGGTATAACTTAGAGAAAGCAGAAGGGAAATTCTTTTAATTTAAAGTTGCACAGCAAAAAAAATCAAAGTAAAAATTTGAACAGTTTTGATGAGCAAGGCCTGTGGATATTTTGACTGTTCCTCAATTTTTTAAAAAAAATGGAAATATAAGAGGTTTTTGAAAATAAAATAAATAATACAGTGCTCCTCTGACATTTTTTCAGATGAACAGTTTTTCAGGAAGATTACAAGGCTGAGTAGTCAGTTTTTGAGAGGTGGAGTATAGTTTAGTTGGTGGGCCTGCTGTGATTGGAATTGATTAATGGGTGTTGTGATAAGCATAGAAACAGATCAGTGGCAGCTTATCCTGCTTTCAGCTGTCACAGCTGTGCCTCTTCACTCTTCTTCTGGCCCTATCACACTCCCTGGCAGCCTTTAAAGTACCTCCTTCCCAGTGGAATTTCTGCAAATCGTCTACTCAAATGCCAAGATACCCTAGAAGCAGCTGTGACTGAGAAAATTTGTTCAGGCTCACATATTTGTAGTGATGAGGAATATTAGGTTAGAGAATCCTTTCCTCCTGCAGGAGGAAGCACGCTGTGCCATCCCCTGAAGAGAGAGTTCAGTGGTGATTCTGATGGGCAGGTGGGCTCCCTAGTCAAGAACTTTCCATGCTGGCTGGAACAAGAGCACAGTTTGCAAACCTGCTGGCTAAGAGATATCACTGCTGCTGCTTGACAGTTGCAATAAATAACCCCTGAATGTTAATTTTATTGCTAATGGCTTGAGAGAAGCAATGCTGATGCATGTTTAAAATCCTGGTAGCTGCCTTTTTTGTTGTAATGTTCAAAAGATTTTCAAATGCAGATTTTAGAAGTTCTGGATGTGCTTTGCAAGTATTTCTGTGGTTTCCTTAATGGCAACTGTGATCTCCAGTGTGATCACTGATGCAGGTAGCTTGATAGGAATCATGCAGTTTTAACAGAAAGTTATAGGTATGTGGATTTTATACAAAATAAAGGTGGGACCCTGAAGTCCCTTCTAAGCTGGTACTCAACGAGCCAAACTTTTTTATGTAACTTCATGGATTTGAGGAGGATAGCCTAGGAATTATGTGCTTTTCAGGATATGAGACTTAATGCTCTGTAGGATTTCTCCGATTAGTTAAAAAATATTTTGTTCATTTTATTGGAAAGTGAATAAGCCTAGAGCATGGAAATAAGTATACTATTCTTTCTGGACATTTTATGGATTAGACTGTTTGGATGGTAAATAGTCTTTTTATGAAATCTCTGGGTGCTGTAAATAATTTTTGGCTTGTCTGTATGGTTTAAATGCCTGAGGCAGCTATCCCAGCATTATCAATAAATATTAAAAAATGTTTTTATCCAACTCAGGAAAATTAAATCTGAATTTAAAAGCAAATGATGCACACAGAAGGTCTCATCTCTGGCTAAATCTGCAGGATGTGTAACTGATCCACCAAGGTAGTGTACAGTTTATTCACTGTGGCAGTCCGTGAACAAGAATAAGTTTAGACTATTTGGGAAAATAAATATTCACAACTAAAAAATATTATTTATTATGTTTCTATTATAAGTCCATGTACACTAGCTGTGTTGTATATAGAGACAACTAAGTCACATTAGTGGGTAACTACTTCTCAATGAGACTAAAAAAAAATCTTATTTCAATTTTTAATTATATTTTACAGAGGAATATATCTAAGACTGTTTTTTAAGATCATGTTATTTATTTATTCTATGATTATATCGTGTGTCAGCTGTATTTTGTAATGTCTTCAGGCATACGAAAGCAAACAAAGTCATGTTACATTAATGACTTGTCTGAGACTGCTTGCCTGTAATTCCATGCTCCTTTGCTATAGAAAAAACATGACCCTGAATCTTAAATAGCTTTTGAATAAAGGCACCTACAATTATGATAGGATAAAAAAGTCCATAGGTTTATGACTTAGTGCTTTCGGTTTTTGTCATTTAGTGGGTTTTGCTTCAATTTAGATTTGCATGTTCTGCAATTAAAAAAAAAAAGATATCTTAATTCAGTACAACTTAAAAATTCCCTGTTTCTATACTATCTAGTGCTGCCAAAATTGAGTATTTTAAATGAAAACTGATTAAAAGGAAAGAAAAAATGATTATATGTTGTTCACATGTACTGTAATTGTTAACTTTTCCACATCTTGATCTAGCACAGGGGAACTTGTTCTTTGGGAATTCAGCCTGCACTTTTGTCCTTCCTGTGATTTCTTATTTCAAGCTTGATAGAGAAAGCATCCACTGTTGTATCATTTCCTTAGTGCTAACAGCTTTTATTCTCTTCAACAAGTGTTTACAGAAAAGTGTTGATGCTTATTAATCTGTTTCTTGTCTTACAAATGTGCTTATGCATGATTTGTGGCAAAATTGGCATTTCTGACAGCTCTCAGTGTAATCTGCATAGCACAACAAGATTGTTATATTGAACAGATGTGGCTTGGAGTTGTTATTCTTTGTAATTACCATCATTAAGTGAAAGCATGTGTCAATCAACTTTGTACTTTAAACACACCACTCATTTGTGAGACACATGCATCTGCATTTCAGATACAGATCTAAATTACTTGGGTTTGAAATTTATTTCTGTTGTTTCTATTTAATACAATGCTCCATGAAGCACATAATGCCTAAAGATGTCAAAGCAACAGATCATCAAGTTAAGAAAGGCTTTACTGGGGGTTTCTGTAGATATAATTTTCATTTTGGAGAGGGAAGAGAGGAGAGTGATAATAATACATTCATCCTTCTTTTCTGGTGTAAAGAACAGGCATTTAAGTTTAATTTTATAAATTTCCAAAGTCACTCTCCTATTTTGATGTTTATGAGTTTCTTATTTGAGGGAAGGAGGTTCTGCTTAGTTTGATTATTTGGGGGCAAAAATGAATCTGCATCAGTAAACTGACACAATGCCTTTTAAGAATTAATGTTTGGGTCATTAATGTTCCCAGGATACCTTTTAGGGTCACAAATGTTCATACTGGTAACAAACAGGATTAGATCAGGAAATTATATTTTGAGTAGAGTTGAAAACAAAGGGGTCTTAGCCTGACTGCCCAACAAATGACAATAGAATCTGACCGAAACACACAAAAGCAAGAACATTTGGAGATGATATTCACTTTCTCTTTGTTTCCTTCCATGTGGACTTCAGTTCTTTGTGTCAGGGACAGTAGAGATGATGGCACCTATGTACTGGGGGTTTGTGGGTTTTTCACCCTGTCCTGTGACAATTCTTCAGTGCCAAATAAGATAGACTTGTATATAAGCCACAAAGTGACACTCATCATGTTGAGGTGGAATTGCCTTCAATTTTTGAGGGTATTTTCGCCTCTGCCTTTACAATGCAAGCATTTGTTCCGTGATTTTTTTTTTAATCCTCCCAAATTAACGAAAGAGAAAAAAACAATTACATTTTTATCCTTCAATTTTCTTTTAGGTCTTTGCCTGCTGCACTAAAGATGATTCTGGTATCCTGGATGTGTGACTCGTATCTACTTTCTGACAAAAAAACCCTTGTATAACTATTCTTTGGAATATTTCATGATAATATATTGTGTAGATCCTGCCAGAGGCACATAAGATTTCATATGAATGGGAATATTTTAGATCCTAATCATCTTATCCTTACTGAATCTTCTAGAAGTACTGAAATAGAAATGTAAAAGAATCTATTTGAAAATTAGAAGCAAGATGAGCTACAGCCAAAGAATAAGCAATAAAGAACTAGGAAATACCTCTTCATTTCATTGAATTGTGAAGAAAAAATTTTATTTGCAGTCCAAGTCTAGTGCCTGATACAGAACCAGAGGAAACATAGAAGTGACGTGGGGAACACAGCAGTACTGTCTGACAGGCAGTGAAATCAAGTGTCTCTTCTAATCTTGGCCCTTTCAGTTGAAGAAGAAACTTTCTGACCATCACTTGCAAGGTATCTGGTAGCTGTGTAAAACCAGTCACTGGGAGGCAAGGATACCAGGACCAGGCATTGATCGATCAATACTTAAATGGTCCCAGCCAATTTTTTCACATTTGGTAATTTTCTTTGTCATTAATTTCTCCACCTGTTGATGGGGATGATATGTGGCTACTTGGAGTTTATAACCATGCTGGCAAAGCAGTTTAGCAGTGTTGGAAGTCCCACAAAATTGCAGTCTGGGGGCAGAGGAAACCCTCGCTGTGTCTGTGACTTTGGATATTATACTTGCAGATTTCTATTCTATTATTTCTTGCAGTTGTCTATTACACTTGCAGATTTCCAGTTGCCCTATGTGGAAGTGACTGGACTTGTGTAGGCACACAGTTTGTGGTCATGGGGAGTGGTGCTGTGGCCCAGCCTCATCCCCAATGGGCTACAGCTGTGAGCAGCAGGTGAGCAGCATTGACAGCAATGAGCCATGGAGTGCCCAGGTGTGCTGACAATCACAAAGGGAACAGAGGGCACACAGGTGCAGTGCATGAACAGGAGGGTATAAAAGGTGGTGCTGAAGGACAAGAAAGAGCAGCTGCTTGCAGCCTTCTGAAGTGGAGTGGTGTTACTCTGTGTGGGCAGATGCCTAAAGCCTTCTGATGTGGTAAGGGGTTACTCTGTATGGGTTGAAGCTTTCTGAAATTGTATGGTGATACTCTGTGTGTTGTGGCTATCTCAGCTGTGGCATATGCTGTGATAGGTTTCTATTGGAGCAAAGTGCTGGGAAGAAGATTCCTTCATGCACTTTACGTTTAATATAATTTTGTTCAAAATAAGGAATTGAATTGTTGAATGGGCTGGAATTGAATGTGCCAAAAACTGCCTTGTGTAGACCCAGCTATAAGCAAGACATGTGAGATGGCAAGGCAGCTTGCAGTGGTGGTGTGCTAACCAACTCTATCACCCCTTGTTCATGAGGAAGGTGGTAGAGGCTAGAATGTCCTGATTTTATTTACCCCTGCCCTGATCCCCTGGGCTAGTGAAATTCAGGGTAGATATTCTGATATTTCTTGCATGACTGCATTGTCTTTAATATTTTTCAAGTATAAGATATGAATAATGAAAACTTCCTATTTTCCTTAGTACAGAGAATTGTACATGAAGTACCATATAAATGCTAATTATCTATTATTACATTTTCACGTGTCCTGATAAAAGAAAATCTGATTTAAAGGAGTTCATTTCTGATGCTTTTTCCTAATCAGTGGTCTTCTTCCTGTTAGAAGTCCTCATAGCCCATCATTGTTGAAATAGAGTTATGTCTGCTTTTATGTTTTGTTGAATGCTTTAAGTGTTTTAGAACACCTGTGTAGTATTCAGTAAAGACATGTAGAGCTGGATGGTGCAGCACACAGTATACAACAGACATAGGCTGCTTCTGTGGGGAAACCCCAGCAGCTCTGGAATTCCTGCAGGCACACCTATTCTTTCTTGTGTATTGTTATTTTAATGGTAGAACTTTCCAGGAAACTTGGCATGTTTGCTGTCAGATACCAGCTTTATTTTAGTTATTCTACTATGTTATGCTTTCAGTTACTTAAAATGTAAGGAAATATTACATGGAGGAAATGAAAATAATTAACTTTAAAAAGAGATACAAACTATTTTACGTTTTTGATTTTATTTTGGCAGTTTACTTGGATTTCAAAGGTCAGTGTATTTTTTACATTAATTACTCTGTTTCAGATCATGATGTTTTATTTCTTGATGTTATTTATATACATGTATAAAATGGACAGTTGTTTAAACACAAAGATAAAATTTTTCCTCACAAAGATAAAATTTTCATAGCATGATGGCAGAAGTAAGAGAAGAGAATAATCTGAATTGCACACTACATGCAAGTGGAGCAGGTATTTTATTCAGTTCAAACTCTAATGCTTATATTTTCAAAAATCTGTTGTATTTTAGGGAAATTGTACTATTGTTCTGCTGGGAGGAGCTTGTAGCTTCTTGAAGTGGGTCATATATATTTAAATAAAATATTTAAGTATATATGAAAAGAGAGGTAGATTCCTGGCCTTCTGACCACTGAGTTCCTCTGCAGTAGAAGCTACATTATGAAGAAACTTCATGAGGTGTTCTTAAGATTATTGTTATTTAAAATAAGCTGAAGGCATATTTTTAGAAAGGTTTGCTTTGGGTTCATAAGAAACAATGTGCTATTAGGCTATATTTAAGAAAAATTTCTATATCCTTATGTCAAACCTTTTAATGTGGAAAAACAGCAATTTTTTGAGAATTTAGAACTCAGAAGAAGTATTTTATGTCCTAATCCTTCCTTTCCCCCTTGCCCCATGCTATTACTTAAATGGAGAAAGGCAGCTGAAAACATCCTTGGTTTTGTTTTCAGTTAAATATCAGAGTAATTTATTATACTCTAATTAGAAGCAATGAATAGACTCAGTCTTAAAGGTCCTTCCAAGAGTAAAGGATTCTATGGTTCCATGAAAAAATCCAACTTTTGTCAGGGACTTCTTATTTTATTATTTTCTTGGAAAAGACAGAGGTTATTTTCTTTGGAAATGGCAGCAAAAGAGAACATAAATTTATATCACTTTAACTTATTTTCAATGCAGAAAATTAAGAGGTTGAAAGAATAAGAGCTCAAGTTACTCTTATCCCCTGAAGCTATATAAGCTTGGAAGTTAAGAAAGGCATAGAAAAAAAAATGTTGCTTGCAAAGATATTTCACTGTTCTGTGGGTGCTCAGAGATAGGCTTTTGTAGACATTCAGTGGTATTCATTTCTGTTATGCATGCTTTATTTATTTTGCTTTTTAATATAGAACCAAAACCAAATTTAGCAGTAACTATTTAGGGATGTTGTATGTCCCTAAAATAGGATGTATTTGAAATCTGGAACAGGCATGTGTTGTATTGAGAACAGTAAATTTCTTGTAAAAATCCATCTATTAGGGAATTTTCTCCTCTTGAGGTACACATATAGTTTTCATGAATGTTAATGAGGTTTATAGAACTGCAAAGGAAAATGTGCACCAGAGTATATGTTGTATATATGATATTAACATCCCATAGGACTTTTGTCTTTTCCTTTATGTGCTGTGGAACCCAGAGATGCACAAAAGACCAGCTTAAGTCTGACATTTTGTTTGTTGTATTTGGCAAAATTGCCTTTGAGTGTAATTAGCTCCTGGCAAACCTGTTCCTGACCCATTTTGGCAGTGGTCTGGATATTTATTGATGCATGTACATGTGAGCAAATTTAGTTGCCTAAATATGCATTGACAGCTGAAAAAGAGCTTTGGCTTTCTTGATGGTTTATGCTGGGTTAAATGGGGATTAGTAATTGTTTTAACTGTTGAAATTTCACTTTTTGTGAGATGATTTTTGCCTTGTTTTGCTTGAATACTAAAATTATCTTCAGAATATTAATCCAGTGCCTTTAATCCTTTATTCAGTAGCCACAGCTCAACCAGTTCTGCTTGAATTTAAGATCTATTCCAAAATTGAAGGAAGCATTTTACCTGTGGATAATGAGATCTGACAGTACCTGAGCTACAGAAGGAGATGAAACCACTACCTATAGAAAATAATATTTTTTCTACATATTCAGGTTAAATGTGTGCACATCCTGGTAGCTGAAACATCTGTTTCTAGCTTGTTGTTCCTCATGGCTGCTTCTCAATTGGATTTCCTCAAGCAGGTCCAAAGCTTGTCACCTTAGCCAGGGTCTGTTAACTATCACCACTGGCCCCACATTAAGTAGGAGGTTCAGGGCTAAGCTAATAACTCTCCTGCCTTTCTGACTGATCACAGTGATTCTCCCTGTGGCTACTTATCATGCTGTGCTCCTGTGGGAGGGTTATCTTCTTTGTCTCTTCTTCAGCTGGCAATTATTTTGGTTTTCTTTATTCCTAAGTTTTCAGGTGCTAACTCTGAAAGCCTTGTTGCTTTCTGAAGCAGCTGTTTGATTTCTGTCTATTATTTCTCCCTTACCAGTTTCATGCTCTCTCACATATGTAAATTTTGCTGCTTTCCTTTTCTCTGGCTGTAAATGTAGCTGCTAATTTTCAAAGCAGAAGTTGTAGCTAGACATGAGGCAGAAGGGATGCAATAGAAACATGAACCTAATGCTAGTTTGTGTGAGCCTTGAATCAGTTTGTGTTGTCACAGGTGAAGTGATTTTCATGACTTTTTCTTTAGCATACAGTGCTGCTTAACATTTCAACGTGTCCTATGTAGCTTATTAGGCTGTACCTACCACGAGCTTTCTAGGAGAGCTCAGGAGAGCTGAGTGAGAGAGAAGAACCTGCAAAATTCCTGATTTATGGTCACGGCTGCCTCGGTGCCTCACGTAAAGCGTTACTGAGTCTGTGCAGTTGTTTTGGTTGGCTTTAATGGGCATTGAGGAAGGCCCACAATGAATATTACGGTATTCAATGGAGGCTTTTTGCTTGATGAGAATTCTAGAAAAGATGGTGGTAGTGCAGGCAAATCCATGTGTCCTCCCTGGAAATCCTTCTGTGGAATTATAGAGTTTGTTGTCCTATGACTGGGGGGAAAAAAAAGCTGAAAAGAAAGAAGTTTAAAAAAGTGTTTGAAAAGTGTACAGGCTTGATATAATGTGCCAACACTTTGAGAACATATACAGTTAAAACTAAGTTTATCTAATTCTCACATTGGGGTCTTGTGTGCTGCTTTGGCTTTTAAGTTCTCCCTGTCTTGGGTATGATGCTTTACATCACCTATATTAACTTCACTGTTCACTTGATAAACGGAAAAGATGCTGGTGTAAAGTGTTTGGCGGAGTTTATGTTTCAGGGAAAACTCAAATTGTGTGGGGAAAAAATCTGGCAAAGAGAAATAATATTGTTATCTCTCCTGTATTTAGGGCTGGAAAAAAGCTTCCTGGGTCATGAATAATACTGTGGAGAAGTGGAATGTTGTTTTGTTTTACTGAGTAAAACTAGTCTGTCATCCAGTTCTGCTTTGGTTTTTGTCTGCACGTGAAGAGATCAACACAAGAACAACCCTGTGTCTTGTGAATGGTAGCTTTTCAAATTGAAAATTAGGGTAAACATTGCATAACTCACACACTTGTGTTTCTCACCTTCTATTTTACTGTACTATGGTTAGCTTGAGATTAGTCAGATCAGTCACAAAACTTGGTATAAGCAGGGACATGAAAATATAGCCCCTCAGTGAGCTGCTAGTTTTTCATCTTCACAGGATCTGCTTGCTTTCACTTTATCATGCCAATAATTGTGAAGGCTGAACTGAGTTATTAGGCACTCTTGAAAAATTTTAATGATTTGAAATAAGATTTTTCCAAATCTATTAAGCAGAAACTGTATTTCCAGTCCATGATGTAGTACTGCAAACTCTTAGATCTCTTTTAAAGGTAATGAAATGAAGGAAAATTGTTGATGGCAGCAGATGAGAAATGGAATCTGAACTGAGATGCAGCCTACATAGGAGTGATCCCCAAATTGTTCATGAGAAGTTTTACAAGGTTGCATAGCATATGTCAGAAATAGTTGTAAGTGAACACAAGAGAAAAAGCAATGGCAAAGAATGTTGGAGACTGAAATGTGAAGAAAATAATGGCAAAATTAATAAGGAGAGAGGACTGGGAGAAGATTACAGGAAGAGGTAGGGATGTCTGGGAAACAAGACAAAATAGATAAAAAATCAGAAAGCAACTGAGCACCCAAACCTCTGTGTGATTGTGCATTCCAGACAGACATGGAAGAGAGCAAGACAAAAGAATAAGGATTGCCATCATAAAAGTTCTCTTGCCAATTAATAAGCTCTTTTAAAATTTCTTCCTTTAATTTCTTGCTCACCTCTGGGTAGTCATTTCATTGTTTCTTACTGTCCTTGAGTCATAGTGTCCTTCTAAATCTCATCCTTTCTGACCCATCTTCTTTCAGTCTTTCTATTTTTCCTAAAATATCTGAAGCTCTCTTCTTTAAATGCTATATTTGGATCACAAGTGGTGTGGAAATGTTGTATTGAAAGGGCTACTAAGAAAACTCTTGCCAGAATTTTTTTCAATTTTTGTTCATTAATGTTTAAATATTTAGAATGTTATGTAAATATAAAGCATTACTAGCCAAGCTCTGACTATAACTTACTCTAAGTCTCATTCCTAGCTGATTAAATTAGGACAGTGATCTACGTGGTCAGCTCAGCTGAGCAGTGCCAGACAGGAGATTTATTATTTCAATCACTGAAACTTGCTGGGGAGTTTAGTGACCCTCCCACCCAACCTAACGGCCGTGTTTTGGTTTAAGTTGTGTGTGGTTTATTCTCAACAGAAAGTCTAAACTAGGCCACTTGAACAAAATTATGAAACTGAGAAGCCTGTATTTCTTGCATTTTTTTAATCTGCAACATCAAAATAAACTTAATGCAAATAGATAAAGCACAAATACTAATGAAAAGTAAACAAAAATAGTATTTGTCTTTCTGTGATAGTAGTCTGTATAGTCACTTAAGCACACAGAATACTAAAAAATATTGCTCAGAATAAAATATTGCTTTCTAAAACATATTTAAATTAATTCTGCAATTATCAAAAATATGACTCTGACCATGTAGAGGAAACCAAAGACAGGAATAAAGAGAGGAAAAGGACGACAGAGAAGTTATTAATAGATCTGTAATGATTGGAAGTTTATTCTAGGGTTGAGGTAAAACTTAATGGTTCATAAATAGCAAATTCATTATGCTTTTAATACTCAGGTTATATTAACACTATATAACATCTTTATGGTATCATTAGTACCACTTAATCCTAAACTAAGTTTGGAAATAAACATCCAGATTTTTTTT
Organism: Irena cyanogastra; assembly: GCA_013397155.1. Classification (NCBI taxonomy): domain Eukaryota; kingdom Metazoa; phylum Chordata; class Aves; order Passeriformes; family Irenidae; genus Irena; species Irena cyanogastra. Next base: position 2,927,683 of record VWZV01013172.1, on the reverse strand, counting down.
CAGGGAAAAATTGGCCAAATAAATTATTTTTACAATAAATATTACCTGATTAGTGCATGGCTCCTTCAATCATAAACAGACTTATAAATGTTTTATGCCAACTCTGTGCAAGAGTTCTTAAATGTTAACAAATTAATTTATTTTAAAGGCCGTACCAAGGTGAAAACACCAGGGCCTTAGGCAGCAGGACAATACATCACAGAGCCGTTTCTCATTCAGTTACAGTAATGGCAAAGGATATGTTAAGACATAAAATGTGATATGGTTTGTTAAATATTCATTTATAATTTGCATTCATTATTAAATCATGTGTTAGAAGTAATCCTTAATCTCAAAAATACATAATGTGTCATGAAGCCTATTTGAAAGCATAACAATAAATATTTTATGCTTTTTATGTTGCTTTTTAAAGGTTGACTAGAATACACCAAAATGCTTGTCATTAATGTAATTTAATTATTCTAAGGAGATTTGGTCTACACTGATGTTGATTTCAATAATTTATTTCAACCTTTAGGTCAATATGAAATAAATACCTGTTTGGGAGATGGGCTGTTCTATGATTAATGCCAACTGAGCTCCCCCAGCCCGCCATACAACACTGTAGCCCATTGTCTGAAACCTTGCGGTGCAATGCGGTAGCTCCAAGAGCTTGGTTTTCCCGAGGTCCCGAGCAGTTTGCTTGGTGATTACAGTGCAGCTGCTTCACTGCTTGTGACTGCTGGAGATCTCCTTTATATGACACAATAGCTTTAAACATTTGTGCTGCTGGGAGCTGCACTGCCTGCGGTGTCAGGTTTGGTGAATATCCATGGAGCCGCTATTCCGTTTGCAGTTCACACCCTGTATGAGAGGGGCGAGGGTGCTGGAGGAGTAATTTGTATTATAGGAGACTAGGAGCTACTCAACGAACCATGTAAAAACAGTTCATTAAAATGTTGATGTGCTTGGCTGGTTAATGCAAAGAGAGCTTTATTGCTGTCTTATAGAATCTCAGTAACTTCAGGTTGGAGTCAGATCAATGCATCCTTGGTAATTCAGACAAATACCTACTTTAGGTTAAGAACCACCAAAAAAAATGGCGAGAAACAACAATCTCACTTCCAAACTAAAACCCGCTTGAGTATTTATCTTGTACAACTATAGAACATCCATACTTAGTAAAAGATTTTTGGACAGATTTTTAGACTACCATGTGTCAAGATTTCCCTGGATCTTTTCAACCCTTACGTGTCTGTTAGGTGGGACCTGAGGTGTATGGCCACTTGCTGATTCTGCAGCACTTGTGCCAAGGCTCTGGGAATACCTGGGATGCTCTTAAGGTACGTACTGTGTCCTGTGTGTGCCCTTTACACCACACCTTGTATACGGCTCTGGAAGAATTCTGGTTATCTTATTTTTGGAGACTACTGCAAAGAAAAAAGAAGTTAAGCCTCTAAATTATACTGCTCATTTGAATGTTGACTTGATGTATGAGTAAGCGCTTATTTGAAAAAACTACATGAGTGAAATGGCCTTGTTTGTTGGTTTGTCCTGACCAAAGAGTGTGATTGCTCTAATTAGATGCTATGGGATTAATATTAGCAAAAGTAAATCCACAGTAAAATGAAGTTTCCCGATTCCTGTCAGAGGCAGTGGCAGAGAAAATTACAGTTGTTCACACCAGTTTAGCAGGCCAGGAGCAAAGACTCTGCAAGGAGAATGTGATACCCCAGAGACTGTCCGAAAGCAAAGAAGCTGGCCCGCAGAGGAACCTGCAGGGCAGTGGGTGGAGCTATCTCAGGAGCCGTGCTGGGCTGCCTCAGAACTTACAATGAATTGGGTGGTGATTAATAAAGGAACGAAGCAAACCTCCCTCCCTGAAAAGTAATGCCCTAGTTGAACGGTAGGGAATCTTCTCTTATTACTCAAATTCTTGTGAAAACTGCTAAGAGAGGAAAGGAATCTCTTTAAAACATGCACAGTCAGAGCAAACCCCTGACTTCTAATCAGCCACATCCTCTCCCTATCCTTCTGGAGAATATGGACCATCAATTTCCCCATAAGATGAAGGGGAGGCAAAGCAATAGTTTAGCATCCTATGCATTATCTCTCTTTTTATGATTACAAATAGAGCACTTAGGTTCACTGACCCATATCTCATACCAGACATCAGTAGCCAGGTCCAGATTTAGGTTATTGTTCCAGTATGGAATTAGGCCATGTGATCAGAATCAAATTTATCTAATATGATCACTTGATTGTGACTTTTCTTACTGGGGCTGTATGTATGCACAGCTGAAACTTGAAGACATAAAGCAAATGCTCTTAAGGCCCAAAAGAGCAGTTGTCAGTGCTTTCACAAAGAGCTTCAGAAAGGTTGAGGAGCCACTCTCTATTGGGTTAATTGAGCTGTCCTTTTGCTTGCAATTTTGAAAGGGGAAAGTGAGTTTGCTCCCCATGTGGCCTTCCCAAACTCTTTCAGCTGTAGCTCTAAGCTTAAATGCCCCTCAGTCCTGCAGCATATCAACTTGATGTATATAATTGATTGCTAAACATTTTTTGCAGCTTGTTAAATGTTAAGACTAAAAAAAAAAAAAGTCATATGTGAATGTTGATTAAAGTGCTTTTGTAGAGAGGGGTCAGAGATATTAGCAAGTTGAAAAGAAAGTGTGAGCTCTGCTGTGGTATGGTGCTTCTAACCTGTATGCTTTATTTCACATAATTGATCCCACATGTTTACTCTAAGGACATTTTTGTCAGGTTTCAAACTGCAAATATTAGAATGCATTTAGAGTGAGGGTGTGCTTCAGTAAGGACACTATGCAGAATGCTCAGCAATGTAGATTGCTGGTATTATAATGGCAATGATTATAAAAGGAATAATTACAGTAGCTTGTAATTGTGTGGTGAGGTAAGAGGAAAAAATACCAAGGTGTAAAACCTCAGAGTAACAGTAAATCTGAAATGGATGAATACAGACGTTCAAATTATAATTCTCAGCAATTTTGTTTTCATTATAACTTGTGGGGTTTTTTAATAACCGACATAAAGCACAATGTGTTTTTTAGGGGTTTGTGATAGCTAGGCAAAAAATGGAATCTGTCACAAAGTCTTTGTAGCTTCTTTTATTGAGAAAGGTAGGATGCTGTTACACAAACAAACTGGGAAACATTCTGGCTGTACATCCAGGAGGTTTTTGCAATGACTGGGTATCTGCAATGGAACAAATGGTTTATAAATTTGTAAAAAGGCAAAGAATAAATACCCAGTCCTTGTCTGGGAAACAATGCCTCAAAAGTTTAAAAAGCACAGCTTTTTAATACCAATATGGTTTTCTATATTTTTTCTTTGCATTATTAGCACTGTTAAAGAAAATGTGGAACTTGGTAGAGTTGCCCAGCCAAGTTAATTATCAATGACATTCACAGGATTAGAAGAAAAGTTTGGTCATTACTATTTCTCTCTAGCTGTGCCAGTTAATGCTAGTCACAAAAACCCATTCACTACGAGCTATACACAGACACATCTGGCAGTGAATATAAACTCAGAGTTTTGTGTATATGTTGAGAAACTAATGCATAAAAGCAAGTTCTGCACCAATCCAAGCAGGATTTGAAACAGTCATTTGGGGGGTGCAAAGTTCAGTGTTTGTTGTACAGAACTTCTGAACTGTCCCCTTCCTTCCCATAGCTTGGTTTGTCTGTTTCTCCTAAAAAGTCTAAATGTAGTAGCTGTATTGTATTGAATACTTTAAAAACAGATTGAAACATGATTTATTCTCTAGGCTGTGGTAGTTCAACAGTTACTTTCCAAAAGAATGCTCTATATTTGTATCTATGCTATTGGAAATTGGACAGAATAATTTGTCTGGTAAAGAGTAGCAGGCATTTGATATTATTAAGTCATGAAATTATTTTAATTGGTAATAGCATCTGCAAATGATATGTACCACTTATAAGAATGAGACTCAAGTGATGTGACTTATTTTAAGAATTGCTCAAGAAAATATATTTCACTTTTGAGATTTTAGATTAATTTATTTTTCATGCGATCTTAAACTATAAATGTTAGTAAGATGACCCTAATGTTATTTCAGTTATTTACCCATAGATAGGATCAATGCTCTCAGTGTTGTAAGTTTTATTTTGATATGCTTAAAGATAAGACAAAATGGGTTTAATTAACAAAACCCCAGTCATTATTAGGGTACTACTTCTAAAAGGTTTTGAGTCTGTCACAAATTTTTAGATGCATAGGACAGTATGAGTTAGCTAAAATGAACTTAGAATCAAAACCAGAAAAAAGCTACTCACAATAAATTCTATTGTAGAGGTAAAATGATGGGGAAAGTGACAAGAGGAAACGAGAAAGGAATATCTCTCTTAACATGGTCTGTTTTTTTTTTTTTTAATTTTGCAGATTATCAGTAAGAGAATAAGTTTTTTTAATAATAATAATTTTTTTAACTGCACAGTATCTTGTTTATACATAACTATCTATGTGCCTGACATTAACTTGAAACCTTTAACTCAGACAAAATATTTCTGGGATAAGTTTCATTTAAGACAGCAGAACAACAGTGAAGTTAGAAACATGTTTGTGTCTTTTTTTCATGACTAGCCCATGTCTATTCTCTATGAAATTGATGTCAAAAAAGTATTATATATTTTCAGTGGGAAATAGAAGGCTGCCCTCTACTATCCTTGTCAGGACGTCGTATCCCTTTAATCATACTTTTCATTTCAGTACATTGAAATTTCCGTTACCAAGGACAACATCATAAATAAAAGTGTTTGTGAAATTTTTACCTGCAGCTTCCTAACTTTGTGCATTAAGCATGAGACTAGCAGAGAGGTGGTCAAATGTGAAAATTTATAATCATTTATTACGTACGGCTGAAGCGAGAAGGGAATAAAAGCGTGAAGGCATACATCTATAAACTGGAGCAGAAAAGCTTAAATGAAAAGTAAAGTGAATTTCTGTGTCTTGTCATAAAGTAATGAGAAGCTAGAGCTTTATTCATAGCAAGCCAAGATGCATTTACTCTCAATCTAGCTTTAGCAGTAAATGCTTCCCTGATGTATTGCTTCGGACTTACAAAGAAATATTTGTGCTCTACATAATAGTATAGTTAGGAGAATTACTGCATGGCTGAGGAGATTCTATAAAGGTTTATAGCTGGTGCTGTTACTGTAATTTAATCACAATGTAGCTAATGTAGTACTTTAATATCACATGTTACTTTTTTATTTACCATTTATTAGTAGCTGACAGTCAATCATCACCACATCATAAACAAATCACGCAGGATTCTGTAGGAGCCCTGAAGTTCCAGAACAGATGCACTGCAGCTCTTACATGTGCTCCATAACGAACTAGACATCAAATTATTTTTTAATGGAGTAATCATGTAAGTCAGGGTTCTTGTTTTCATTCAGCTCATCAGCCAAAGAAAATGTCTTTTTGCTGTGAATACAAAGAGTGTTGCACATTGTGCATATGTGTTTGAGTTAGCACTCCTCTACAAGGAATACAGGAGAATGTCTCCCAAAATATGAAGATTCAGGTAAAAGCCACTGTGTACATACTGATGAATGCATTTATACAGACTAAGAATTGTGCTCTCTCACTTTCAGCCACCTTTTTGTTAGGTTTGCTCTGATTGGTAAATGAAGAAAGTAAATGTAGCGGAGTCCACCAAGTGCTCTTGGTGCAGGATTTTTTATCTTAAGAATGACAATTTTATTTCCCTTTTTAGAAGCACTGTAGGATCAATTTATCTCAGATTTGATTTCATGATCAGGTTTCAGTACAGAATCACAATATTTCTCTGAAGTCACTTGTGTTAGCAAAATTAAATGCAGATTGGAACTCTGAAAGTACTGCCTCTTTGGACTGAAACCTGTGGCTCACTCAAGACCCTAAAGATCTTTTAATTGCAAACAAAATGTTTGTTTTCCAGTCCTCTCCAGCTGTGGGGGAATGATGAGTAGCCAACCTCAGATGCCATGCTGATTAATATGTAGCAGTAATAAGCCCCTCAGAGATGTGTGCTCGTGGGCTATTGCTGCAAAGGAGCAGCCTGAACACCAAGGGCCTTCAATCACTTGAAAGGCTTGCCAAAAAGTCCAGTAATGCACACCCTGGCATGGCTTATTGCTATTAGAATATGTCTCTTTAATTCAAATTTCATGGAATTTACCCTTTGATGGTGGAAAAACTATTCCTAGAAGAAAAATGTAAAATATTTGGAGGAGGTATATGGGAAATCCCCTTGCTTTGCCATTAAATAAATTAGAATATTAATTCCCTTCTTTCATTCAGCATTGCGTTGCTTATGTCCACAGGTTCTCCAGACCAACTGGACATTTCCAAGTATTAAATGTGATGTAAAGGGATTGCTGTTGATTTGACTTTTCTTAAGTGACTTTAAAAAAAACCAAAACAGAATAACTCTCTCCACTTTGCTATTAGGAGAAGCCTGTGAGCACTCTTTTCCCTAAAATTACTGGACAAATATTTTAGGTCCTAGTAAACCCTTCAGTTTATTTACATATTTATTGAGCCTTTGATATATTTTTAAAAGGAGCCTAAATCACTCTGTATTCCCTTGTAGTTAGCTCAGGTAAATGGACAGTTGTGCCAAGTACAGCCAACTGAAAATGGCTACTGAATGTTTAAACATGAATTATTGGTAATATGTAAAATAATATTGTGAAAGGAAGACACTAGTTAAAAAAAATCCTCATTTCTGTCTCTAGCTTCCTTTTTCTTTTGAATGGCTCTCTCTGTACAGTCACTTTCAGCGTGTTCTCGAGTGGCCACCAAAGACCCAATTTAAATCACACTGCACAGAGATCCATTAATTTTTAGACATTATGTGCTATTCTCACTTGTAACTTCTAAGGGCACTTTCTGGTTAAATTTACAATATATTGAATTTCAGACACTAACCTCTATTTTTGAAAGGAGAATTTAATACCAGGTGCATTCAATTAATGCCATTGACTCCATATCTATTCAAAACCTATATTGATCCTTGAAAGCTGTAGAACGATTGTTTCTTTACAGAGTTATTTTTAAACAATTATCCTGCTGCCTACATTTAGGACAAAATTTCTGGCAATTAGTCCTTCTGTTCTAATGTAATTTTATTGTACCTGCCTGGGCAGCCTGATGCAGTCTCCTAATTGACACTTTTTTTATTTGACTCTCTCCTTGTCTCGTGTTGTCCTTACGTTTCCTCACAGAGCTGCTGATCATGTTGCCCCTGTGTTGCTCTGTGTCTTATCTGGAGTGGCTGCTTCCCTTTCCTTGTTAATCATGTGTGCAATGTTGAGAAGGATGCCACTGTGTGAGGAGTGGGAAGGCTAGCAGGAAAATGTTCCATGAGTTATGGATGGTCACTGGGGTCTGAAGGAGCTGCTGCAATGCAAAGTGAGATGATTCTTTGCAATATAAAACTTAAATGTCTGCCTTCTGTAAAATATCTTGTTAGAGCACTCTGTGTCATTTACAAGCTAATGTGGGAATAGACCCTGTTTTCTTTCCTTACCACCTGAAATTTACTTAACTATGAATTATTTATTGCTGAGCAGAAATTAAAAATGGGTTCACCAGAAGTGTTGCATGAACTTGCACTGAATTTTCAGACTGTTTTTCTCAGAATGAACCTTGAAAGTGTGAGTTGTTTTTAGGTGTAAATAATTTGGTTTAATTTGGATTTATCCACCTTTCAAAAATATAATTCTGTGAGGTCTTTAAAAACTCAAATGAAGCCAAATGAAACTTAAAAGTTTCTGGGTTGTTTTTTAGTGGTCTGTGGTGGTGATGGGTTTTTTTTTTCTGTTCCCTTAAAACCCCTCCCCAGTTAAAATGTTTTTATTTATTTTGACATAAGAACATATGCATTTTGGGTCAACCCAGAATTATCAATTAATTTCAGCACCTATTTTAAGACAGGGTTTTAAAAATCAATTATTTATACAGCCATACAGTTCAATGATTTTTTTTTTTTTGGGTAAGGTAAGGTGCTGCAAGTTTTTTTAATTAATTATACCTGCTATACTGGTTTATATTCGGTGTTTTTCAATCTTTTTCTAAAGGTTAACTATCATTCTCAAGTGAGCAGTTTAAGGATTCATTGCATACTGTATGAAAATTATGAAGAGTCCTTCAAAGCACGGGGCACAGTGGGTTTTACTGCCACAACACAGGACTGAAAGCAGAATTTCAAAGGCATGTTTGGAAGCCAGCATACAATAGAAATGTAAATGGATGAGATAGCTTGATCATGCATAAGGAATCAGAACCCTTCATGGCTTTCACAATCATGTGGCAGGGCTGGCTCATGAAAGAACTCAAATTGTAAACTGCACATATTTGCTATACAACAAAGAGAAATGTTAAGTATGACCCTTGGAAACTACTTTCACATCAACATTTTTAGACTTAGAATAAATTTCCAAGTTTATTGCTCAAAACAATCTACTGTACATTTGGAAGCATCTGACTTTTTCCTTTTTCATCAGAATTATCATCCTTTTGAAAATATAAAAAACTAATATTTGTAAGTTTTTTCATATTATCATGAAAACCAGGGCCCATCTTGCCAGCAAAGATTAAAAGACAGAAAATAGGCAGCAACAAAAAACCCCAAACTTGCAACTCTATTTCTGGGTGGTTGCTCATTTGGGTAAGTTTCAGACCCACACCAAGACATCAATAATTTAATGCATCATTTTGAAAATACCAGTGTATTATTATGGGGCCATCAAATATTTCCCAAATCTGCAACAGCAGTCAGATTCCAGCTCATTGAGACGTTAATTTTGAAATCAGTACAGCAGGAATGTCTGAAGACCTTTGCAAATCTGGACCTAAGTGACTACTGTCTCTCCCAGAAATTCAGAAATAGAAATGTGTTGTATCTGTTAAGAAATGACATTAAAATTATTTCTAAGGACAGCATTTTTTGTGAGCATGTTTTTAAGTTTTAAGGCAGTTATTGCATCAACAACAGGATGCACTAATGTCTGAAATTTGAAAAAAATGTCTTGTCATTTTCAGTAATGTCTGAACATCACCAGACACAGTGATCTCCCTCTACAATAAAAGCTGAGGATTATTCAAGAGAAGGATTCACTGTCCTTGCACTGCAGGAGCAACAGGCAGCACCTAGGTTGTCTTTATGCCTTTTTCCAATAATTCAAGAAGGAGTTTGTACCAATAACTGCACTGTTGTGTGCCAAGAGCCTTCCTGGACTTGGGCACAACTCCTGTTTGAAAGCCCAGAGGGGCTTCTGCTCCTAGGAGATGGCAGCACCAGGAACCTAAACTGTTAGGAGAAGATGTATTTGGAATGAGGCTTCAAATACTGTTTCTTTTACAGTGCATCTCCACACCTAATCCACACAGAATTGATCTGCTGTGAAAAATGGGGGAGAGGATGTGCCAAAACTCTTCAGTCACATAATAAGAGGATTAGGTCTATGAGAAATAGTGTCCATAATGAATTCATGTTCTGAAGGTAATTTAGATAGAAGGGTTTTATGAGTTGTTTTTTGGTTTGTTTTTTTTTTTTTTTGAGCAGTTTTTTTTTTGGGGGGGGTGGTTTTTTTCGGCTTATAATGAAGTCTAGGATGAATAACATTCCATCTAGAATGCGTGGAAGTGTATGTGGTTTTTTCATCATAAAGGAATATTTCAAGCTATGCAGATTCTGTCTAGAAATACAGTTTAAAAAAGTCAAATACATTCACTCAGTAATCTCAAATCTTTATTATTGTTCAGTTTTTGTTACAGTAAAATAAGAATTTTTAGGATGGAGTCTGAGTAACTGTTCTAAATGCTTCATATGTGTGGAAAAGATTCTGTTCATTTGAATGGGCAATACTGGGGTGTTTTTTAGCTATTCTCTATAGGTTTATAAGGCTCTGCCTCTTATTTATAATGAACTCAACAAAAATTAGAAAAGCAGATACTGCATTCAGTATAGCTCACTTAAGTTTTTCTGATTCTTCAGAAAAGCTGTAACCTTAGGCTTTAAATGACTATAAAACAAAAAAGAGAGCAGTATAAGGTAGCTTGCAATATGTGTAGCAGCCTTGGGATCTTTTGAAACACTTCCCTGTTTGTGTATATAAACTGGAGAAATTCTTGCAAATACAAACCTGTAAATTGCAATAATACTGGCATTACATTTGTGTCCTGGCTTTCCTACAGAGATTTAACAGTGATTCTTACAGTATAATCTGCACCAGTGTAATTCTAAGTGTTTCTCTGCCTAAGAGGTTTTTTTTTCTTCACCTCTAGCAATATTGTAATGCTGTGAGTGATCTAGCCTAAACTCATTAACCATTAATAACTCTTTAATAACTCGTGAGATGTTATTAAATGTAAGGAATACAGAATTTAGCCCAATGTGGTATGAATCAACATTTTTGGCACCACGTATATGTTGCAAATAGGTTTTGTGCTCGTTTGTGTGTGTTGACTTATTTTGGGTGGAGCAGACCAAGAACACAGATTAATTTTTTGGGTGAAATATAATCCACTTCCCTGTATGCCCCCTAGTTCAGTAAGGTACTTGGAGAAAGTTTTATAAAATGAGAAATTGGTGGTTATTGACAAAAGAAAGTAATCTCTGAGTTGATGACAAGTACAAGGAATAGATGCAGTTGGAAGAAGTTATAAGCCTCTAAAAGCAGGTGGAATGAAACTTGCAGTTCTTTCCCTGCAGCCAGTATTCTAAGTACAAAAAAATATAGAAAAACATGTTTTGTACAGCAGTGTAATCATGCAAAGGCACAGCAAGAACCAAGGTCTAGGTACATTGGTTGTTTTCAGACCACTGTATGTGTATGTGTGTGAATAACAAACTACTGAAAAAAAAGAACTGAAGCGTGAATCTCTTCTCTCTTTGACTGGTGCTGTTTAGATTTTTGATGTATATGGTGATGGTGTGATTATGGTAATTAATTTTCTCAGGAAAAAAACCCAACTGGCTTCATGTCTTGGCTTTTTCATGCTCTGAAAGTATATCTGGATTTGTCAAGTGTAACTGGGAAAAGAAGGAACAGGAGGAAACCTTTTCATAGTATGATAGATCTCCTTTAAAACCCCTGAATCTTGTAGCCCTGACTGTAATGCTTATAGACTTATTGCAAAGGTCATGAGTCCTCCTTTAAGGACAGGCAGAAAATGGATCCTGATCACCTCAAAAAGTCGATTAACACAGGCTTGCCTAGGTACTCCAACAAGATCTTGGTAAGAGTAAAAGGTAAAAAAAATCTGTTAGATGACACATTTACATCAGAAATTGGTTGCACCTGGCATATGAAAGTTTATCCTGATACTTAAATATCCTATGCTTGCATATGCAGAGTGGTGGACAGCTGTCATCTCTAAGTCCATTCCAATTTTTTTTTTTAACGTGGATATTTCCTATCATCCTAAACATACCTTTGTGCAGAGAGGTTATTGCTGCCTTTATCTAAAATAAACTTCAGGGCAGGCTTACATTTGGCAACATGGAATGCTAATCTACTAAGGCTGTGGAGAATGAGCCAGTTATCCTACTGGCACTTTATATACAATTTCATCTAATATTTTCTACGTGGCTCCTTAAAAACTGTAAAAAACTGTTTTTGTACTTCATTCGTTGCAGAGAATTCTCAGTGTGGAATCCAGAGCTACACTCCACCTGACATTAATAGACAAATCTTGTTAACAAGGCTCAGAACTAAAGATGAACTGTCTGGTTCTCGGTGAGACCAAAGCACAATTTATCCCCAAGGCCACGGCAAAGGCTCTGTTCCAGGGTAAGCTACTGATTTGCTCCAGGACCTTTGCTGTGACAGTGTATTACTACCAAATTTCTGTGGATCTGTTAATTAGCATTACAAAATTACCATTTTTGGTAATTTTGTAATGCTAATTACTTTGTTTTTTTCTTTTTTACTTCTAGTTTTTATAGGCAGAAAAGCCAAACCAGTCACATAGTTGTCTGCTGTTTGCCAAGCCTGCAAGCAGCAATTGAGTGATAACAACAAGAGCTGAAATAGCTGCCTGTGGGACAGTGACTTTGAAATTTCACAACAGTGCTGTTTCCAATGTCAGACTTCTTAAATGTTGAAGTAAAGATTTCAAACTTCTTCAGCTATGGTAGAAAAATCCCATAATTTTGGATTTTGATATTCTTTGCATTAAAACTGATGTTGTATGAGAAAAGTTTCCTGATGCTTAGAGTTTCCAGCAGTGGTCTAGATTTAAACAGTAAATCCCTAATCTCTCCTTGCTGAGACAATTTTTATTTTTTAGGATTACAGAAAGACTGATTGTGTGAGTAACATGAATTCTATTTGCAGGCTGCAGTTTCCATTGCTGCAATAACATTATTTTTTTATTTATGAAAAAAAAACAGTATTAGTTCAGTATAGCCGCATATGATCTGTCTTTATTTCTTTCATAAATCAGAAAATTTTTTGCAATCCAAACATTTTCAGTGCTGGAAATTTTTAATGCTTTAAAATATTGAATTGTTTCTGTTAGGTATTGATTTATTTAGAATATGTTTAATTGATTTTTTCTTCTACAGTCCTTCTATCTAGTGTTTACATGCATATTTTGCTAATATGGCTTTATTTAATTGATCTTTTGAGGTGTTACAATAAGGATTTTAGTAGCTGTGATTCCTTAAAAATCCTTTTCAGTTGTCATACAAATAAGAGACCAAATGCTTAAACAGCAGAAGGATGAAGTAATTCCACATTCTCAAGAATGTGTATATTGAAAAAATGCTGAAATTCAAAATATTGAAAGTATCAGTGTAACAGTCTCACACCAAAAAAATTACTGCAATTTACTGTCTGATCTTGAATGAAATATAATGTCCATAAAAAGGAAATGTCAAATAGTAACAGAAGGAGAGACAAGTGTTAAAATCATGGAAAGAAACTTTTGTTAAAAACAACTGCCATGCAAATTTCTGTTGCCCTAAAGCAGGATGAACTTGTGATAAGAGTGTCAGCTTTCCATGGTACCACCCAAACTGGAACAGATCCTGACAAACTTGCTAGAGATTAGAACTGTCCATAGACTGATTTATTCAAGATAGCAAGGACAATTCAGGCAAGACCTGCCAAGTCTCAAAGCTGAGCAATCCGTTCACGCCCTGCCCGGGGTGACAGTCAGGATGTAATTGAGCAGTGCTTTCCTTGGATTCCAAAAGGCAGGATTCAAGGTTTTTGACTTCTTAGTGTACCAAGAACACATCCTACTTTGGTATGAGACCTGGAAAATGACAGGTGTGCTTGCATGTTCTCTTTTCTCCAACATGGCCAGATTTTCTGTCTAGAAACCTTTACCTTTTCAAGGCATAGATGGCTTATTCTGGATGTGTAGGGATTTGTTTCTGAGCACAAAGGGCTATAATTCCTCTGGGGGGTCACATGTGCCTTCCAACACCAAAAATACAAATGTGCTTTCTGTGCTGCTTCCTGTAGGAGTTTTATTTTATTTTATTGATCCCAACAGGTAATAAACAGTTCTGGATAAAATTACTGGCTTGATCACAACACTGTTTAATTCCCAGAAGTCAAAGAACATCTGACCAGCCTGAGCAACTGAGGCAGCTGCTCACAGAACCACACTGCTGCTGACACCAGGGCTCACTGAAAAAACAGAGACGCTCTTTTTGCAACTAATGAGCTAGAGAAACTGAGCTATCAATTATCTAAGACCACATTATTAACATTTCAAACCACCTGAGGCTCTGCACCTCTTTATTTTCACCACAGATGGACCACACACTATCCTGTACAGGTAATTGCTGATGACAGCATTGTGTGGAAAATGACCCCTCATTACCAGGTGTGGGTGCCAAGACCTCATTGCAGGCAAGAAGTAAAATCCTTGTCGGGCTGATTCTATTAGAATTAATTTGATGTTAGAGGACACCCCCACTCTGAGATAAAGCAAGACAAAAAGCTCCCAGAAGTCTACAAGAATTAAGATAAGAAAGTCCACAGCACTTCATATTTTTAACTGTTACATATTCAAAGGAGCTGTTAGCAAGCTCAAGAAAAGCAAAAACTTGGTATGCCAATTTGGAATCTTTAATGATTTGTTTCAAATTTTCTGTAGTATTAGCCAATATTCAAACTTAAATAGTTAACTAGTTTGTTTTTCTGGGATGACATTATTTTTGCATATCTAGGTTAAAAAGAGCATTCTAGTCTTGAAAGTCTTGAGCTTGAGTGTATGTTTTTAAATTTTTTTTTTACTCTTTATATCAGAGCAACCAGTATTGTTGGGAACTGAGTTTTGGCAAGAATTTTAACTTATGAAAAAACAAGCAGCATGTGGTTTTACTTTCTCTTCTGGGATCCGCCTGAGAGAGATTCTTTTTTCTTTCATCTTAACAGCTGACTATTCGTTGCCTCCCTCTCAATGACAGCTACCCATTGCAGCCTCTTGCCTGAGATGGAAATCTCTAAAATCCTGGGAACTTGAAATGAAAGCAGGAGGAAATCAAGGTGTAGATTTGCACCCCCTCCTTTTTTAATGTAGATTTCAGATGACTCTGTGTCAGGAGACTCAGAGTGGTCCACTAACCCTACATTCAGAGAGATAACTGGGATTTTATTCCACAAATAGTTTGCCTGTGAGTAAGTCAGTTATGTGAGCTTCAGGACTGGGGCAGCTCTGTTTGCAAACGAGCATCACAATATAATTGTGATATATATTCTAGGAAAGCACACTCAAAAAAACAGCTGGCTCTTTTTTGAATCTAGTCTTGCTTGTTGTAAGTTCATTGATGTAACCTGAAAATAACTGAAAGGAAGTGTTGGATTTCAGCTTCTTTGAAAAACTGAACAGAAGAAATTAAGCAGAAGTTCTCTCTCCCAAGGGTGTTATGCTGGCATTGGGTAATCCTTGGAATTCCTACATATGGATGGTACCTCTTATTCCTCCCTGCTTAATAAGATACTGATTTTGCTGATGAGCAGATCCAGAGTTAATCCAAATGTCTTCAAGTAATTTGCATGTTGGATTAAAAAGTTGCAATTTGTTTGCTATTCAAATGAAATTTCTTACCAGAAAATATTTATAGTTTGAAAATCAAGAGTTTTTTCCCTGACATATTAAAGTGGCCAGTTTTAAGTACTAATACAAGGTAGGATAATTTTACAAATAAGTTTAAAAATAGGTTATAAACCCACAGTGAATCTCAGTTACAGAAGCATTTTCATGGCAAACTATATATATTTTGCATTTATTTCCATTTGTTATTCTATTCTTCCCAGTAATTTGAGTCTGTTTTTCAGGATTCTGCCTGCAGATTGCAAGAATTAGTACCAAGCTGCACTATTAACTCAGGTCCTGGGCACACAGCCTTCAATAAGGTGCATATGTTCAGGAAAACTCACTGAAGTGAGTATTTTGTTTGGTTTTAGCTTGTTTAGTCTAATAAGAGGCCAGTGTGAAGCAAGCCCTTAAAAGAACTTTGGTGATTCATGTATGCTATCTGCTTGGGTTATTTTTTTTCTGTCCTCATACATCTCTCATTTTCTTCCTATTTAAGTTTCTAAAATAATTGAGTGTATGCATTTATCAATACATATATGGGAGTATATTTTTAGTGTAGAATTTGGTAGTATGTGTTTTCTTACTCTCAGTTTTATGAAAAGAAGTATCAGAAGTAGAGATTGTTCATTGCCTTACCATCTTTGTATTTTCACTTTTTGAAACAAATTTATTTTGTTGCTCGAAAGACAATTCAAATATAAAATTAAATTTTCTAATTAATGTTATAGATCCTTTGGTGCTAAGTTTTTCATTTTCAAGCAGTTGAATACCACAGTATAGTTGATGCACTCCCATGTTATCAAATAAATGCTCAAGGTACAGCTTATAATGCTGAAAAATAGAAAAATAAATTGACCTTGATGAAGTGTGTCTTCTTTTGTCTGTTCCCAGGAAAGTTTATTTCAGGTATTTCTACTGCTGAAATGATTAGAGTTAACAGCTTTTTCCCTCCATTTTATTTTACAGGGTCTCTTCATCTTCCTGATATATGGGGTGTACAACACAGAGGTAAGTCTGCTTGGAGTATCTCAAGGCTGACAGAGTGAATGAGAGAAATGACAGGTTTCTTATCTTGATAACTGAGGGACAAAGTTGGCTTTCCATACGAGTGTCCTACTGCCCTTCATGCTTGGACTGCCTTATATGCATCCCAGCTTACCATTAAACACAGACACCCTGAATAAAGGGACAGACTCATTTCTCACAGACATTGACTAATATTTTACTGCTGCTTTAAGTTTTTGAATTCCTGGTCTGTCTTTTAACACTTAGCTAAACCTGACAGTCCTAAACTGTCGTAATCTAATGTACATTTTAGAATTAACTGTTAGTTTACATACTATAAAATATTTAAATTATAAAAGGAACTGGTTTTACTTATTCAACGAAATTTTGAAGTACATAAATGGCATAAAATTCTACTTTTTTGCATCAATCAAATATGTTTAAGATTTTAAGATCTGACCTGAGCCTTTGTACTAGTCAGGGTTATGAAAAGTACTTGCTATTTATAGGCTCATCTTTCATAAAGGAAAAAAACCTTTGACAGATAAAGCCTAAATATCATAAGGAATCTATCCACCTTGTCCCTTTACTTCCACTACATCAATAATAAAAATTAGTGTTAATGTGTTTAATTCGAAGTTTTTAAGCTAAGGTACCTCTGATGTTTGCATTTTAAAGCCTCACAGAAATACAAAAAGCTTTCGAAGTACATACTCAGAAATTACACAGAAATCTATTTACATTTTATTATCCTCCAAGGAGGGCACAGACTATTAGCAGAACAGCGGAAAAGGTCTCCTGACTAACCCAAGTAAGGTATTATTTCTAAATAACAATTTTGTCTCGTTTCTAGTATAAGGATGAATTATTTCCGTCCATGCAGCTCAATCAACGAGCATCATTAGAACGGGCTTTGCTGTGCCAGGGGGCCAAAGAACGCCGGCCGCGGCCCCGGGGAGCTGAGCTGCGGTGCGGTGTCCCAGCCCGCCGGGGGCCAGGGCTGCACTCCGAGATCCCAGTGCTCCCAGCTGGGAAAGGCTGCGGCCGCAGCGCTGCTCCCCGGAGTGTACGCGGCACGGAGCGTGGGAGCAGCGTGGGGCAAATGCCCGACGGACACATCCCACCGGAGCAGCGGCGGTGTTCCAGGGAGGGGGGACGGACACATCCCACCGGAGCAGCGGCGGTGTTCCAGGGAGGGGGGACGGACACATCCCACCAGAGCAGCGGCGGTGTCTCAGGGAGGGGGGACGGACACATCCCACCGGAGCAGCGGCGGTGTTTCAGGGAGGGGAGCGGCTTCCTTATCTCCGCGGCGTTACGTGCATCTCATGGCACTGGTTTGGGATCAAACACCCACACCCTCGAGCCTTTCTTAAACACTTCAATTTCAGCCCTTCTGCCTCTGCCGCTTCTCCACCGGGTCAGGAGCGCTGCTGAGCCCGCAGCCGCTGCCCGCGTTCGGAGCTTTGCACAGCCGGGACTGGCCCCGCCGCGCGTTCCGGAGCAGCACCTGCGCTCTGCTCCCGGGCTGCGCCCGTCCCGCCGCGGGCGAGCGGCGCTGCCCGGTCCCGTTATGCGGGCTGTGCCGGCGGCGGAGGCCGTGCCCGGCTCTGCCCGCAGGGATCCNCCCGCCTTCCCGGGGGATGAAACTCGGCAGCGGCTTCCTCGGCGGCGGCAAGAGGGCGGCGGCCATGGAGCCAACGTTCCCCCCCGGCATGGTGATGTTCAACCACCGCTTGCCCCCGGTCACCAGCTTCGCCCGGGCGGCCGCGCCCCCCGCGGCGGCCCAGCACCCCCCGCAGTGCGTGTTACCTCCGGCCGCCGCCGCCGCTTCCTCCACGGCGGCGGGCGAGCCCCCGGCGCCTCCGCCCCCGCAGGACGTGACTTTCAAAAAGGAGCCGGCGGGGGCTTTCCCCTCCGCGCCCTCCTCGCAGAGGAGCCCCTGGGGCTTTCTGCAGTCCTTGGTGAGCATCAAGCAAGAGAAGCCCAGCGAGCAGGAGGAGGAGCAGCAGCCGCAGCACCATCACCACTACGGGGGGCTTTTCGGGGGAGCGGCGGAGGAGAGACCCCCCGGCCTGGGCAGCGGCGAAGGAAGCGGCCAGAGCGTGATCCAGGACCTCAGCCTTCTTCACCACCTGCACCAGCATCCCCACCGAGACCTGCTGCTGACTGGCAGAGGCGAGGGCGCTCCAGGGAGCGCGGGTGAGCCAAAGCACGACGCCCAGGTCAAGAAGGCAAAGAGGCCAAAGCCAGAAACTCAGGGAATCAAAGCCAAGCGGAAGCCGAGCGCTTCATCCAAACCCCCCCTGGTGGGAGATGGGGAAGGTGCCGTCGCGTCCCCCAGCCAGAAACCTCACGTCTGCGAGCACTGCAGTGCTGCCTTCAGGAGCTCCTATCACTTGCGCAGGCACGTGCTCATCCACACCGGGGAGAGGCCTTTCCAGTGCAGCCAGTGCAGCATGGGCTTCATCCAGAAGTACTTGCTGCAGAGACACGAGAAGATCCACAGTCGGGAGAAGCCTTTTGGGTGTGACCAGTGTAGTATGAAGTTCATCCAGAAGTACCACATGGAAAGACACAAGAGGACGCATAGTGGAGAAAAGCCATACAAATGTGACACTTGTCAGCAGTATTTTTCAAGGACTGATAGACTGTTAAAGCACAGAAGAACATGTGGTGAAGCCATAGGTAAAGCAGGGGCTGGAGTGGAGCCCGGATCATCAAATAGCATGGGTAGCTTGGCTGCGTTGTCTCAGGGAAATACAAGTTCCTCAAGGAGAAAAAGTAAAACAAAAAATACATCCACTGAAAACAAAGGAAGCAAGTGTAGCAGCAAAATAGCTGAATCTCAAGTTACAAGTAATGTGGCCATGCCAAGTTATGCAGTTGATATTCCTATTGTGTCTTCCAGTGGTGGTCTAGTTGGCACAGGCGTAGAAGAACTTCAGAAAAAGGTGCCAAAATTGGTCTTGAAAAAAACGAGCAGAAAACAAGCAGACAAAAATTACCTTAATTTTGTATCACCACTGCCAGATATTTTGGGGCAAAAACCACTGTCTGGGAAACAGAGTGGCTCTCTAGGCCTAGTAGCCAATACCGGTGTAGAATCTATTGGCCTTCTCCAAAGTACAGGTGGTAAACCGGGTCAAATAAGTAGCAATTATGATGATGCCATGCAGTTTTCAAAGAAGAGAAGATACTTACAAACTGCAAGCAGTAACAGTGCCTTTTCACTTAATGTCGGACACATGACTTCCCAGCAGTCCGTCATCCAGTCTCCAGGTGTTAGCGTTATGGATAATGAAGCTCCTTTATCTCTTATTGACTCAGCGTCTTTAAATAGCGAAATAAAGTCTTGCCACGACAAGTCTGGTATTCCTGATGAAGTCTTACAGAGCCTTTTGGACCAGTACTCCCACAAATCAGAAGGCCAGAAAGAAGATCCTTTCAGTATAACTGAACAGCGTGTGGACTTGCACACCTCAGGAGAACATTCAGACATGGTTCAGGAAGAAAACTTGAGCCCTAACTCTCAAACAGTTTCAAATGATAAGGCAAGCATGTTGCAAGAATATTCAAAATACCTCCAACAAGCCTTTGAAAGAACAACCAACAGCACTGGTTTTGCTTTTGGACCCAGTTTCCAGTTTGTTAGCTTGTCTTCAACTCTCCATAACCACACTCTGTTCCCAGACAAACAGATATACACTACATCTCCACTTGAGTGTGGCTTCAGCCAATCCGTTACCTCAGTATTGCCAACTGCGTTGCCAAAACCTCCGTTTGGGATGTTGCTTGGCTCTCAGCCAGGCTTTTATTTGTCTGCTTTGGAGGCTTCGCATCAGCAGTTGACTCCTTCTCAAGAGCTGGATGATCTCATCGATCCGCAGAAAAACTTAGAGACTTCGTCGAACTACCAGTCAACATCTCAGAAACTGACTGGCCAGAAGGAACAGAAAAACTTAGAATCCTCAACGAGCTTTCAGATCCCATCTCAGGAGTTAACCAGCCAGATAGATCCTCAGAAGGACATAGAGCCTAGAGCAACCTACCAGATCGAGAACTTTGCACAAGCGTTTGGTTCTCAGTTCAAGTCGGGCAGCAGGGTGCCAATGACTTTTATCACTAACTCTAATGGAGAAGTGGACCATAGAGTAAGGACTTCAGTGTCAGATTTCTCAGGGTATACAAATATGATGTCTGATGTAAGTGAGCCATGTAGTACACGAGTAAAAACCCCAACCAGCCAGAGTTACAGGTAAGGTCCTGACTGTGACCAGGCTGTGGGGTCTTCTTAATGTAATTTGTTTTACTTTGACAACACTGCCATTGGAATGTTTCTACACGGTCCTATTAAGAATAATGTAACATGCCCTTTCAATGCAACTTTTCATATTTAGTTTATTTTGTTAGTGTGATTTTTTTAGCTCTGTTTATTATGGTTCTTAATCAAAAATCAATAGTTTTAAAATAGCGTTTTTGTTCAAGTGACAATGTTTAGCAATCAAATTTACATTATGTAGATTGTCAGGGAATAGCCCAAGATTTTAAAATGCAAAAAATTAACTTTGTTCCTAGGACTAAAGTTTATTCTAATTGCTTTACTCTCAGGAAAGTGTAATGAAGCATGGGAATTCTATGCACCGCAAGTGTATTGGAACTTCCGATTTACAGATGATGACAAATATATCTCAGCTTTTTGAGGAAGGGATCTTTGACATTTCAAATCCTGTCTCTTACGTCAGCTGATCTGAAAGAATTTTGCTACCTAAATCTTGTTGTTTTTAAAGTACTCCTGTTCTTCCAGGTGATGCTCATTCCAGGCAGGTGGAGCAAATATTCTCGGGTCTGCACAATGAGCCCAGCACGGTAGCTTTAATCTGAACAGTAATGTCCCCAGAACTTCTGTGTAAGACTGTAATTCCGTAAAGAGATTCTGTTGACACAAACCGTGAGAACAAAATGTGTGCAGCTGGTTCATGTCATTAGAACCCCAACTTGAAACTGCAGTCCTAATCCAGATAGGGTTTGGGGATACGTTATTTGTTACACACGGTTCAAAAAAGTCCATCTCCTGCTCTTCCCCTTTTCACATTCTTTTAGCATAAAGGGTTCCCTCTATTTTATTGTGTTCCTGGTTCCTCTGGACTTGATCTTGGTTGTCTCCCTGCCTCCCCTTCTCCATCCCCTTTTCTTTCCCTTTTCCCCTACTCGCTCTCTCATCCCGACGTAATAGCTAGCATTTAAAAATATTTACATTCCACAAAGTGCATATCTTATGATGTGCTGTCTGATGTCTTATGACATCAGATGATGAACAATGAACACCCACGTGTTTTAGAACTATGTCAAGGTTTCCACGTACGATAAGAAATAATCTACTCCCAACTGTACCTAGTAAGGCCCCTATCCTGCATCAGGATCAGCTAGCACAGACCCCTGTGCCCAGCGGTGTCCCGGTGGTGTCACTGGAGCTCTTTGTGGAGAGAGGGGCTTGCAGCAGTTCATCATGGCAGGCTTTTAGGGCCTAAGGCTGCAATTCCAGCAAAGGATTCTGGTGATGGCATCAACTACGAAAGTAGAACTTGAGTGGCTTGTTAATATCAACAGAAGTTTCCTTTGGAATTATTGCCTTACTTTATGTATATTTTGTGGTACATTATTTATTATATGTGAATCCTGATTAATGCCTGTGGAGCCATGGAAACCTGCTAGAAATACTGGTGGCCATTCAAAGCTGCTGAAACGCAGTGGCACTGCTCTAAACCACTTTTTGCAAATGAATTTTTTGATTAGTTTTTTAATGTAATTTTGGTGATGTTTATGATGATGGTTTTTTATGTACTCTTGGTGATGTTTCAGTCTTATGTACTTTTCTGTTGTCAGGAAGGTACCAGTGGTTGTTTGCAGTCTTATTGTGTAATCAGCCTATTACAGGCTTCCATGTATAATAAGGTTATTAACATTGTGCAAGTGTAAAACACTTCTGTTATGAAAGTGGTGTATTATTAAAGGAATTGTTACAAAAATCCTGGGTAATTTCTCCTGTTGTCCCTTACCACTATGAATAGAAACCTGAGCCCATTTGTGAGCCCATTTTGCTAGTAAACTTTTTTTTCCCCTCAGTAATCTAGAGTTTGTTCTCATAGAATCTGTGTAAGTCCATTAACTTTTTATTTATACTTGATTCTGTATTTCACACTATTTCAGCAACAACTGTTCTCTAAACCCAGAACCCAGCCTGTTATCAGGGATGGAATAATCCGTAACCACTGTGCTGGCTTTTTTAGTACCTTTTCTTTTGTTTTACAGAGGTTATAATTTACATTCTTTATATTGTGTGTAGTAGAAGTTGCATATGTATTGTTCTGGCTGTTTGCTTTAACTTAATAAAACCCATTATTCACTAAATCATAAAGGCATCACTTCTATTACCCAGTCATGCTTTTGAGAACTTAGTAAGGCAACATTAGGAGATTAAATTTTGAGAAGGAATAATGTAACTTACTGGAATGTTTTCAGTTTGTTTTCTTCAGTTTCCTTTTGAGTCAAATAATCAAAATGTGTATTTTAGAAACCAGGGGTCTAATTCATACCTTAGGCTTAGCAAAAGTTAGCGAATTTCTGAAGTTAAAATGTTTCTACAGCCTCATCTTCTCAAATCTGTGATTTTAGTTAAAAATATCTAAATTGCATATTGTTAACTGCAAAGACTTCTCATAACTGCTGGAAGTTCAGGATGACAAATACATAATATAGTCATTTAATTCAAGGTAAAGATAGTAGAAAATCCTGTATCTGCTTTTTGGGGGTCTTACTTGGTTGTAATTTCTCCTTCACTCTCATGTTAATTCCTGCATTATAATGATAGTTGTGTAAAAGTAGTACTATAGCAAAATACTTTAAAAGCATTTTAGGTAATCTGAAGATAGGTTGTGGATTTACTTAGTCTGTATTTTTCTTCAACTTTGCATGTGAATTTGAATCAAGGCAATGACAGATGAGAAAAATTCTTGGCATGTTGAAAAACAATCACAAAATCCTTACAAAAAGTAATTATGGGATATGCTCAATGTCTATTATTCAGAACGTTGCTAGGAATCTTTTAAAAGTATGATGGGAAAATGTAGTGGGATTTTATAAGCTCTTTGCACAGCGTAGTCATTCAAATATATTTCTAAATAGAGCCGAACAAAACCTTTTTCTACTTTAATACGGAATTCAAATTTTATTTTAATGAAGGTAGGAGTATGTTAAAATTGCATGGAAATCGGGCTATGGTTTTACCTGGTACGTATTCAAAAACTACATAGTAAGTAGCAGTTAACCCTCATGAACTTTATTTAGGGATGTGTCAGTGAGAGAAGGAAAAGGGAGAGCAAAATGGCACTTGAGTTCTTTTCCACTTAATTTCAAGGTTTAGTTTGTTGTTTTTAAAGGAGTTATGGGAGGGGAATGATAACCTGCTCCCTACCAATAACAGGATTGTAAAGAATAATTCATAGATGTAATGATAGAAAATGGTGCATAAACTGTTACACTTCCTCTTAGGGTAGTTCATGTAACATTATTGCCTTGGAACCCAGTGCCCTATGGTACCTTGAACTGATTGCACCTCTGTGTCCCAAGCCACTGAAAGTGCACGTCTGACCTGCCTGCACATGTCTAGAAGAGCTAACTAAAATTTCTTGTAGTTCCTGAATTACTTCAAATGGATACAGACTTGGATATTAGAGTAAAAAACTGAAATGAAAGGAAAAGGAAAAAAAAAAGTTAAAACAATGGTGTGAAGGGTATGCAATTTCAGGTTTATGGAGTACTGATGAAGAAAAGCAGCTTGATGCCTCATGGAGACCTTGAGAAGCTACTGGAATAATTCAACATATTCTATTAGTGATTTTTTGTTGTTTCAATCATTTTGTCTTCCCCTCACCCCCAGCATTATATGCTTGATAACAGTGTATTTGTCTGAATGATGCTTCTGCTGTTTTCTTCCCCACCGACTAGGTATCAGTCTTATCCATGTGAGGCTGCTGTTGTGGCTGTGGAAATGCTTGTAACACCCGGGAAGATGCATGTGAGAATGTGTAAGTTACCAGCTCCATGCTCTAGTGGATGAAGAGAATCAGGTCACTTTAAAATCAAAGATCCTGTTTACAGCCCCTGCTGACTACCAGCTTGAAATATCTGAGCTGTAATTTTCCAGGCTATCTGTCTCATGCTCTATGCACAGTCTTTCTCTGGGAAACTTCTGCAAAAATTACCCTTGTATTTCCTAAAATTAGATTAAGGAAGAAAACTTTCTTGTTCCATTGGTGTTTTCATCCCATGCTTCAAAACCAAATCAGAATCATCCTCCCCCAGCTAGGACTTTAGACTCTGTTGATGGATGTCCCTTATTGAATCACTGTTTATGAAACCTGGTAAGTTTTTGAAAAATGCTTTTATGTTCAGAAATGTGAAAGTTTGGTAGCTGTATCTCCAAAGATGATCCCTCCAGGACAATGCATCAGGCTGTTTCAGTCATTCAGTGTGTTAGCCCACGTGGCAATCTTTTTTCGAACGCGTTGTTTATTGTCAGACTGGAATCTTTTCTTGCTGCTTATGTAAACTGCGGAGTGTTCACTTTTAATGTTCCTCTCAGGTGATTTTTGTGCAATTTTTTTGTTTGTACAAACACCTAGGAAAGTATGGTTTACTATTGTGCACATCATTTGGAACACGGGGTGTATACCCTGCTTAGCAAATTAACAACTCTCCTGCACTTTGTGATCAGTGTTGTTTGAAACATGTTTCTTGCACAGCCTCATCCTGCAGAGTCCTGCTTCATGCTCCAAGAGTCATCCTGCTCGATGTGGATACAAACAGCAAGGCAGTGTTGCTTAGAAGAAATTCTCTGTCATTGTGTCGTTGTACATTTGAGATGAGGTGAATTGAGGAATCAACAGAAGATTTAGTTTTGACATTTTTTTAACTTACAATGCTTCATAATCTTTACAGTAATGTACATTTTTGTATATAGTGTACTGCTTTATTTTCATATTGATCCTTTTCAATATTTTGATTTTATTAATTGGATAATGGATCTGGTAATCTTAAACCAAAGGTTCTCCTTAGTAATGGGATGATGCCACACTAGAAAGCTGTCTGTGTACTTGGTGACCTGGCCTGAAATTTGCTAAAATATTGTATAGCCAGATTCAAAATGAAGAAAGAATTAAGAAGTAATTTAAGAATATATTTTTGATTATTTTGATACACTTTGTCTTACCTGAAATGTATCTTAAATAGTCTCTTATTTAGTGCTACAATTAGCAAAACATTCTGTGAGTTAATGAGGCATGTAGTAGTCATCATGCAGGATCTGCAACATGCAGATATCTGCAACATACAGATATTCTGTAGTAGCTTGTGTGCCACTTTTGATGCTAAAACTTGCTTTATCTAAAACTAGGTTATTACCCTTCAGAATATTCCTGTGTCTTGTTCAGAAGGAACCTTCGCTTTGTGCTGTTGGCAAAAGATTTCATTTTGATTTTTATCTCAAAGGTCAAAAGGCAGGTTGTTTTTTCATCCCAGATGAAAAAACAGCGTGTACTTCTCTTCCTTACAGCTTGTACTTCTCTGTGTGCACATACTCTGTTCCCACTGGATAGGTCAGAGTCTTGACTGGGATATGGTATGTGTGGGTGTTGGCATATGGCCAGAAGTTATACTGAGGATGGATCAGGCTGCTCAGAGATTCTGAATACTTTTTTTTCTGAAGGGAGGAACAATACCTCACAGGTAGGAATGTTTTTGAATGGTATTATATTCTGAAATGAGTAGGAATAAAACTAGTCTGAGACCTCTATAGAGTAGAATTTACAAAGAAATCCATGTGCAATTTGATGAGTGACAAGGTTTAGAATCACTTTAATTTGCTTTCCAGTAATGAGGAAATATATAGATGTGTAATAAAACATCTTGCATGTTTTGCTGAGGTGCTTTAAATTCTAGTGGGTAAAATATGTCAATGGATCTTCTTACCTCTTAAAGAAAATGATCTCTAGAAGGAAAAACACATTCTCTTGGAAGCTGCTTGGTAATAATGGAAAATGAGACTAATAAGGATTAGCATCTCCAGCTGCAGAGGGCATTCATGTTGTGTTAGCTATCTGCTTGGAATTCGGCCAGGGTGGTGGTAACACATTTACTTGTGGGAGCTCCTGGCTCCCTGCTCTCTCCAGGGGCAGAAGGCACTCCCAGGGTCTTGGCAGAGAGGACGTGGCCTGCCTTGTGCAGCTGGGCTCAGGCCAGGGGCTGGGAAGTGGGAGAGACAGCACAGCCAGCTCCACTTTTTACAGCACTGAGGGGTTTTTGAAGGCCTGCTATTTCCAAGTATTGATTCACTTTGTGAAACTGAAATACAGAGATCTGTGCCAAAAGTCGGCTAGCTCAGGTTTGGCCAGAGGGCTGAATAACCCCAGGCATTACTCAGCAGTGATCAATGGAGATGTGACACTAAAACTATTTAACTTGTTTAGCTTAAGAAATCTGTGAAAGGTAGGTCAAATTATATCATGTTCATGTACTTGGTCCATCAAACCTTATAACTAAACATTTACACTTGGTAATCTTAGTGTAGAGTAAAGTCAGCATGAAATGCTTAGGTGATTTAAAAATTTACTTCATGAGCATTCTTAATTAAAACTTCTTTCCAGTCATTTAATATTAGACTGGGGACGTGAGAGTTAAACCAATTACTGGTTTTTTGTTCTTGGAACTTGGATTTTTGGAGAGATGGCAATTTTTGTGCAGAGATACTAAATTTGATTATTTATTTTGGAGTTGAGAGACACTTTAGAGTATAAGTATTTTCATATTTTGTTTTATGTGGTTGTAGAAATCATACTTCACACAGGTTATCTTAAGAGTGGATGGCAAATGGAGTAAGACTGCTGAAATAATTAGTTTTTACAATTTTTAACACCATATTCTGATGCGTACATGTTTTGTTCTTCTCACAATGAAGCTAAATTAAAATCTCTGAGAAAGAGGTCCCTCTAATAAAGCATAATGAAGTCTTTAAATGGGTACAGTTGTAGGTCATCATGAATAGGAATGCAGTGACCTTTGTCTTGACAATGAAGCTGACACAAGCTTCTCAGAGCTGTTCTTTTTTTTATTATTTCTCCGCCAGAAAGGGCACAAATAAAACAGAGGATCCCCCTTCTCCCATCAGTGAACAAAATCAAAAGACTAGAAAATGTGTTGTAACTTGTCAGTTTGCAAAATCTAGGAATAACACGGACTTCTTTCTCAATATAGACACTGCAGCTGGAACAATTTGTGGCAAGGAGTTGGGAAAGGAAGGAAAGTCTACTGGACTGGCCATATGACTGGTAAAGGGCCTTCCAGTTTCTTAAGGTACTTTCTAATAGCCTGTTTTGGTTTTGGGATGCACAGCAGCAAGGCATTCAAAATTATTACTTGTACCTACTTAGAGTTTTGTATCTAGAAAAATCACAAATCTTCCTGTCATTCATTTTATACTCATTTTGCAGTACATTGCAGGCTTGCAATGCACTCTGTTGGAATCTAGCAAGGCTTGAATTTCTTGGTGGTCTGTGTGAGAAAGTGAAGCATTTTGCAGAAAACACATAAATGTGGCTGTTTCCTATGGGGAGATGCTGTTGCTCCATCCAACTTCAGCAGAGGCTTGAGAATTGCAGTGCTCAGCAATTTTCTTTAACCATAGAGAATCATTTGTCATTCTTAAATATTGGCACTACCTGCTACTTTAGGACTTTCTCAAGGCTTCAGCAGCGTTGATCTGAATTGTGCTGCCTGTTGTAGAAGAGACACCTGTCTAGCAGAGCAAACTCTTAACGCGTGCAGTCAAGGCAACGAATGGAGATGTGTTCCTTTTGTAAGAAGTCATATCTATAGGACCGGTTCTCTATGATCACATAATGGTTTTATTTATTTTTAGCCAAGGACTAAAATGACATGTTTTTTTTTGAAGAGAAGCTTGTTTACTCGATGATGGTGATGATGGTATTCTGATAAAGCCACAGCCTCGCTGAGTAGCTGGAACAGGTATTTTTATTGGGAATGTCCCTCTCTGATAATACACTTCATCAAAAGGAAAAAAAAGAAAGAAAATAAAAGTTTAGAGCGTGCACATGTTATTTCAGAGCTGTGTAAACTAAAAGAGTGAAACAGCAGTTAATACACAATATTTCATGTTTTTAAAACCTATTTCAGGAGAACAATACACTGATACCCTAGAAATGGATCTAGTGGACAGTGAGAAGTGACTTCAATAGATGAAAATAATGGGAATATGTGGGACAGTATGTTAATGATTGGCTAGAAATATTTAACTTCTTGAATGAAGAAGTCTTATGAGAAGACTTACTCCTAAAGCTTACCTAATAAGCTGGAATGTGACCAATTTGATACCAGAACAGCAGTGTGCCCTTGTGGTAAAAATGGAGTCCAGCAGTGCCACAGGGATGAATAAGCACCTGGATTCTCTTTTTAGTAGGAGGGGCTGAGAGAGCTGCAAGTGTTCAGCCTGGAGAACACCAGGCTCAGCAGGATCTCATCAATGTCTACAAATACCTAAAGAGAAAGAATGAAGATGAGGGAGCCAGACTCTTTGCAGTACTACCCCCTGACAGGAGAAGAGGAAATGAATACAAATTTAAACACACAAAATGCCACAAGAAAATTATTGGGAGGGTTGTCAAACAGGAGTAAGTTGCCAGAAAAGTAATGGAATGTGTGCCTGTGGAGATATTTGAAGCCCAACTGCACATGATTCGGGACAGACTGCTCTACCTGACCTGCTTGAGTGGGGGATTTGGGTAAAATGAACTCAAGAGGTCTTTTCCAACATCAATAATTATGTTATTCTCTATAGTTTTGTTTGATTGGTGGTCTGTGCCAAATAGCAACGACAGGTTCCATGCTGAAAAGACAGTGAGTGTCTCTAGGAAGCAGTAAAATGGTGTGTCTGAAAGTGCATTGTTTGATGGAACAAATGGGCTTGGGAATTCAGGATGTTGCTGGGACTCCTGGTAAGTAGTTCAATGTTTCTGATGTCTAGCTTGGACACTTGAGTCTGCATTAACTTGCAGGCCTTTTCCATGACCAGTCTTCCTTACACTTTTGTTAAAGATTAAGAAGAAAAGATGGTGAAAGCATTGTGAAATAAAATGTTTGCTGTTTCTATTAAATACAATACAAAATATATAATATAAAATACCCAATTTTTTTTGTTTGTTACTTTGTTTTACTAACTTTCCTCCTTTCATTTCTTGTTAACTGTAGGTTACAAAAAGGAAACGTCTAACTGCCACTAATTTACCTGATTTGGGAGACGGTAATTGCTTTTTCCCTCTTCTCCCCAAAGTTAGCTGAAATGGCCTGACTTGAAGCTGCTCTCGCTCAGACTTCATGCAGAGCAAATCAAGGAGAATGCAGCTTCTGGTTTTGGTTCAGACTTTTGACTTGAAATCTCTCTTCTGGAGAAAGGCCGGCACAGAGCATTATCTTATCAGTCTGTTGATAAGTCGTAACAGCATTAGGCTCTTTCAGGCATTGCTGTCAGCTGTTGTTCTGGTCACGGGCTCGGTTGTTGCAAAAGACTGTCTTGACAGGGTGAGATAGCTTTTTTTTTTTTTTTTTTTTTTTTTTTTCCCCCCCTAAAAAAAAATAGAAAACTAAAAATGATTTAAAAGTATAGGGATTAAAATGTATGCAGTGAATAGATGACAGCAGGAATGTGAGTTTTGTATTCCAGATGTTTTTCAAAGCTCAATCAAAGCTGGATATTATGGCGATGTAATTCGGGTCGTCCTTGGTGGCTCTGGTCTGGCTGTTCCTGGGCATCAGGGCAGCAATGCTAAATGGTGCTGCAGTGAATCCTGAGCTTCTATGTGGTGATAGCAGTTCGTTAAAATTAGAAGCTTCATCATTTTCACACATCTATTGTAGATTTAGTTTTAAGTAATGGCTTTTAAGAGAGGTCAGCATTTTCTGACATAGTTGCAATAGGCCTTTCTTTTCTCTGCTCTACTCTTCTTTTGTTTGTTAGACTTGATTTCATCACAGACCTTGGGTTTTATCAGAGGGTGTTGTTTGGACTAACTCAATATTTCCATCTTCAACTTTTCTGGCTTCTATAAACGGTAAGTCTTTGTTGGTTTATGCTTACAGATGCATGTTTTCATGCTTTTGGATCCCTCTTTGTGCATACTCTCTCTGGGTATACTTGTGTGTATTTGTCAAATATGCATAATGTAAATGCAGTAAAAATTTCTGTGAAAATCCCTGGTTCTCTGAGATGTTGCAATAGAACGATGTTATATTTTTTAAAGGGTAGGTACTGGACTAGTGTTCATCTAAAGTGTTAGAGGATATTATCCTTTTTCACATGGAAAGCCACATTATTGCTGAATGCTGTGATTATTGATTTTTATGAAACTTCTTTCTCTAATCATGTGGGAAGGCAGCCCTTTATTCATTGTACGTCAGTCTGTAATTACTCAACTTAGGGGGATTTTTGGAAAATATTGAACAACTAGCCTCAGGACAGATTTATGGCTTCAAGTAATCTTGATATTCTTCTACAGTTTTTCTGTATATATTTTTCCTTTTTGTGTTTTGGTTTGGTTTTGTTTTTTTAAGATAGCAATCTGAGAAAACAGCCAAAATGCACCAAGGTGGACTTTGTGTTGGGGATCATCCTCTGACTGAGTAAGTGGGTCTGAAGCCCTTGGATGAGAAGGACCATTGACATTTGAGCTAGAGAGTGACTGGTGACAGTAGCTGGTTTCACCCTCCACCGAACAGGACCAGGGGAGAACACTCCTTTGGAGTTGTTTTCATGGCAGATGCAGATACCAAGTAAGGGTGTACTTGGTAATGTTTGTGTGGGCTAGGAAGCAGTAACTCGAGAGGATCTCTTCTTGTTATCCTGGCCTTGAGCCTTGCTCCTTCTGCCTTGTTCCAGTCCTGCTTCTCTTTGTGCACTTAACTCAGTAAGCAAATACCAGTTGTCTCGTTCAGATCTCCCTGTTCTACAAGTCTCTGCCTCTCTCTTAGCTCCTGCTTTGCTATTTCCATCATCCTACATGTACCCTCCTTCAGTCCTAATCTTGTTATTTCTGCTCCTGCATTCCTTGCCTGATCAGTTCCTGCATCCTGCCACATGTTCTGTTCTTCCCTCCTGTTCCAGATTCCTTGTCTCTCTGTTATTTCCCTTTGTCTATGCATAGATTTCATTTCTTTGCATAAGATGCAGAGGATTGATATTTACTTGACATGTGGATGTCTTGCTGCAGTTGGGATAAAGAGCTGTTATAACTGGCCTTTACATGAATAGTTTGGTTTTACCCCTCTTGGCAGGAGGCACATATCTTAGCCCACTGGAAGAATAGGGCCAACTACAGTTTTCCAGAAATTTTTATAACGTGGATGAATTTAGGTAGATTTTCTTGACCATGCACAATAGTGTACACCTATGACACAATGAATACATTCCTATTGAAACTCAGTCATCTTTGGGAGTACCAGAGATTGCTGATTTTTCTTTTTCCCATTAGCATTCTTCTTGGAAATAAGCAGGGCTTTCTGAATAACTAACAAATATATTTATTTTATGCACGTGTGCACAAGAAAGCATCTGACAGTGTCAAATGTGGTTGATGAAAATGTGATCAGCTTTACAATCACAAGCTTGACAACAAGATCGTGAAAGGTTTTGGGATAACATTTTAGAAGGCAAACTATACACTGTTAATTAGAGTAGATCAGTTTAAATGATATTAAAGGTAATGGAGATGGACGGAACTTTCCACAACTGAAGCATCAGGAATTACATTGCCTTGGGCAAGTAATGTTACCAGATACAATAGGTAGTTTATCTATTGCTGCAGGTTCCATATTCCTATAGAGGAGCTAGTGCTGCAAATTATCCAGTTGTAATGCAATAATCCATCAGACATCTACTCCTTTTGAAGGCTATTTAATTGAATGAACTGCAGTATAAACAAGTTGAATGGTTACATATATGAAAGTCCCAGAAGGATGTGACTTATTTATTCTGTTGCCCTTCCAAACTAATTTTTTTTAAATTTTGCAGTGGAGAATTTTAGAAGGATATTTCATTGTAGTAAACATTTAACTGTTCTAAATATCTCTATGTAAATTAATACCAAATCTTCCATCCTTTTAAAAAATAATTGGAGTTTTTTGGAGGATATTTAGGAAAGGCACCTTCTTCTTCCAGTAGTACCTGCAGCCAGAAATTAGTTTTGGTTTATATGTTAAATTGGTAGTGTTGCCTAAATGAACCACTCTCAACCTGCAGAGAATACTGAGCAATAGTTTTGGGAAGTGTAACTGGAACTGCCCAGACAATGGATTGAATGCTTGTACAGTCTTTTCTCACTGAATAAAGAAGATGCAAGAATTGATGAAAACATCAATTGCACTTCAAATGTACTTTTTATACCATTTTAATAAAACTTTCACAGTTATTTTGAGTTGAACCAAATTAGCTTAAGTTGAGGAGTTGTCTATTTTGAGCTAAATGGGAATCACCTTCACGTATTGCAGATTGACCACAGGAAAGATGTTATGGTTTTATTTTAAAAGTTTGTCATAAGCTAAAGCAGTGCATCACATACAATGGAATATACGCTTTCCACTCTGTCACAATCACTGCCTTGTTGACTAGTGCAGAGTGTAAGAGTGTTGTAAGTAAACTTGGTAGCAAATGGTATTTTTTATTTCACTTTTTTTTGTGATGAAGGGAGTAACAGTGTGAGGGATTTAGGCTTTTGCACAGTCAGTGGTCTTGTGTTCTGGGGCTGCATTTTGAATGCTCCAAGGTGGCAAAATTACTGAAAGAAGCCAGCCTGCCTTCTGCAGTCCTTGGCTGCTTGCTCTCTCCAGCAAAAGAAAACAACAAAAAAAGGCAGTTTATTTTTCATGTAGATAATACATTTCATCCCATTCTTTGCAGCTCACAAAAATACTTAGCCCTGCACAGGTGTGCATGAGGGCACTGAATAGGACAGAGCTAGTGGTTTTCTGTGAAAAACTTAATTTAAATTGATCATCAGCATGTTTTTCCATTAGTTTAATTGCTGATTGTTCCTGTTCTTTTGTTGTACTCTATCTAGAACTTCAGGTCAGGAGGTCAAGTCTGCTGGCATATTTTCCTGTGCCTTCAGAACGGCGTTGCCTCTGGCCCATGCATTCATCTCCCCCTGTGTCATGCTGTTAGTGCTTTCTCTGCTGTACTCACTTTAAAAGTACTATTTATGGGTTGAGATACTCCCTCCAAAATATAAACAGGAATAATTTAATTTATATGTGACAACACTGTAAGTGATATAAACATATGGAATCATGTACAGTATGCTAGGAAAGAATTATTTCAGTTATAATGCCTGTTATTTCTAACTGATTACACTGTGTCTTTGCTAAATTCATCTAAAAGGGAAGAAATGGCAGAGAGCTTCTTTTGCAGTTGACCTTTTGAAAATCGAGTATTGCTGCTTTATGTATGCAGATTTTTCACTTCTGACAAGAAGAAATCCTGTGTTGTCCTAATTTATAATGTATAGACCACTCCTTCTATATTTATACTATTTAAGTAAAGAATACTCTGAGTTCTCAGAAATGTGCCATTCAAGTGCAGAATGATGGTACCCAGCCTTCTGCATGTACAGTTTGGAATATGGTGAGGATCCTGGTGGCTTAATTACTGTCCTGCTGCTTTTCTGACTAATGACTGAAACCTTGACTTATTGGATGACCAAAGACCATCTGAATTTCATTGATTCTGAAGATGTGCACAGCTTTGACAGGTCAAGTGAGGGGAAAAAATTAACTGACTTTTGGCTAAAATTCACTAATTCCTCAATTGCTCCTTTGAATTAATCAGGTCTTCTTGCTTAGAGAATGTCTGTAAATCTGAGAAACAGGAACTTCCTAAGTCTTCAGTCACAGAGTTTTATTTAGACAATACATTGGTAGAAGTTATAGAGGCAAAATATATTGTGGAGCTGGATTCTCCACAAATTGGCACCTTTCTGAATTCCAGTAGAAGCACTCGTGTCCATAGTTAGGACAACTACTTAGCAGTTTAATTGATTTCTTACAAAGGGGGATTTCTGAAGGTAATAGAGTCTCTGAAAAACACATTGATTAAAAAGAAATCAATCTCACAGCTGCATAATTTTATAATCTGGTTGGACTTGTATCTCTAGAAGACCACTTGGTTGTTCTGTGGGCTCTGATGCTGGGAATTATTAGTTGAATGCATAAGCATTATTGGTACTGGCTGTGCATAGCTGGAAAGCCTTCTGCAGTTTTCTACTTTTAAAATTGCCTGTAGGTTGTTTAGCTCTTAAAGTACAGCGAGTGAATATACAGTATCACAGCATCCCAAATCAAACTTACTTTGCTGTATTCTTGCCTCAAAATCAGATTTTGTTTACAAGACTATATCAATAAGCTTTTTGAAGCTTTTGGTTTGATTTTTTTAAAATTATCTTACACTAATGTAGCACTGCAATATTTAGGATTACAAATACAGCTTTATTTAAAACAAACAGCTTTCAATGAAATTGCATTACTTTTCTACTACTAAACGCAGATTTATATGTGAGGACTAGAACACTGAAGGTCTCAGAGTCCAATATTATAAATGTGAATGCTTCCAGTAGCTAATATTTATGCTTTTTCTTATTTTCTGAAAGGTAATATTACTTGTTAGATACTCATAGTGAAGAGTTGAATATCCTTTTCTTTGTATGAAAGTGTAACAGTCTCCTCTGACTGATTGTGCAGTCATGACATAGCTGAGGTGAAGATCCAACTTCAAACATTGCAAGATAAATCATTTCCACATTCTTGCTTAAGTGGCTATTTTAGTGTAGAGAAGCACATTTTCTGTTGAGTGCTAATGCCACTGTCTCCTTGACCCAAGGTCTTAACTATTCTGAGCAAAGTAGATTTGGTACCTAGCGTAAGGAAGAGTTTGCAAGTAAAAGAGTTGTGCCATGTAGAAATTTTGAAATTTCTGTACCTTGTGGGATTGTCCACTGATAAAAGCACTGATTGAATGAAGTATGCTTTATGCAAGGTATTAGTAGACATATTCTCCTTTCTTATTTATAGAAACTGGAGTGGGTGGCTGGGATCTCAGCTGTGTATAGGACTGTGTAAGGGACCTCCGAGAAGGGTGCCTGTTTCCCAAGTTATTGTTTTGGCCAGCTGCTCTGCCCTTGTTTTCAGCAATGAGATCTATTAGCATGAGGCATTTTGCTAAAAGGGGAGGAAGTAGGAGTGTTTAATGTTGCTTAATGGAAACAAGACTATAGT
This sequence comes from Irena cyanogastra, assembly GCA_013397155.1. Taxonomy (NCBI): domain Eukaryota; kingdom Metazoa; phylum Chordata; class Aves; order Passeriformes; family Irenidae; genus Irena; species Irena cyanogastra. The sequence continues at coordinate 2,892,217 of VWZV01013172.1, read as the reverse complement.
TTTATCTTAATTTTGCTGTTTGAGGGCAGTCTGGCAATTAACTCATGAGAAACAAAGCCATGCAATTATGTTTGTAGTCTTAGCAGATAAGTCTCTGGAATTTTGTTAGCTAACAATGATGGTTAAGCTTCAGTGGCTTTATTACCACTAGGAATAAAACACCATTAACTACAGTCAGCTACATTGAACATGAGCTCAGGCTATGGCCATTCGTGCTTTCAATGTGCCCCCTTTGAGATGTGTTGCTGCTTTCAGTCTGAGTTCCCAGTACTGTGTCACGATGTTCCCAAACCCATTGGGCAGTGGCGGTCCCATTACAGAAGAGCCTCTTCTGCCCCTGGATTGTCCCAGCTTGTGGTGTCAAATTTTTCCACAAATATAGAGAGGCCTTGAATATCTGAAAGGCTTTCTAAGTTTCAAAGAGGAAGAACATTTGCAAAAACAGGGAGAAAGTATATGCAATTATTCTGCTATTCTATTGGCTGCTTATTTTTAGTGGCTGCATAAGACAATTCTAAAATTGAGCATTTACGTGGGAGTAAAAACAAGGATGCTCTTGCCCTGCTGCTACCTGATTCTCCAATTATTTTTCTAACACGAAACTGTCCAGCTTTATCTGCCAGCATAGCAAGAGCATGGGACAAAGTCTCTGTCTGCTTCATGCTGTTCCTGCCTTTTGCAGGAGTAGTCTTGCATCTCTCAAAGAGATGAGCTATTGTTTGGAAAAGCCTTTTCCTATTTCTATTGTTTCCTCATCTCAAAAAATAGACCATAAAAGATAGATGGCATTTGCCTTTAAATGAATTTTTCTAGGTTTAATTCAAGCAGCAACTTCGGTGGCTGTTTATCAAATACCATCACACTGCTTACTTTTTAAAGGAAATGGAAAAAATGTCTGGCACAAAGGCGTCTGAAATGTAACACTCAATAATCACAGTATACCAAGATCTTACCTACTGGAAATACTGTGTGTCAGTGTTAAAAATAAAACATAGAATCATTTAGTCCTGAGCATTTACAAGTAAATTGTTTGAAACTGAAGAGAATGCGTGGAAGATAGTTTTCCTGGGAAATAAACTCGAGTACTTCAGTTTGTGCTTCTTACAATAGGTATTTTAGTAGTGTGCATAATAAATGCAAAGTTGTTATTTAGTAATGTGAAGAATAATGTCAGCTATAATAAGGATGAGTAATGACAGTCCAGCAGCATTTTCTGGCTGAGGATACCAAGGGAAAAACTGTTATTACTCTGCAGTTGGTAAAGTATTGCATATATATTTTCTCATTTTCACTTCCTCCAAGCTGCCTGTCAATCAACTGTTACTATGCTTGTTTATGTCAGTGCATAATAGGGTGGACTAGAAAAGCTACTCATGAAAGATGCAGCTGCATTAAAAGAATTTGTTTAAAAAAGAAATTCCTTACTGGCTTTACAGAACTGCCTAAAGGAGTCAAACATTTATGGTTATGGCAATTAGCTATGTGGTGGAGCATAAGGAACCATAAAGTGTAAGTATGCAATATTGAATCCTGAAAAGTAAAAGCAAGTGTGGTGTATTTTTTGTGTAATAAACATCTTTAAGGATGCAAAATAACCATAGAAAAGTCACTCAAGACCTTGCTTCCCTTTCTACTCCTCTTCAGTTCACATATACACACAAAATTAGATTCTACTGAGTGAAAAAACTCAACACTTTTTTTTCACTTTGGAAACGTATTTAATGATACTTGCCTAGCTGCTTCATATTTCTAGTCTTTCTTTTCCCTCCTTGAAATGGAAAGATTTACACAGCGTCTGCAGTTGTATGAAACATGACAAAACGATTAGGTAATTGTTGGGCACAGTATGCTGAATATATAAAGGTTCATGTGACAGCATAAGGTGTTAGCTGCAATTGAAGATAAACGTGTATTCACATACTCTGCATAATAATTGGTGAAGTTCTGGTTGAGCTAGTGTCTCCCATATCCTTCCAACCTGAAATAAGTTTTCTTTAAAGTGGGATTGCAGTGGTGGTTTGCACTTAAATTTAGGTAGTTTTATATTTTATATTTTTATATTCCTTGGTTCTAATAAGAATAATTGTAGATGAGACACAGGACAGATTTCCATGTTTTTAGCTGGAGGTGCTTTTAGAAGTATCAGATGTTTTTATTGTTCTTTTAATTAAACACTGAAATACGAGTTAAGAATGGGTTGCACTGCAGGGTGAGTTTACAGTTCTCAGGTAGTGGCAGATCAGTTGCATGAAAACAATTTTTGATAGTTCCTTCAGTGTAAGGAAAATGTAATAAAGGAATAACTGATATTTCACGAAGTGTTTCTGAATATACAAAGTATATTTAGTGTTAATTTACATATCCAACTTTACAGGCCTTTCATCATAAAGATTTTTCTTTTTGAATTGGTATTTCCTTTCACCATTGTTTTGAAAAGGAAGGGGAAAAAGAAGTCTTTGAAGTAAGTACCTATAGTTGAAATTAGTGTGGACTGAGTTCAATGTAACACAGAAGCAACATCATCTCAAACTGGGACACAGAGGAGGAGACATAACTCATAAAGTACTTGGTGCAGTCAAAATATTTAGTTTGACATTTTTCTTGCTATGGCTTTCAAGGCTTTGATCTCCTTGCAGAGAAGATGGAGATTTGCAAGGGGCAAAATAGAGCCTAAATATTTAGCAAACCTTATGGTACTTAGAACAACAAAAAAAGGAGCATTTATTAATTGGATGTTAGCATTAATTATTAGTGTGAAAACCAGCATGATTAGTTAGGTTATTATTTGGCAACTTTAGCATCTAGAAGAACCCCTTAAAAATTGTTTTCATGTTTGCGTTAAATGCTACCCTTTTCATCCCCCTTCAGATTTATTACAGTAGCACTACATTTGTAGGTTTTCAAATGTAGAATGTGAATTTCCTCAGTCTTTTTCTGTATAGCTTCTTGCCTTCTTGCTTTCTGCTTCACTCCAGTTACCTTTTTCTTATCCAGAATCATTGTCTGTTAATTGTTCTTTGTTTCTCTTCTGGCCCAACTATGACTGTGACCTTTAACACACAAAGAAGGACAATTTCTTCTTTTCTGGTGTTATAGGTTTATGTACAGGACTGCGATTGTCTTTACAGAGAAACTACCTCTTTTGTTGGCTTCAACCAACTAAAAGCTCTGTATTTCAATTCTTAATTAAAACTTCTGTGCATGTAACTTTTTTCTCAAAGTCATACACCTCCCATGTGAAGAAAATGCTCGCTTGCAGGGTGCTGCCACTGCTATTTCCCATTGACTGTGTTGTAGGGATTTTACACCCTTTAACTTGCTCACTGTGGGAGATGACTCTGCAGTGCATGGTGGAAGGAAGCACTGGGGAGTAGAGTAGCTCTGGCTTTAAAGCCATGTCAGCTGTGTTGTAGAAGCTAAAAGCAAAAATCAGCAGTGTGGTAAAAATAAATTGTTGTCTGGGAGAAATATTTTATCTGTGGTGGTTCTGTGGCATCACTGAACAACTGAAACAAATGTTTGATAGATGTTAGATGAAACCAGCCCAACATCCTCATTAGAGGAAGTTCAGATTTTTTTTTAATAGACAAGAAAACAGATTAGATGACTTCTGCATGGCTCTAAACACAGATGGGCGAAAGTTTCTCATGTTTAATTGATTCTTTAAAGAAATGTATTCTGGCTAACTTCTTGCCCCTTATTGGATCAGTATTTGAAATTTTCTTTTGCGTTGCCACTTGTAGCTTTGGCACATTAATTTAAATAACCTAATATTTTGAGGATCTGTCTCTCTGGAATGGCTAATCTTTACTGTGTTTTAGAGGAACACACTCCATGCAGATGCTCAGTGAAAGCATCTACTTTTCTTTTGGTTGCCTCAAAATTAATTTTCTATGTGTGTCCTCCTCCTTTGTAAAGTTCAAGGTCAGTTTTATTAAGAATAATTGCGTTATTCATATCCGTGACTCACTGTTCCGCGGTGCCCTTCAGAAACGGTAAGGCCACCACAGGAGTCTGCCTTGGGTTAACATCATCAGTGTGTTAAACAGGGAAGGCTTTAGTATGCAAATATAAACAAGGGTCTTGGAAAATCCTCAGCAGAGGAAAATGGGCTGTTTGTCAGTTTTGTGGTGTTTACATGCTTTTCCTGTTGTGACAACAGATTTGATTTCCTAAAGCCTCTTAAGCCTCAATGTCACGGTGTTAACCCGAGGGGCTCCTTGAGCGCGCGCGAGGGGCAGAGGTGGGGACATGGCGTGAGGGCTGCCCCTCATGGCGGGGGTACAGAGCCCTTCCCAGGGCCTGAAACCCTTCGGTCCCTGCGTGTCCCCGCCAGGCTGCGGGCAGGGCCGGCTGCGGGCAGGGCCGGCTGCGGGCAGGGCCGGGCTCAGCCCGGGCTGTGCTCCTGCGGCCCTCAGAGCCCCCGGCCCAGCCCGGCCTCGGCCGCCTCCTCACCGCTCCCACAGCCGAGCGCTGGCAATGCTGTGAGTGCTGCGGGTTGTGCTGGCCCAGCTGCATTTCTAGCAGGGCCCTTGCAGTGCAAGTGAAGTGCTGAGGGATGAAGACAAGCCGAAGAGTTTAGCATTCCTATTTCTCTTCCTCTTTGCTGACTTTGGGGCTCCAAATACGGTATTTCCATTGTGTCTTCTTTCCAAGGTTTTTTTTGAGCAAGCGTAAAGCCTGGCTCATTCCTTGAAAGTAATCAGATTGAGCATTCTGCAGTTTGAATGAACATCTTAAGGCAGATTTACAAAATAGTCAACAGATGTGTGTTCCCTGACATCAAATGGGAAAGCAGTTATGGTTGTTTGCTTTTTATATTTTATTTTTTAAATTTTTTTTTATTCCCCCACCCCAGTATGTATAATAGAATATTGTCCAAGACATCCTGGAGTTAATTGGGACTTTCCATGAAGTTGTCTTTCAGTATTCTTTTAAAGGAATGCTTTCTGTTCCTAAAATTCATGTTAGGCAATTCCTCATATTGCACTTCTCTGCCGAGAAACATGATTTCTTAATCAAGCTTGTACCGTCTGTTTTTGATTCAAATATTCATTGTAATTGAGTCTAGTGTTATCAGAGTGACTGTACTTGTTCCCAGTCACTAACAAGGTACATAGTTTGCTGACATCTGCATATGGATAGGTTTGAAACTTGTTGTGTCCTGTAATCACTCCTCCTCAAAGAAAAGGCTTGGTGAGGAATGAGCCCTCAGGAGCTACAGACTTGATGGCATTTATGGAGGGGTCGTCAAAATTCCTTCAATAGTCTGTTATTCACTGGAGTCATAGCCTACGGTACTATCTTTGACTCTGAGTTTTGCAAGTTTTGCTCAATTTTAGAGCATACTGTTATCAAGTCAAGAATTCTTAGAAGATTTTTTTGTTGTTGTTCTATTTTGATCTGATCGCTTCAATCATTTAGACCAGCTAGACAGTGCTGTGAGGTATTTGTAGGTTAAGCTGATCATTTTACCCCAATGATAACAGAGTTGTTTATTTTCCATATCGTGATGGTTCTGGATGTTATTCTTTCACTCCAGGACCTACAGTTCAAGGGGAGAATTTTATTGCAGAAATGATAACTTTGAGGTATTGCTTTAGAATTGAGTTTGTGATGACTCAGATGTTATAGTATTTAAATAATTCCATTTAATTATGTATTTTGTAGAAATTATTACTTAGTTGTAATTTCAGCTCTGTTTTTCTCATTCCTTCACTGAAAAGAATTTTGCAGACATTTGATTTTTTAAAAAAAATTAATGATTACAGAATGGTTAGAGTTGAAAGATACCTTAAACATCAGCCTCTTCCAACCTCAAATTATTTGTTGAGAATATGCAAGATTTCTGCTCAGGTGATTGGGGAGAAGCTGGAGAGCTCTAGATGTTACTGTTTTCTGCCCCAGGTAAGGGAGAAGGAAATGTGCTCAGTATCATGAAGCAGTTGTAAAAGGAACTGCAGTATTTGAAGAAGTGCAATGAACCTGGTAAGTTATTATCTTGATACCACTATATATGTAGAGGTCAAAGGAAAATTAAGAAGAAGGGGAAGCTCATTTAGCAGGGTGCATCTAAGTGTGATTTCCAGCCTGTTGAGTGAAGAAGCCTGATAAGCCCAAGTTGTCCTTACCCTCCCTCTGCTACTGAGGTTAGGAGACTGCAGCAGGGGAGATGTGATGCTGCTGCTCATTAATTTTCCAACAAATGAGCTGTTGCAGATAGGTGGGAAGTAACCCAGGATTTGTGCTTTTTTTTTTAAATTTTTAAAAAATCTTTAATAATGGCATTTGAGCTTGTTTCAAGTAGTTGCAGATATAACTCACAAATGGTTCAAAAATTATTTTTCTTTCTCTGAGAAGTACAATCTTCAAGCAAAAAACTTTTCTCTAGTTTTTCTTTCATTTTTTGGTTTTATTTCTTTTACTCTTTTTGACCTGAAGATTTGGGCCAGCTATCTATTATTTTAGCCTTCTAAAAAATTTACAGTGGTTGTGTATATGTAAGCTGTGTGACACGTTGAGAACAATTTTATTCCTGTATTAATTGGTTTATAATGCCTACTAAGCTCTGTAGAATTTAAGTAATTTAAAGTAAATGTATTATAATTTCAAAATAATGCATCCTGCAGAGATGTGTAATATTGAATATACATTCCCATGCATGAAAACTCCTGCAATCCTTTGAGTCAAAATTGCAATTGGTTACAACATGAAGGTGGTTTGTTGTTTTGCCTTTTTTTTTTCCATTTGGTGGAATTTCCAAGTTTCTCTCAGCTTTAGAGACTGTTGTAGTGTTAATTTAAAAGGTGTAAATAATAGCACTGAAAGGATTCCTTTGAGTTAGTAAGTTAAATCATATACTTACTATGAAGTTTTATTACTAGATGTTTAATCTTGGACAGATGGAAAAAGCGGTGATTGAGTTACCTGTTTTTTCTGGCTTGTTTATTGAATTAGGGAGCTGTTTTCCTTTTGCTACTTGCAGTATTTAGCACACATGTATTCTACTAATGTTGTGGAAAGCAAAACTAGAAATGGAGGGTGCTGGATCCTTTGCAGCTTCTGAGCAGATGATTCTCTAAATAAACCAGTGGTTAAAATAATTTGAAGCAAGCAATAATTTGTTTCACTTCTACAGCCGGAAGAATGGTAGCTGTTGTCATGAGCATCACTGAAGAAGAGGTATAATTTGTGTATGTTTGGGAGATTTTCTAAAGATTCTAGAGCAGAAAATAGAAGTTGCCTAGAAACATTTTGTGTGAAGCCAAGGTGGAGTCATGAAACACATTCTTTATGCCTAACAGGTGTTGACATAATTTTTTTTTTTATACTAAACATTGTTTAGAGTAGCATTCAAGAATCATCCTTAACAGTGGTTTCACTCCCTTTTGGATTAGCAAATGTGAGGTAGACAAAATAGCTGCAAACATGTTATCTGTTCTGCCTTTGCTGTGGATATTTGTGATTCACACACACACAGATCAGTGTCTCAAGGGTTTTTTTTCCTCATCCTTTCCTTTTGCTGTAATAGATTTATAATTAGTTATGAGTAAAGGCAGAGATGATCTGTAGTGCCAGCAGTCTGGCAGCAGTCTGTCACAGTGCCATTGTACCTCACCTTTCCTCCTTGAAAGCTGGCCTCCAAAAGCCACTGTCATGTTGTGTGCTTCAGGAAGTGACTCTCCATTCTGAACAAGTTGTATTGGCACTTTCTTTTTCAAAACTATATGTGCTCCTGCGTTAAGTTATGCTGGCTCTGATATTTTGTTAGATTAAGGCTTGCTTCTTTACTTCTTAGTGCCGCTGGCAGTTGTGTTTTATGAGACATGGATAAATCAGCCCCGTTGTGCTCGTGTGCTGTTTCAGGTATGGTTTTGCACCTTTATCCAACCAGTGGGTAGTGAATCTGAGGATGAGCAAGATTTTGTCTGCTTCAGCAAATTGGAGTACTGGTTTCTTCCTGCATGTTCTTGTTGAAATACCCATTTGCTTAATGACTGAAGACAAATGCATTAAGGATTCCGTGACCTGTGTCTGGAAGCATTAAATAGGATTGTGATGGTGAAAGAAGAATCAGGAAAATTAGGTACTCCTCAGGATTTTTTTTTTTTTTTCTTCTGAGACCAGCTTAATTCACTAGTCTAATGGATCTCCTCTGGCTTTTCTTGTCCACAAACTTAGAAGAAGATGATGGCTGTTTTTCATTATTAAATACTATCTTTCTCATGTGTATCAGTGTAGTGGTGACCAGAGAAAAACAGACCAAAGCACATATTACATTGTTAGGAAGTAATTACTTAAGACATGCAGTGATCTTTCTTTATTCCTGTCAGCTATGTAGCAGGTTTAGTTAATAGATCCACTCTCATATTTGAAAGTGCCTTGCTTAATACAGACTTTCATGGTGTGTGCCCAGGCGGATTTGGAGGAGGCTTGGTTCTGGACTGTTTTCCTTGCCTGAGAATCATGCAGCCCGGTGTATTTTTAGTGCTGCAATGTATTTATGTCCTTAGATTAGCAGCAGCCTCTTCTGGACTGGGCAGTTCCACATGGGCAAAGCTAAACCAACTGGGAATGCCTCCACAGAAGATGGTGCTGGTGACACTTGCTACTGATATTCTAGAGAGACTCTTAAGGAGTGTTATGTTATCCATCTGATATCTTAATAACATCAAATCGTTTAGGTGCAAAACACATGAAAAGTTGTGAGTGCAAGGAACAGTCCCAAAGTACCTTAATCCTTCTATCGATAGCACTGCTATTGGGTTACACGGTTTTAATCCCAGAGGAGTTGTTGCCTGACATTAAACTGTCCAAATAGTATTTATATCTGCTGCTGCCCTGCAAGATCACTTAACCCTGCACAGCAGTTTAAAAGTAGTTAATGACAGACCTAGCATGACTTGCCCCTTATGAATGATCACATAAGTTCGACCTGTGCTGTCATGGTTTATGGAGGAAGGCAGTTTGTCCATAGCCTGCTTCAGCCACAGCAGGTAATTTGAAATGAAATGAGACAGTTTCTACAAGCAGATTGATTTGGGAATCTTGCCTGTTCTTCCCTTTGACCCTTGACAAGTTGACACTACAAAGATTGTGACTTTAAAAAATGATTGGGTGCAAATACATTTAGGTAGATGATTTACTATGTGTTAAAGCAAGGACAGTGCGTTTAGAATGGAGCTGTGAGGGAAGGTAATTGTAAACTTTAACAACTCGTGTTTTATGTTTCTGTATCTTATTAATTATCTGAGTAGGTGAATCTTCTGATAACAGGAGACCAAGTACTGTATCTAATAAACTGTGTGTGAGAGTCCACAGACTCTGCATACCAGTATTCAGTATTTTAGCTATGCAGAAATAAGTGATTGGGATTTAGAAATGCAACTGGAATGGTTTCTTTGAGCTGCAAGGGTTAAGTCTGAACATGAACATCTGGATGTATAGGTTTCCCAATCCAAATATGTCTTTATTTTGTTATTCTTTTGTAAATGCAGTCATGCAAATACAAATATTGAAATAGTAAGTTCCAGCATACCATAGATGACTGGCAAATAGTGAAATAATGAAAGGATGCCAGAGAGAGAGAAAATCACAATTATGTGTCTATAAATACTCTGGTTTTGGAAAGCATACACCCTCTTAGTTAAAAATAATTGTGTAGACTTTATCAGACACTAAATGGAGATTTTATTTGAATGCCTTTTTCTTATTTATGTAATTGAATTTTTCCCAAACTACTACGTGATTAATTACATAATTTGAAAATAAATAGCTTAAATGTATTGCTTCTGAAGAATTACCCTACAATGATCCAGAATGGTATGTAAAACACAAGTACAAATGTTGCTGAAATATGTATGTATCATATAAATTTCATTATAATTTAAAATTGAATGTTTAATTAAATAACAGTCCTAGAAAACATAAACTAATCTTTGATAAGCCACCTAGCATTAAATGTGCTATGAGTGTGTAGTTGTAAAGGCATAATACAAAGTAAATATTTGCACAAAAATTATCTTTCTGCAGTTCTTTCTCCTACTGTCTGTTCCAAATGCTTTGTATAAAGCAGTATTTTGAAGATGCTTATAAAAAAATTCTTATTGGTCTATGTTGAAATTGTTTAATACCTTTTTGACTGTGTCTTTACTGAAGAATATTAGAAGTATTTTGCTGAAATGTTTCTTTATGTTGTCCATTGGGTTTAATAGACGTGCCATTTAATAAGCTCTCTACCTGTAAGGATAGACTATTTGACCTTTGTGACCTGCCAGGGGTAGACATAGTATAAGATTGCTTTGTGAAATAAAGCTGTCGGTAACATCAACAAAATAAAAAATGATCGTATTCCAATACTCTCTGCTCAGTACTATGACAGCACTGAAATATGGAATAAAATTGAAAGTAGATTAGTTTTGGGTCCTAAGTCATGTTTTGACAAGATATAAGAGAGGAGAACATATCTTTGAACTTTTAGTTTTAAAGTTTTTTAATGAAAATATTTATCATTTTGTAAGGTTCCTTCTTTCTTTATCACAACGGGGCTGTATAACCTTAAAACAATCCATTCTCTTATTGTGAGGGATATAAATACTGTACTATCTTTTATATTAAACATCATAAAGGATACATACACAGTATGAAATTGCTTGACACTTGCAAGTAAAGGACTGTCACGCTAATAAAAAGCTTATTGGAGAGGTTGAAAAATCAGTCATTAATAAGCCACATATTTTTAAACTATGTAAAGCATGTAAATACTGCAGACAAGAAGGCAGGCTTTGCCATATTTTCTCCTCTCTTTGAAATACTTAAGGTCTAAAGCAATAGTGTAAATGAAAATTATCCCATTGCCTCTTCTGTGCTTATTTTAAACTTCGTATGATTAGAAAATAAATTAATACTTTCAGTTGCAATTATCAATCAAATCAAATTAAGAGTTTGGGAGGGAGCAATGATGACATGACTGTGAATGCTAGAATTTAGGCAACTTGCTTTCAGTCTTTTCTGAAGAAGAAAAAAACAAAGCAAAAGAAGAAACCTTTAAAGAGAGAGTGGGAAAATCTCGTCACCAAAATCCACTTTGTATTATAGCTATGTAGCTTGGGAAATGGAGGGGAAGGTATATTAAACAATGACCACAGTCTCTCTGTTTTCATTTCTGTGCATCAAAAATAGAAATCAAATTAATTTTATCTTCTCAATCTAGGGTTAACATCAATAGCTGTTTCTCCTTGTTTATTTTTTTAATACTACCTTTTTTGAAAATGCCTTTTAGTTTGGTTGTTCTCATTTGTGTCTTCTATTCCTCTAAGCGCTCAATTGTTAGTCTTTTTTAAAAATACTTTTAAGTTAATGGAGTGGATTTTTTTTTCCATGGCAAATATTTGTTTTTGAGGCCAAAAGAATAAAATACCTTCCCTGAATGAAGTCACAGTATTTCTGCAAAGATACTAGTCTCAGCAAATTAGGGTAGTCTCTGAGGAAATATGGGATTTTTTTAATGGTAACTCATAAACAAAAATATTTACATAAAATCAGGTAGAAAATTCATACTGAATTTCTTTTTTACCCAGTGCCTCTAAGAGGACTGCAGTGATATGCTTTTAGCAGAGGTTTATCTTCTTGGAGCATGATATAACTCCAAAGTTTAGTAAAATAATGTAAACCGATAACGAAGGAATGTTGCCTATCCTCAAACTGTGCCTCGAGTTGTTTGAAATGAAGAGGAGAAAAGCTTGCAGGAAAATCTACCTGCTCTGCATTGGACTGTACTAAAGGACAAATGCATTTGACTCTGTTATGACTTTGTGGTTTTGCCCTTTCAGATGATATGAAAGCAATGTAACTGGATTATCCTCTGGCCCCACAGATGGTTGAGGTGCTCTGTGTCTGAGATCTTTTGTAGAAACTGCTCTCTCTCTCTCTCTCTCTGAATGAGGTTAATCCCCTTTACTGTTGGTTTCTGTGACTGTAAGCCAGGAGCTGTGGCCCCAGTAGCAGCATCTTTGCTGTTTTGAGTTCTCAGCATGCCAGATCCTTTCAGTGCCAATGGCCAGCGTTGCCCAGAAAGTGAGGCAGGGTTGGAGAGTGTGGAGTACTGGTCACAGTCAAACACTGAGGAGAAGTCTCCTGCTGGAAGTACCATGTGCCCCTTTTGCAGTGGTGAGAAGCTCCTGGAGAGAGTAAACTCTTCCTGGCACAGTGAGGTTCGGTTTCCATGTGTGCCTGGCTGGGGTTGTTAGCAGCAATAGGACATGGCTTTGTTGTGGATTCACTTAAGCAAAAGGAAAATGCTCCCCTGCTTCCCCAGGTTTTGCATCAGTAATATTTCTTGTGGCAGGAGTACTTATTTTTTTCCTTTCAGACTTACGTGCATATTTTAAAATAGAGTTTATAATGCTGTTTTTCCTGCTTTCTGGTGATTTTGCAGAAGCCTGTTGCATTGGAGGTGGGCTGTAAGGCAGTGAGCAGCACAGTGATGAAGCACATGGTTTTCTCTGTAGCTAGTCATTTGCTGTTTCACTTCATGATATGTCTTTATCCTACCCTACCATTCCCTGCCCAAATTACAGTGATAGATAGAATTGCTCAGAAAATGGGCAAGAGAAAGTGGTGTCTAGCTGCCCATGATTTGCCAGCAGTTTTTTTGGATTTGCACTTCTTGTCTATCTATGCCAGGCAGTTTTTTAGTCATTACATTGCTAACTCCCTGAGATGAACCATGTGGGATTACAAATGGACTAATCCTAAATGGTTTTTTGTGAGTCAGTATTTGTCAGTGCTGAGAAATGTTGTTATGAAGATGATCAGGAATTTGTTACTTTAAACTCAGATTTTTGGAAACCTTTATCTCAGTGGATTAAATAGAGACTGAGAACATTGAAACAATCAAGCAGGTTTTCTTACATTTCAGCAGGAATTTTGGGATGTTACAGTATGTGTTTCTTAAAACCTCTGACTTATAGCTGTATAACCATATATCTTTTAATTTAATTACTTTGCATCAAAAATCATTAAGATTTAAGCAGAAGCTCCAGATTCTTCATAATTGACCTGAATAAATGGCTTAAAAATGAAGGTGTAAAAAGTAACATCTAAAACTTGATATTAAACCAAAGGTAGAGTGAGGGACTGGGGAGGATCAAGAAAGGAGGAATGGGGTAGCCCAAGAGTTGGTGGTGTAACATACACTGTCTCACAGATCTAGGTCACTCATAATGCTGCATTTTACGTGGACAGGTCTGGGTGGCTTTGAAGTAAGTCTCAGTACAGTCCAGATAGACTTGTGGAAAGGAGCTGTTTGTCACTGTTTTGGTTGGTCTTGGAAGAGAGCCTGAGACTGAATGAAGTATGGATAGATGGTAATTTTTGAATATGGACCTATTAACCCTATTACAGAGAATAATAATGGCCAATTAATAATAATGGCCAATTAGCCCCTTATATCATTTCTGAAAAGAGACCTTGCCTTTTAAGAATGCTAAGTTGCCTGTAAATCAACACTTGATAAAGAAATTATCCCAAGGATCATATGGTGGGCTCTGACCTGGATTACTTGGCTCAAGCGTGTTTTGACTGGCATTGTGCAAAAGCCTTTCTTATAAGTTCAAACTCACTGCACACTGGCACTAGAAATTTAGCTTAGATTTGCCCTTTTGAACGGATGTAAAAAAGAGTGCAGATAGAAGTGGTGAACACAGTATAAAATACATACAAATACATAGTGTGAAATATATATATAAAGTATTCACCAGTAAATATATTTCTTCAGAAACTCTCCCAATTTTACTAGACAGTACAGGCTTTCTTTTAGCAAATGATGAGCCTTTCTTTTCTTTCCCTTCCCATCTCATCTCTGTAATAGCTGAATTTACTACTAATTGCATATGTTCTTTATAACCTTTTTTCCAGAATTCCGCAAAAGATTTAAATTTTACAAATAGGACTAATTCCGGAGGCAGTATAAACAGAGGACTTTTGTAATTATTTTTTTATTTCCTAATATCCATAGTCACTGAGGTCGCAGGACCTTGTGCCAGGAGCGGTCGCTGTCGGTGTCGCGCTCAGGGTTTCAAGGCTCGTGGTTTAGCCGGGCACAGCGGCGCCGGTGGTTTTGCTCCCGCACTGCTCCGAGTGGCCGAGAGGTGGCAGCACCACCTGCGCTGTCCGTGCGCGGGCCCGCGGTGGAGGGGACAAATGGGGGGGAAACCTGGTGAAATGGAGACTGCCTTGCCTTAACGTAAAAGTACTTTGTTAGCGTTAGAAAAAGTATTATTAGAGCTGTGCTTTGCTACTTGCTCTGTGCTTATAGAGGCACAGAAAGTCATGCTAATGATTTTGAGTGTCATATGCAGGCTCTCTATGCATGACATTTCAGTGACTGAGCAAATGTCTGTTTATGTAAACCCAAATATTCTCTTGCCCAGTGCAAGGAGTGGCAGTTGATAACACAAGTCTCAGTCAACTGCGTGAGGCCCTGGCACACTGCATCTGTGAGCTGCTGCTCCTGTCAGCCAGGGCTGCAGCAGAAACGGCACAATGCTTTGCTGGCTGTCTGCTCTTCACTGAAGATTCAGGTTAATAACTTCCAAGGGATGAAAACTGAAAGGATTTGCAATGGTGGTTTGTCTTCAGTTATTCTCGTAATTATTTTTATGAGTAGGACGGGGTAAAGAAATGTTCTGCATTTTGAACAGGACAGTTTGTTTTGGAGAGCAGCCTTTATAGCAGCTATTACTGCTGCATGTCACTTTTATGATCACAGTGAAATCATCTGAAATACAGCTTATTTGTGTTGCACTGAGGTTTTCTTCTTTTTGAGGATTTTTTTTTTGTTTGGTTTTTTTTTGTTTTGCCATATTGAGTTAAAGTCAATGGTACTGCTTAAAAGCTGTATATTTTTTCCTTCTTTCTGCTTCTGCCAAATGCTTTTCAATTCACTCTTTCTTGATGTTGCCTGTGTGGTGTTTTTGGAGGAAGAAGACTTGATGTTATTCCCTTCAAGGGCTTCACCAACTGTTTTTCACCTTTCCATTGGTAATCTGTGATAGGTGAAATGTGCCTCACTGTGTGTGTAATTCTGTTCTGTGAGGCTCCAGAGTTTGTTTGGGAGTTAAGCTTGCAAATAGAAGGCGCATGGTGGAGCTGGTGGGGGTCTGTTAGCAGTCTGTATTGCTCTTTCATTGTGTTCCTAATATGAACAAATGTTAAAGGGGCTTATAAAATGCTTCCTATTTTCTCAGACACAAGAAAATGGTAATAGACTTGGGCGTTGAGAATCACAGGAAACTCCTTAGCAATGGGAAGCATGCTGCTTTCCCTGTGGATGAATGAGCTGTTCTCCACTGCAGTTCGAGTCCCAATCGACTTGGGGAGAGAGATGGAAGACCATAATGATGAATGAAGCTGAGTGTTCCAGATGACAGTGTTGTTCACTTATGAAGTACTCTAAGTTATATACTGATTTTTTTCCCCCCCAAGGTTATACTGCTATACATAACCCAGGTCAGATCTGTACAAGAAATACTATAGTCTAAGGTGTTTCTGGTAGTTCTTTTTCTGCCCTTTCATCTCCTCACACTCTTCCTTCTTTCTCTTCTCCCCACCCCCTTCTGTTGGAGGTAGAGTTTAGATGATGACAAACCCCATCTATCTGACCAGTGCTGGATCTGCCTGTACAGCTCTGTGTTCCTGCAGTGCACTATGTAGCAATTGCGTGTCAGCTCTAAAACAAAGTTTATGATGTTTTTGAAGACTCTGTTAGTTTCTGCCAATGTTAACCTAGAAACAGCAACAGCAATTCACTACTCTGCGAAGTTATTTTATGGATCTGGTGGTGCTGCCAAGAGGACTGTAACCCAGAAATGGTGGTATCCTGCAAAGAAATCAAAAAGGAATGGCGTGGATATTCAAGTGATTAAAGAGCTGGGATATTGCATGGCTTTGTCACTGCCGCTATGGTCAAGCCTCCCGTGGAACTGCTCTTTCATGCCACCAGTTAGCCAGCAGAGCTGAGCAAGATACAAATGCAGCATGAATAATAGTGGTTTCCTTGCCACATCTGTTTACCTGGGACTTGTATCTCCTTAGTTCTGAAAGGGACTTCAATTGGATGAATTTTAAAAAACAGACCAAGATGTCAATATTATGAAGCCTTATGATGTATGCCAGCAAGGTTTTTTTCTTGTTTGTATTTTGAATATGACTTTTTTTTTTAGTAATTATGGCTCTGTGTTACTTCTGCATTACCCCAACTGCTGAAAAAACCCCTGAGAAACATGTTGTAATCCTCTCCTTGAATACGTTATTTTACTTTCTGCCTCATATGGCAACCTCATAATATGTAAGCACTGTCAGTCATGCATCCCCACAATATGTGCATCACAGTCAGTCATCTCCACTCCTTTGTGGAGATAGGGAATACTATGGAATGGCACCTAAAGTACAGGGTCTTTGGGGACTTCTGTGGCATCACATAGGATGGTTAGCCCTGGAGTTTCTGGCTGCAAGACCCATGTTCCATAAACCATCTTACTTCTCTAATATATAATAGAGGTAGAGGACTAAATCTGAAAGCAAAACAACCAAAAAAGAAACCCCAAATATACATCTTGAGTGTTGCAAAAAAAGCTCTGGATATTTGCAATTTGAATCAATAACACACAGACAAGATCATGTGCACAGCAGTCTGTGCACATAACAAAGAGCTGTTTTCCATGTGAGCTTGTTTTTGTATGGAACTGTAACACCCTTCAAATACTTCTTTGTGATATTCTAGTATAGTGCTGTCATAAGAAGATAAGACTTGACCAGTGTGCTATTAATCCTCTGTATTCAGAAGAAATGCAGCTAAGTGTTGCTTGACTTGTTTCAGCTATTTCTGTGCAGGGCAACTGGATGCAACATTCTCCCTTGTCTTTTTCTATCTGTGAAAGTTGTAAATGCCTTTTTTGTAGTTTCTGACACAAAATTCTGTGTTATGTTTTTTTTTCTCTGAAAATTAACACTGGATCATGGCAGCATTAGTTCAGCTTCAAATATTTTGTTGCTCAGATTTAGTTTGGACTCTCAGGCAAACTTTCTGCCATGGGCATTGTGTTGCTGCAGGTAGCATATCCTTGGCTTCTTTTGGGTTGTATGGTAAAATGTGTACCAGTCATTAATTTGCTCCTACTTGTAGTTAAGAGGTTTTAGAGACAGGTGAGATGAGTGGGAGCTGTTCTGCACTGCCAGCTTTCTGTAGCTGCCATGGGGTACTGGCTGACCTTCTTTGGGAATGGGTCTAGGGATGGTGTTTGTTGGATGATTGTTGCTGGTAGCAGGTCACAGTAAGCAATGACCTCATTCTGTCGTTGAGACCACTGCCATGTGCTGTGCTGAGAGAAAGCCGTCTGCTTCAGTGTCTCAAGTGTCACTTGGCTGAATTTTTGCCATTTAGTGATCACTGTAGATCAAATTCTGCTGTCTTTAGGTAAATAAAGTTCTTCTGCAACCTTTAGTGGATGTTTTGCTTCCCTTGCTTTAGCTTGCTATGGTTTTGCTCCAAAACTCTTTTTTGTACATTTCCCTTGTTGAACTTAGAATTTGTATCACTCGAGTTTCTTGATTCTTCTAGGCTTGGGTCTGAGGTAAATGAGATTATCACAATGTAATATGGAACACTTTAAGGTACTTGTAGAATCCAATTTTTCTGTTTATTTCATAGGTTAAGGTGCAGTGAAAACTTAATCTGCAGAAGGAAATAATAGTCCTTGAGGTGAAAGCAGTGCTCTAAGATTTCGGACATCAGTTTCGTACTTGGTTTTACCACAGATGACTTCTATAAGTCAGAATCCTTTCTGGGCCTGAGCACCTGCAGAATGGGTATGGCGAGGACAATATCTTCTAAAATGTAGCTAAGGGCAAAGGTAGGAGATTGTCATTATTGAAATGTATTTATCTAGTGTCAGTATTGAAATATATTTACTTCTCTGCCTAAAGTCTTCATCACAGCATTGGTAAAGAGCAGCTTCTTTGCAGTACAGCTGAAGTAAGGGGCTGCTGAGTATCCTGATTCCCTTCAGATCTGAGTCTTGCTAGTCCCTGCATAAGGGAGTAAGTGATCTGGGTTGTGAGGGACAGACTATGTCAGTGCAACTGTAATTCCTGCTTGTCCTTCCTGTTTCAGGATAGCCCCATTGTGGGGGTATTTGGTGAGGTTGGAGATGTGGTAGGGATTTGTGTCAAGATTGTGTGGTGCTGGCAATGCTTTATTGCTGTAACCCTTGTGTTGCAAGTTCTCAGGAGACTGGCAAAGGCTTGATCTTTGGTGAAAAGAAATCTCTGAAGAAACTGTCCTTTCATGTGTGGTAATGAAACTCGTTCCCAGAGGACCATGCCATATCTGAAATCCTGAATTATATGGCACTTCAATAGGAAAGTGATTATTTGGTTAAATTGCAAATTGTCTTAACCCTTTCTGAGGGGCATCGTGTCTAGTTGGAGGATATTTTGGAAAATAAATATATGTCTTTGTCAGCTGGCCTGTTCTGCAGGGTTCATACAAACTGCTGCGGTCCTCATGTCCCCAAAACAAATCCCAAGTCTTCTCTGCAGAGACAGTGCCTATCTTTGCTAATGCTCTGGACACACTGACAGGCACCTGCCTTGGAGTAGGGCAGAGCCACAAACATTTCCTTCTAATCCTCTGTTTCTCTGCTGAGCAAGAATTTATTTTATATATATATATAATGTTTATAATAAAATGGAAAATCTGTAATAATATGTATGTAATACCACTGAAACTAAATTTATAAATATACAAGGTCTGTTCCTCATCCTGTACTGAGCAAATCCAATATTGAGATGGCCCTTTGTGTTTCTTCCAAAAATACAACAGAAATAATTATGGAGTTGGCTCAGAAATAAAACTATTTTATTTTTAAGCTGTAAAATAATATTCAGCTTCTTTGGACTCTTTATCAGGGTTTAGAACCTGCATGGTACACTTAGTTTTTTTCAAACATGTGCTTTATTCTGTTTTTAAATAAGAATCTTCTGTAATCTTGTCTCTCCATGAGCCTGATGTTAAAGTGAAATGTTTTGCAGCTTGCAGTAGTACTCTGTAGTCTGCTGTAGAAAGCAATCACACTGTGTGATCCCAAATAAGAATTAGCTGGTATTTTTCATGTCTTCTGTCTGAATTGTTTGCAAGCTCACTATGTGGGTGTCCCTGGCCACACACAGTTAGAGTCACAACCCTATCTATTCTGTAGAAAATTGAATACAAACTAGCCTTTAATTCATGCTTGTTTTTTCCTGGCAGAAGAAAATAGTAAGGATTTCAAGTTGGCATAACATTTGACTTAGTAGAGAAAGATTGGCAGTGGATACCTGTATGAACACTTTATCAGAAGTATTTTATTTGAAGTAAACTTCTGTATTTATTTATCAAATAGGGTTTTTGATAGGATTCAAATTTTCAATGATATGGTGTAGGCCTGTAATATTTATATATTGAATGAATGGCTCAAGAAGTAACATGTCTTGTTCTTCAGAATATTCATATTAAGTTCATTACTGGTGTAGGAAAGCTCTCATACCTATAAAAATACTTAAGGCAATGCTTGAAATTGTAGATAAATGGCATAATTATGTTCTGTAGAGTTATAAATGCTATGAAAAGACATTACAGAAAAAATATGCAGCTGTTTAATGTAGAAAGGGAGAAGCTTTTCAGAACAGGATTTTAGGGTGGCTGCCTTGCTTTTCTGAGTGAGAAGAGAGGAAGCCCCTGTAGGCAGGAATGGGTGTAGATTTGGGTTTGGTTTTGGTTGAAAAGCTGCTGCTGAGTATGTCACATATTTTATATGTTTTGCTAGAGCAAGCTTGGAAGTGTTCGGTGAGGCCAGAACTTCAGTAGGGATAGCTTTGAAGTGATGGGGATAAACAGGCCTCTCCTTGAACACAAATGACATGATTAGCTTCAGTGGAAGGAGAAAACCTTATTTTTACAATAAAGCTTTAATAGCATACATACATGCCATGAGCTTTGGCTTAGAGATGCTGATATTGACAGGAGAACAGGAAAATTGCTTTGGCATCTTAGTGGCTGTGTTTGAAAAGACCTCACTTTTATCTCCATCTGAAAAGGTTTTTGCCAGGATAATGCCATTTGTTTTTGCTTGCAGTGATGTCAATAAGTGTTTTCCATTGTGACAGGAGAGTGTGTTCAATATTTAGGTTGCCTCCTTTTCATTCCTCTATGCTGTGGTCATGCTGGCTGGCCACAGTACTGTGCCCTCCTTTTGTTCCCTGACCTGCATGCTGATGCAGAAGTGACTCTTTGAGACACAGGACAGAGCAGTGCAGCCTCTTCCTGGGACAGTGGCTTCTCTGTGTTTGGGGACATCCTTCCTGCCTTGTCCAGCATGCTGCAGAGCATGCTGCTGACAAGCTGGAGAGCCATGAGGCCCGTGTGCTTTCCTCTGAATCAAGTCTCAGACATGGTTAAGAAGTGTTGACTTGCCAGCACTAGAAATCCCTTGTGTGTTTTGGGGAAAAGCAGGGCACAGGTTGCCAGCATAAGTTCTTTTATTTTTCATAGTCTAACTAATCTGTCCTTTTGTCAGTGCTGCCATGATGGATTGTCTTGACCAGTCGAGTGCTGTGAGTCCCTGTGGCAGTAAGTGGCTATAAGGCAGCTGGGAGGGTAGGAGTGCCTGTTTGCTTTCACCTGGTTGTAGAGGTCCTCTGCACTCCTGGCCACCTTGAAGTCCCCTTGAGGCAGTGCAGACTCCTCCTCTGGTCCATAGCCCCTGTAATGTTGTCCATGAATCCCAAGTGCAAAGGCTTTAATAGCTTTGCAGTAACGTGAGGTACAAATGCAGTGTCTGTTGCATTGCAGAATCCCTGACAGCAATACCCGGGCTGGGAATTGTAATTGAGGTCCTGTAGTGGTAGCAAGTTTCTGGATCGTGTCATGCAGGGGTAATAGACTGATTCCACAGCCCAAAGGGAGCAAACCCTGGAGGAAGGGGTTCCAGATGGCTGAGCATGGTTCATTTGGCTCAGTTTGTTGGAATTGCAGTGAGCAAATGACTCAACTCTACTTTAATAAAGCTTTGTGGATACCAGAACAAAGGAGTTGGAGGAGACTGTAAGGTATGACAAGACAATTGAGTCAGGCTGCTTAACTGCTTATAGACCCCAAGAGAATTGCTTATTTTGCTGTGTCTGAAGGTATATCACATACAAATTTATCAGGTGCTTATGCTTTAAATAAGAAGGTTCAAATATATTATTTTATATGTTTTATCTAGGTATATAAAATATACAATTATACATAGCATCTATGTAGTGATACATAGCATCATAGCATCTATATAGTGATATATGTATTCTTTTCTAGTGGGAAGCTATTTTAAAATTTACAGTTGCCATAATCTCTATATATATTCAGATTTCAGATAATGATTCCATCCCTCAGGTTGAGTGACTGATCTTCATTTTCTCTTTGAAAATGGAGATCAGCTAGGCAATTCAAAATGTGTTGCTTTCTTGCAGGTCCTGATTCTGCAGCCCTTATGTGGAACAGTATTTACCTGAATGAATAATACCATTGTACTAATTTACAGGAATAGTTGCTCTTTGGTTTAGTAAGGGTGACAAAGTTGAGCTTTAATTTGCAACAGCTAAGACATGTGCTAGTGATTTTCTCTTTGCTGCACATAAACAAAGAGTCAGCACAGAAGTATACAGTTTAAGGTTTTTCCATGTTGGTATTTTCTGTTTGGTTCTGAGGTATTAAGGGAAAAATCTTAAGAGAGCATTTTTTCATTGTATGAGAATGTTTGTCTAAATGACTTGTTAAAACAAGAATATATTTCTTCCTTCTCCTTTAAAGAAGCACAACATTGACATTCGAAAAGTTCTGACACTTAAAACTGCTTCTCCTCTTGGGAAAAATAAATGAGAAGAACCTAGTACAGATTTAAAAGAAAAAAATGTTGATAGAAGAGTAGAATGAAATACTTGCTTTTGAAGAAATAGTGAACTTAAGGCTGTTCATGCAGCTTTTGCAGTAACTATTCTTGAGCAAATTTGATATAATCCTTTATCACACCTTTATCACACCTCTCGGCTGTAGCTTGTCAATTTATTCAGGTCAGTGGAAACCCAATCACTCTTTCCTCTCCATCTTTCCTGACAATATTGGGTAATAGTATAAAGACAAAAAACCCCTCCAAACAACATCCCTACCCCAAAGAAACCAAAAAAGCCCAAAGCAAACAAAAATTAATTCTTTCACAAGAGTTTCACTTTCCCAGTGCCAGCTTACACAATTTTTTCCATTGACTCTAGGAAGTAGCTTCTGCCTCTGAAGAAGTAATGTGACAGAAGAATACAGGGGCTTATTTACCTTGGGTAAAAACAGAATAAATTCAAGAAACAGAGTCACTGAGGCTGCAAGAATTCCTATTAACATTTGAATAAATGACAAAGAAAATGAAGTGTCAAGCCTTTTAATCTCATGATGAGTCATGGAGGCTTTTCTTTTTTAGTAGATCAGAAATCCTTATTCTTACCTCCTGCTTTTGTATTTTTGTTGATGAAAGAGTAGGGGCTAGTGAGAGAACAACATGTTGAACTTTGGAGTTCTTGCTTTTGGGTGCTCAGGACAGAGACACCTAACTATGTGTCTAACTAAAGACGTTGAGTTCTACTTAAAACCACCTGATTTTTTTTGGTTTTATTTGTTGTTGGTTTTTGTTTGTTTGGGTTTTTGGTTGGTTGGTTGGTTTTTTGAGGATGGGAGAGTTTTTCTGTCATTCTTCTTTTTTTCTTTTCAATGAAAAGCAGTTCTGGGTAAAAATTCTCTTTGTTTTGGTGGCATGGTCCCATTCTAGTCTGGCTCAGTGGAAGCCACTCATGAAAGAAAGGACCTGGAAATCTTGTGCTATCACAATAAAAAAGTCCTCCTTTCCCCCACAAATTCTGCTTACTTATTTTGTAGAATAAGTCAACTTCAAACAGTTTTTCCATTGTGAAAGAAAAAATGTAAAATACAGAAGTAACAGTATCCTTT
Source organism: Irena cyanogastra (assembly GCA_013397155.1). Classification (NCBI taxonomy): domain Eukaryota; kingdom Metazoa; phylum Chordata; class Aves; order Passeriformes; family Irenidae; genus Irena; species Irena cyanogastra. Next base: position 2,869,146 of record VWZV01013172.1, on the reverse strand, counting down.
GTTCTATTGTAATGTCTGTTAAATATCACCCCTTAGTTTATTTTTTTAAGGAGATGTCTCAAGCAGTGCTACAGCGAGGTGTATGTAGGCCTGTTTCTGAAAAAATGCTTTATTTGACATTCTGCTTGCCGTATCAGCTGTCCTTTATCACGGAGTTTCCTCCAGTCTCTTCCTGTAACTTTAGCAAGCTGGACAACAGCCTCTTTAGATTAGTATTTGTTTAATTTTATATAATTTCTTTTTTTCCTCCAAGTTAGATAATTTTGCAAGTGTTCAAGCATTTGGAGAGATTGGAATACAACGTCATACTTGTGACATCATTGTAATCTGGTCACCTCTCAGAAAATGCAGTGCTTCTGGGAGGGTTAGGTCCCCTGAGGCCACAGCAGTTGAGGTACTGGCAGTGGGGATAGAGGTGACAGCTCGAGTTACCTGTGTGCCTTGCTCTTTGAATACAGACCAATGTGACAATGCTCATGTTGGACCTGCATCCCCCATTCCAGTCTGGAGGCCACCTGTTGTTAGGATTGGGGAAAAGGTGCCATTTAGAGCTTGTGCTCTGGGTTCCTCAAGGATTGACCTTTCTCCCTAGACTTTCTAGGAGCTCCCCTGAAGAAAGAGGCATGGAGCAGCTCACAGCATTCCAAATACCCTGCCAGGAACCATTTGGGGTCCTGCTTTCTGGAGAGAAGGAACCTGCTGAACTCTTGCATGAAGGGACCAGACAATTTTAGGTGTTTTCCTAAACATTCCAACCGTGTTATCTAAATCTCTCTTAATTCTGCATGCACATGTAATGCTCTGCCACAATGTATGCATCTTAAAACTTAGACTGGAGAGAGTGTTCACTTGAGTTTCCTTTTCCAGTTGCAGAGGATATGTGATTTTAATTCTTAGTTCAGGCAAGTTAATAGTTCACAACCTTTAAACAGCTCTTTCAGAGGCATCTATAAAGCATATTGTCTTAGTGGCCTTTCATATGGGAGGAACTTAAGCAACAATTCCATAACATGTAATATAATTTCAATTTCTGATTGTCCCTTAAGAGACTTTCAGTTGTAGTGCACTGACTTAGTCGTGGGCAGCCTTTTGCCTGTGAGAATTCAGGACAAATACATAGAGAACACTGAGGGATGGTGAATACTAAGGCTGCAAAACCAAAGCACGATGCTCTAGCTATGAAAGTATTAAATAAATCTCTGTGGCATTTCTTGTAAGTGAACTTTCTTGTGTATTAAACTGGTTTGTAGGAATAGAAGTATGCTTTCTGCTCCATGTTTGCTCCCTTCTTCTGCTGAGACAGTGGTGTACCTGCTGTGATGGGAGCATTTATTCAGCTGGACTGAAACCATCAATTCATTTTTGCAGAGGTCACCAAAAATCCATCAGGTGGTAGTGACACTCAGTCACTACTCATGTGGGCTGGATGCAAGCCAGTGATCTAGAGGGGAAAGGCAGTCTAACCCATTACCAATCCCCTGGAGCCATTGGGTCCCCTACTTTTTGCTCATCTTTCTGCTTCTACAGTTCTCATAGGTTAATCTTTCTTTTTCTACGTCTAATGTGATAATCTTTCTTCTCTTACATATCTGCTTTTGACTTTCATGACAGTATGGCTGACAAACATCCTCAGCATTTTTCCTTCTGATGCAGAAGATATTAGTCAGTAGTGCAGTGGTCAATAGGGGTTATTAAAAAGAAGAAGAAGAAGAAAAAACAACGAAAAATAAGGACCAGAGAGGGAAGGGAAAAAGGCCACTAGACAAAGGGAAATCCTTATTTTAGACTTTCACTGTAGGAATAACTACTCAGTGTTTTGAAATTTGGCTGTGAGGGCTTACTGTCTATATACTGTGCCTGTGGTACAGTGTCTAGTAATTCAGGGCAAAACAGGGAAGGAGGAATAGCCACCTCAGCTACTAGAGGTGATTACACTGGGAATTTGTACTTTTCGTGCTCTAGTGTCCTTGGTAGTGACATGAAGATGTCTGCAGTAATTTGAGTGTTAAGAACAATCCCACTGTCCTAGACAGCAGCAGTGTTTCAGCATCTCAGCCTGCTGAGACTCAAGTACAGTGCTGTGCTGCTTCTGATATTTGGGTTGGTTTGAAAACCTGTGTGTCTATAGGCTAAGTAATGAGAATCCAGATTCAAAATGGGATACTCTGAGGATTTGCCTGGACCATGTTTATTTTGAGAGAATAAAACCCGTGAGTTATTCTTGACTTTTTAGAATCTTTCCTCCTTACTGCTGTACTGTATAAATGCATCCAAATGAGTATTTCCAATAAGAAATTCAAAATGAGTTATAAACTATTAAGTTGTGTAAGTACATATTTATTCTGGAACAGGACTTGCAGACTTTCTGAGAATACTGCTGGAGTGTACCTAGTTAGGGAGAGAAAATATCCTGTGACAAATTAATAACTTGCAGGAGTTGCTGTGAATACTTTGGGAGGAGGAGATGTGCTGAGGTGATTTTCCCTAACCATAGTCTATTTTTATGCACTTTGTCAACCTAAAAAAAGCTTTGTTACTTGAATTAAGTCTTGTTGCATCACCTCAGATTAAAATGGATCTTTTGCCCTTTATTGTGCGATATTCTGATGAACTGGGAGTTATAATAGGAACATATCCTCTTGTATCCTGTGCTGTTTTCCTCCCCTCCTCCCCTTCCAAATTAAAGAACCCGGGGCCTACTGTTTCCATTTAGCAGAAATTGTTTTAAATTAGCCTGGAGGTGTGGTTACTCCTGTAATCCAGTGCTTGTAAACATATGATCCTGCCAATAGAACTGAACAGGGTATTTTAAGCTGCTACAAAGTGGACCTATGTCAAGAATTTCTTTTTGTAGGAATAATTAAGTCTATTTTTCAATGTCATGATTTGCTCTCTTCAGCCTCAGTTATAAAATAGTCCTCAAAATAATCTCAAACCTTCTGTGAGGAAGCAAGTTGAAACTGTTGAAAATTACACTACAGCAAACACAGCAAGCCTCCTTTCCCTGTTACTGGAAATTTCCTTTAATTTACATATATGAAATCCGAAATTACTGGAAATGAATTGGTGCAAAGCTAATATTGCTACCACTTCCCTTTTGCATTTTATTACACCTTGTATCTTTTCAGGAACAGTTTGCACTTATCAGTGGAGCTTTAAATACTGCCCTAGTGCATAAACATTTCATTTCAGTAAACAATCCCCAGAAATAGATTTTTACCGCAAGTAGTTTGTTTTTAATAACACATGCTGCCTCTTGGAGTTAGATTCCTAAAGGAACTGTAAAATGAATTTCTGTCATAGCATCTGACTTCCCTTCTTTGTCAACCTTCTCACAGATGTGTTGGGTTCCCTGTAGTTACAGGTCAGCTTCTGTGTATTAAAAACTTAAATCAAAACAAACCAAAAGAAAAAAAACAATAGAGTGGGGAGAGGAGGGGTGTACATATACTGAGATAAGTGTTTAAATGCAAAATTGAAAACTTTGGATCCAAAGCAGTTTTTTTCAAAATGCTGACTTCTAGAACACCAATTTCAAATTCTTGAGTGTGGTAAGAAGGCTACTGTTAGGAAGTCAGCATTATTATTCTTTATGGTCCCTGTTTTAGTCAGAGAGTTTTCACTGTCATTTTGAGGTTGCCAGCATTTTTCAAAGTTAATCTAATTTCTGAGGAACTGATTTTGAATCTCTTTTAAAGTAGCGTAAACAAAGCAAGATTTGTCTGTGCAAAGCACTGTGGAAGCAATCACCACATATTCAAATCAGGATCTGCAGCAGAAAGCTCCCTTACAACTTGTACTTTTTGCATATGGTGTTTGGAAAACACCTTGATCTGTTGTCAATTTTCAGGAAAAAAAAAAATCAGCTGTGAGATTTTTGTGGACCAGAGAAAAAAAATCAATCCCTTGTGGATTCATAGTGCTTGTATGTGAGGATTAGGCTAATGCAAATTCACAGGCAAAAATCAATATAGATTTCAGAAATCCCTTCTGCAACAATGGAACTGATCATGCAGTTCACAGGCTTAATTATGTATCTTCTTTATGAGACAAAAGTAATATCTCTTCGCATGGGCATACAAGTTGAATTTAACCTTCACCCTATACTAATATTTTTCTTACTGGAAAAGTTTAAGTAAAGTGCTAAATATTACTTGCTTGATCAAGGAGTAATAAAAAATGATAGACCATTTTATAATTTGTTCACAATAACCATACTGTAAGGAATAGATTGGCTTCTCCCATCTGTCTGCCAAAACATCAAATATAAAGACTGTTTCCGAAGTAATTTTGTCTACAGAAGTTGCAGCGTTAGGCAGAGGTTTATGGTAATTAGTGTAGCTATCACACAGATTTTATGCTTTTATGGAGTAATATTGCAGAGACCTTGTAAACTGAGGGTAACAAGATTTCTGAAGGGGACAAAAGGACCTATTCCTTTTAAAGGGATGCATGTTTCATGTGAAATCTCCCAGCTCGTTCTGAAAGCTATTGAAGAGCTGAAACACACTAGTGATTTTTTTTTTTTTTGCCGAAGGATTGCAGAAAAATTCTCCAGGATGGAGTTGTATGAGGGCACAGAGGATGCAGGAATGGTTCACACCCCAGTAAAGTTTATGTTCGCCATGAGCATATTGGTGGTTGTAACAGGAGGGGCAGAAATCCCAGTCCTGGGGATCTCTTGCACTGCCTTCATTTTGAGATATGTCAGCCCTATTGGTGTTAGGCAGATTGCTTTCCCCCAAAAAGTTTGCCTTCCTTCCTTGTGTTTCTCAGAGTCATCTGTCCTGAGTTTCACTGCATACGCTGTTAAATATCAACATATTAAGCCACGTTTTCTGCCTTCTGATCCCTTTGATCTGTCTGGCTTCTCTCTGCCATCCATCCAGCACAGTTACAATTACTTCAGCTGGTTCTGCAGTGCTGTGGGGTTCTGCATTAAGGTGAAACTCTTCCTGTGATCTTGAACAAGGAGGATATATTTGAAACCACTGTCTCTTGTGCTGTTTTCAGAATAGCTGAGAGGTTTTATTGCCATCCTTTGTGCTTTGATGCACGTGGAAAGGATAGAAATAGTTTATTTGGTGCTCCCTAAGGTACAAGTAATGGTCCCAACAAGCATACATTAAAAAAAAAAAATGCCATCTATTAATGACATTTTTGGCTATTTTTTTAGATTAAAAAAAAGTGAAAACAAACACTTGAGTTAATATAATGTGTTGCTGAGCTTGAGATGCATCCATTCTTTGTTCCTTCTAGAATAATGCAGCATATGGTGGTTATTGCTGGATTAAAGAAGAGGCCCAATTTTAATTCCAACTGCAATCGCGTGCTTTTTTTTTGTGACTTACAAAGGCTGATGAGAAATGGATTTAGAATATGAGATTTGAATTTTATTACCCTGATATTCTCTTAAAAGGGAGCTTTAAATTGCCCGTTCTTTATAGAGGTGAGTGTGCTGGGGCTGTCGTGTTAGTGGCAGCTGGGCACAGCTGGGGTTGGTTAGGATCATCTTCTCGAGGAGACTCCATGGTGTGATCGTAGAATGGAGAGCAGTGTAATTTGTTAGGTGTTTAGAGAGCAGTTAAAATTAATCAATTAGGCCTGAGATGTTACTTTGAGATGTAATGTATTTCTAACATAGAATGTACAAAAGATGTTTTAGTTCATCGTTAAGAACTAAAATGAGGAGGGAAACTCTGGAGGTGGTGATAATTAAACTCAAATGGAAGAAAACTGTCTAGATGGAGAAAGAGAGACCTCTACAACCTTTTCAAAAGTGTACTTTGAGTTTGCCTTGTATCCTGCCATGACTCAGTGTTCACAGGGAGATTGCTGTTTTCTAAGATTTTGTTATTTCCAGTGTTATGCTAAGGTAATATAACAGGGGATTTACAAGGAGAATAAAATTCATGGATGGGAATTTCCATGCTCTTTCAAGAATACTTGGTGTTTTCCAAAATAATTACGTGTCTTGCCCTCATGAATCCTTTCAGATACTTTTCCTATTTCCTTCCTACACATTTCAAACATAAATAAGCCTCTTCTGTACTTGATGTTGCTTCTTCTCTTGGTAATTTTTGCATGGTGAATAGTCAGATTCTCTCTTCACCACCATCACATTTTTCTTGAATAAAGTCAATAACAGGTTCCTCAAGGCAAAATCTGCTTGGTCTGTTGAGGTGGGGTTTTTTTGGCACCTTTTTTTTTAATACAACAGTATTCTCTCTCTTTTTAAGCTTTCATCCTCAGGCTACCATGTTTCAGTCAAAGTTTTTCTATTGTTCTTTGCACGTTTTCCTTAATTTTCACTGTTACTTGTTCCTGTTCAGTCTTCTCTGCAATAATTCTTCCAATATCTTACCCTTTCTGCCTGTCCTTTCTCTGTGACTGCCTTCTGCATTTGAAGATTTGAATCGTATTCATGTTGATGACATCTGAATTTCCTTGGAAATCTTTTCATTTCTCTTGCCTTTTCTTTCCTTGTTCTGGTTACCTCCAGTTCAGTCCCAGGCATTGTTAACTTCTCCAGCTATGTTGCCATTCTCTGGACGTGATCCAGCCCCTCAATGTCTTTCTTGTCATGAGCAGCCCAAAGCAGGATTTGAGGTGTGGCCTCACCAGTGCTGAGTACAGAGGGGCAATCACTGCCCTGGCCCTGCTGGCCACACTATTGCTGATACAGGCCAGGATGTTGTTGGTCTTCATGGCCACCTGGACAGTGTCCAGTAGCTCCCATCCCAAGCCATCTACAGTCACTGCCTTGACTCCAATCCCTTATCTGCTCTAGTAATAACTCACTTGCTCCTACTTCTCATGGAGTACAGGGCAGAGAAAGGAAGTGAAAACAGCAGTACCTTCCCTGTTCAGCCTCCTTGCTTATGGTGAAATATGGATGGTAGGAGCTTGTGCTCTAAAATATGTAAAGGGGAAGCCAATCTGTTCTTTCCATGGCCTTGTTGAAAAAAGAAAGGAAAAGGGGATGGAAAAAAAAGGCAGGAAGACAGCAAACTGATACTTGAGAAGCTCTTCCCATAGGAGCTTGGTGAGGAGAAGGGCATGATGACACCTATCTGCCCAAAGAGGTGTTGAGTGCTGCTGTAGCAGGACTTCCACTTTCCAGCTTTGCCTGTATCACTAATGCTGATGATGTGAGCAATAGCTGCGTGTATCAGGATCAAGCAGCACCTCTTGCTTGACAGTCACACCAAGCACAATTTTTTTTGGCTGTAGCCCAATGAGAGAAGTGTCTGACCAGAGAAGGTCATGCAGATCAGAGCCAAGCCCTTCACTACTGGGCAGCTTTTGAGGCAAGAGATCAATTCGTATTGCTTAGCGTGTGAACTGTAAGAGGAGCTAAAGCAGTCATCTATACAGTCATCTTATAGATAGTTTACAATTAAAAGTTAATTTACTCTTGGAGTCCTGTAAAATGATGCATGCAAAATGCTGATGCATAGGTTTATGTTGTTGGATGACAGGCAGCACACAAAGCGAGTCACAGCCATCTCATGCTGTCTCTCCCCTACCCATTTTATGTGGAAGTCATGTGACTGTGGATTAAAAGGGAGCAGTAAAAAAATTAAGCAATAGTTTGTTAAAACAGTATTGAAGGAACTGTTAAACTTGCTTAAGTCCACGTCACTAACTGTTCTGTATCCTTTGAGTGTATCTCGTCCCACCTAGTTTATACAATATTTCTATTGCAGTCATAAATAATTTCAGATACTACTTCAGCTATTTTTAAGCTCAGATTCAGAGTATATGGCACATAGTGCCTCCTGAAACCCTGTATGCTTTGCAGTAGACATTTCTCTCTTATATTTACTCAAGTAGAAGTGGATATAGTGTTTTCTTCTCAAATTTTTGGTCTGACTCCTGTGACTCTGACTCCAGTAAGTAATGCCAGTAGCATGGGTAGACAGATCTGACAGGGCTGAAAACTAACAGCATGTCAGACGCTTTTCTCCAATGAAGGCTATAGATCAGAGCTAGGAATCTGCTGGAGCCGGAGAGGGTGACAGGGGAATAACATCCCTTTCTCTTCCATCGACAGGGGTAATAACTCCTGGCTCCCTAGGGACAGATTGTAAAAGCCAATAGCCAGAAGCTGTGAAGCAGGGAGGGTAGAAGAATTGAAAATTAAAGAGGGAGTGAAAATTTTGTGTAAGGCTTTAGTGAGATGTTGGAATAAACTATCAAGTGTCATTCTTTTAATTGCCTTATTGTTGACAGGGTTTTTGCAGTGTTGGGTTTTATTAGTTTTTAAAGTTAAAATACTAGTTAAAATGATTAAAGTATACCATTCTTGCTTTTATATGTAGCTAGGCATTGTGTATTCTATGCTGTTGTTATTGAAAGTATGTGGAAAAATGCTTTAAAATTAAATAAAATTATTTTGTTAATATCATTACTATACATAAACATATTTTGAGCATGGTGATGCTGTACACATCATTAATTTAAATGACTGTGTGATTTGTAGGTGTTATCTCCATGTATAAAATTCCATGTTGTTGAATCTTTCATAGTTCTCAAGCATTTAAACTTTGGCTGCCTTTGTGTGCAGGAGGAGTGTTCCAGACCTGATAGATTTTACTAATGTTATGATACTTGCATTATACCCTGGGTCTTCAATTCATTTCTTTGTGGAGCGGTAGCTTTTAACAGGTTAATGACAAACACTGGAAGAAGCAGAACCATAATAAAAAGGCACAGCTCCTGCACTTTTAAGAAATAGAAGTGCTTAAACGTGTTATTTTTTATATGAGTTGTTCTTGCTTAGTTTTTAAAGTGTGACTGGTGTTTAGTTAAATCTTTTACGGACTCAGTTCACTGAAGGTGACAGAAGTACTCACTTGAGCTCAATGAAAAGTAGACATGACAGTAAATTTTTCAGTCAGAGACAGGAGATCTTGTTATAGGAGTCAGTATGGGGGTCAGGGCAGAGCCTGTTGATGATTGAGGAAAAGAGAAGTAAATTCATTCTGCTTCATGCACTTTGTCAAGTGCCAGTAGCTTACCATTGAGAACTAGTCACCCGTTCTAGTCTTACGGCCCTAGAGGTCACTCATTTGATATAAATCATAGCACTGCATAGGCTCAGCAACCTATTGCCATTCCAGATGAAATAAAAAGAGAGGAATGCTTCATTCTGAATTAAAATGGCTGTGAATATCCCACCACATGTTGCTGTTCAATGCAATATGTGGTTAGATATTGATCTCCAAAATCAAGTCATTAAAATGTGCAGTTTTTGTTTATTGGAATGAAGCAATTAAATGGTTCAGTTATGCCAGACCTTACCTTTTCTGATGAAAACTATTGATTTCTTGCCACAGCTTTATAAGCGACAATGTTTTTGATTACTCTTGACAAACCTCCTTGGAGTGTTAATTAAAATTGTACCAGATGAGCAGGTGTGGGAGATCATTAGATTGCCCGGATCACACACTGTACTTCATATTCTGCAGCCTTGCATAATGAATAGGGCACAAGAGGGGAAAAACAATATCTTCATCAGCAGAATTAGCATCTTCTCTCTCTTTTCTTTTTTAACTAGGTGACATTACATTTTACAGTACGTCCATTTATCGTTTATTGAATAACTTCTTCTGAATCCAATTAAATTAAATTTCTTTTGTAATATTACATTGCTACAAAAATACAAAAAAATTAAATACTCCAGTAGTTTGTGTGTGAATGCTGATAAACTTGCAACACCCACTGCATTCTTTCAAAAACAAAACAGAAACTTTGACATTTTCTGAGATAAGACATTTTAATAATGTCTTCATTTTTCTTTTGCTTAAACTACATGGTTGTATGAAATAGCATGAGAACAATTGATGATATTGGTTTTCAAAGAGCAAATTATTTCATGATGTATTAATTTACCATAGATTTTCTTGTCTGATATAATAGTAATTGGTTGATAATTTTTTAAACCTTAATGTCATGCTAAGAAAATAACAGTGTGTTGTAGTTGTGTTGTACAGTACAAGGATGGCCTATGGTACTGATTATGAAGCCTGTGCAGGGCTGTTCTGTTGACTAGGCAGTCAGGGGAAAAATAGGAGTAAGAAACCTAAGAAAAGGATGTAATGTAATTAAGGATGGGATATTTCTTTGGAACAACAGAGGGAAATAGGCAGAGTATGTGATCATAAACCTCTTGGCCTGTAAATAAATAGCTGCCATTAACATCACAGGTGAATTGCAGTTGTCACTAACTGGAAGCTTCTGTGATGTGTTTGTAGCTCAGGCCAGGTCTTATTGAACTGTCAGTTTGGGCCTGAAAGGCTTTAAACAGAAAAAAGCAGGGATATGAAAGAAAAGAAATACTTGAGATAATACTTGGACAAAGGTAGTACATGAGCAGTGTCTGGGATAGGTGTTCTCTGGAAGGAAGCCAGGTAGACGTCATATGCGCTTTGACTAAATTACCTTCTCTGTGCCTATCTTTCTGGAAATTAGATAAAACTTATTGTTTGCAGTTGCAGTTCTTAGTATTGCGGCACTTATTTAATGTTAATGAAATTATTTGAAGTCTTAGCATAACTGTAAATTCAAATCACAAAGAGATAGGACTTTCTTAATGATTAATTAGCTGTGCATTATGCTTTTGAAAATCTGTCCAAAATGGAAATAGTACTGAAAACAGGCAATCCTGTGTTAACTGTTCCTGTTGCAGAACTATAAAAGCTAGCACATTGCAACAATGGAAGAGAAGGTTCAGAAGTTACCTACACGTTGGAAATGTGGGTGTATTGTTGTCTTCTAGCAGAAATCCAGCTGGATGAGTTGAGTTGTCCCATTGATTTAGGTGAGCAATATAAATGAGCTGGATATAATTAACTCCAGCTGTAGTGACTCCTTTGCAGTAGTAGTGGTCTATATTTGAATGTTGTAATTTGATAATGTTTTTGAGCTTGAAAGCAGAATGTGTTGATCACATGTATTGTTGACCTGATTCTAGAAGTTGTGGATATCTTTGAAGTTCTGTAAAGCATTCTTTAAATAATGAATCTGTTACTTGCTGACTTCATTCACAGACATTGCTTCTTTTTGTTACATTCGAAAAGGATGACATTATGCATATAATCTGCAGAACAATTTTCTGTAGATTTCAGATGTAATTTGGAGGGTTTCTCAGTAATCTTTATAGAATAAAGTATTTCTAGTCCTATTACTATGATTTCTTTTGGTTTAGGCTGAAAGAAAGGAAAGAGAATGTTATTTGCAGAGTGACAGAAACTGCCATGCACATAGTGTTTGCTTGGTAGCTTCAAAGTGGCTGAAACAAGATTCATCCTTGCAGGATGGTTTAACATGCGTTCCTCTAACAGCCAGTGTTGCTTGGTACCCTTTGGAATAGCCTTTGGGAGGCTATTAAAGCAGAATGGAAACTAATCTGTGCTTTCAGCCCCTGTCAGAGCTGAGGTATAATGTGGAAACCTTGGAGTGTTGCTGCTTGTGTGCTACCTTTCTGGTGGATAAATAGGATACTGCAGCAGCTTGTAAGAGTCCAACAGCTAAACTTTGCAGGAAAAAGCCAGTGACAAAAAGATGCCATAATGGAACAGTATAAGTGAAAGAGAAAGAAGATCACATCCTATGAGCATATAGGGTGGGGTTTTCCCCAAGTTTTTCAATACATTTGTGCCTGTTGATTTGAGATTTAAAAATCAAATTATATTTTAACTGGTACTCCAAATGTCTTATGTGAATTGGTAAATACTAGTACTTCCACAGGTGGAAAACAAGTTCTGCACTGTATGAAAGGCTGAATGCAACATTTTAAGTTTTTTACCCAAGATTTGAAAATACTTTTTTTGGTTTGTGAATGCATCCAAATAAGCTTTCAGATTCCTGCTTTTTCTGCTTTCTAAAAGTATTAGTTGTATAAAACGGAACTGAACTGAAGGGGTGTTTATGTAAAGATGCAGAACAGTAATAATACTAATAATCAAAACAACAACAATAATAATAAAATAATTTCTACTTTTAATTTCAGGAGTCAAAGCATTTCACAATCACAATTTCATTACAATCAGTGATTAAATATGAAATGGCCAGAGTATCTGAAATACAGCTGTGATTGCCAACTATCCAAAGTGTAGGCAGCATGTAATGTAGTATATGATTGCATAGGCATGGGAAAATCTCCATGCTTCTAACTGTTGATTTCCTATCTTCAGAACAATTACATCAGTGCATTTATAAGTAATTTTTTTCTTTTGTGGCATTCTCATGGCTGTTAGCCACTTTGCATGTAAAATGAGTAAAATCTGGAATCTCTCAGGATTAGTGGTTCTCTTTATTCTTTGCTCCATATTGAAAATCATTCCTGTCAGCTGGTGCTCTCCAAGCTGCCTGGAAGAACTTTGGCATAGTTTTCCTAACCTTTCAAACAGTAAAAGCAAAACCCTGCTTTGATTAAAAAAAAAAAAAAGGCAAAAAAAGCGCCAGAGGACTTTGGCCCCGAGCCATTAAGGATGCAGGCGACTGCGCTGCGGGCTGACAGCGTATTCCACAAACCCTGCAAAGTTCTCCTCGGGGTCCCTGGAGTGGCTGAGACACTTTGCTTGTACTTAACATATATCAACTGTCACCCGACGGCAGTCGGTGCTGCACTGAACACAATGGAACATCCAGATGGTCTAAACAAAGCCAACAAATGTTCACTGCTATTAAAAGCTGTTTACATCAACTTCCAGTATTTCATGTGCTGAAGTTTATATTGTGTCACTACTGGGGTGCTTAGCTTCATCCTCAGTTCAGAGCAGGGATTTCTAAACTATTGTTGCTTATGTGTTAAAATAACATTCTGAATATGCCTTAAATACATGCCACTGAAGTTTTTTTCCTTTTAAATAGGAAATTGGTCATTGTATGCTAATTGCATGCTTTCAAATATTGTAATTGATTGTCCCCTCTAATTTCCCCTTGCTTTTCCCCCGGTAGCCTCCTTCCATTGCCTCCCCCCCTGCACATGCATGTCCCACCCGTGCTGCGCCTATCGGGCACACAGCTGGTGGCTGGCAGGCTGGCCTGTGTCACTGCCTCAGCACAGGGTGCCCCCACTGCTCCCCGGCCAGCTGATGGAGGTGCTGGTGTGTGGTGTGGTTTGCTTTCATCTCTGAAACACTCTGAGGCATCTCCTGCTGTCCTACTAGTGATTAACACGTGGAGGTGACAAACGGACATTTTACACCTCCTTCCTCTGACCCTTGTTCCTGGTGTCCGCTTTACTGGAAGTCCATATCCCTGCCTTCTACTTGCTGAAATAAATTAATTGGTGGGACACAAGCTTAGATCAATCTTTTGTTTTTCATGAGGCTGCAATAAAATTCTTAGGGAGACTGTGAATGAAGAAATAATTCCAAAACAGTGCTATGTTTTGCAAGTGTGATTTCTGATTAATTATATATCATTATTGAAAAAAATTACCAAAAAGTGCTTAAAGCACTAAAAATATCCCTTAATTGCAGTGATTTAAAGAATTGAGAGATACAATATTCTTTCGAATATATCAGTGAAAGATCACATGCAAGCTGTTATCCATCTGTGGAGTATTTGTTTGCAAAATAAAAAACAACTGTTTTTTCAATTAATTTTAAAATGAAACCTGACTAGCCTTCTCTCCTGCACACCAAATTAAGTAGCAAATTAAGGCATTAGAGAAGAACAAATTCAATCCCTAGCCTTTCCAGGTAAGAACTTTTTCATTGGTTTGCACCCTGTACATCTAACTGTTACTGGTCACCATACTAAAAATAATGAAATAGGAAAAAAGGAGCCTGAAAAACATTTTTAGACCACAAGAATCTAATATTGGCATTCACTACCTCTTTGTAATATCTAGGGTGTTTATCCCAGCATATATCATTCACCTGCATGTTAGCTGTAGAACTAACTTTCACAAAATGGACAAAACCATGATTATTTCTTCTGAGAGAGAAATCCCATCACAATTTCTGTTTTTTAAATAAATACAGCTCTGCAGCACCATAACAGGGCTACTGCAAACATGTTCTGAAGGTCTATATGCTAGCAATATTCTTTCTAAGATGTTTATAGTTTGAAGATTTTTGAAGATGTAAGTGTATGAATGAACGATTGAAACTGTATGAATCTTGCTTGATGTTTTTAAAATCTTACAAAACAGAGGTACTTCTAATAGAATGTAATGTGTTACAGAACTATTTTCCTTTCTGACAACAGCATGTGATCATAGTGTAAGTAAAAAATACTGAGTTTTACTACACTATTAGTTGCAAAGGGGCTATGGCAAATAGTGCACTTTCCTAGTGTGTTCTAGCTGATACAAGACTAATTCCTTCTCAGAAGCTTTCAATGTGAGATTCCCAGATTCAAATTTGATTAGCAAAACTTTTTAAAGTTAGTTCTGTTTCATTGTGAGCTTTATTAAATATTTAACTTCAGGCTATTTATTTAAAAATCTTGTTTGTAGGATTTTCCCCCACACTTCTCAAAGTATTGCAGAGAACCAGAACCAATTCCCCTGTTTTTCATGTTCCTCTCATTATTTGTTTGTTGCATAGCTAGATCTCCTTTCCATACTCCGTTGTACAAAGACCAAAATCCTTGTCTTGGCTAACATCCTTAGGTATAAAGTCACTGCTGTTACTGAATTTCCGTTAAGTTTCACAATGCTCATGTTGTTTTCAGAGATGAAGTGACTCCTTACAGACATCATTATCTGGACTGTAATGGACAGGGCCCGATACATCTCCCTGTCAGGAAAGGTCTGTGATTCACCTTATTGTCCTGAGCGTTTTCAGTCACTTTCCTGTCCTGGTAGGTAAACAGTGCTCTCTGCACGGAGATCAGCTCCCGGCACTACGGTGAGTTTGTGTGCAGGACACACGCTCTGGAAACACCAGGGTAAAGGGTTTACATGATGAGATTGCACAATGTTCAGTTCTTATGGGGTCAGTGCGTCAGAAATGTGGAATATATAGAAGAAGTAGGGTTAAGTCCTGGTGGAACTAAATGCATAGCATTTGAGATTTCTTTTCTGGAAAGTCAAGCTAGTTCCTATGTTATGTTGGAAGATGACAATAAAAGAACTGAATATTATTCTGCATTACAAAATGATTAATCTCTGATGTTTCCATCCCAGGGAGTTTATTGCCAAAACTGTAGGAAGTGGATGCATAAGGAAATGTTTTACAATAAAGATGACCTCATTAATCTTCAGTATTTCTCTAAGCAAGACCTTTCCTGACCATGCAGAATGACAGAGAAAGAAATATTTTACTTTATATAAGGGAACCCTAAGAGGTATTAGGACAGAAAACTCTTCTGAAGCCATGGTTTTCATGTTTGATAGGGGTCAAACTTTGTGCCCAGTGTAGATGAGCCTTTTGGAGCCAGATTGTCAATCCAAACGCAAGCTGCTCTGTTTCCTGTTTATGCCTGTGCAGAGTTACACATCCTGACTCGCTTGCCTTCAGCTGCAGGTTTTTCCGCACTCCCTAGGAGATTTCTTCCTTAAAATGGTTTGTTATTTATCATTTAAGTAAGCCATTGGAATTTTGTTAATTCCTGTTTTATTTAACACGTGCAAGACGGTGTCATTAGCTAAAGGAAAATAATTTTAAAGTAGTAAGAGTTAGTGATACTACTAATTAAATGACCTTTGCAAAACAAAATCTGATCAGCCTATGCCTGACTGTAGAGAACTGATGCCAAGTTTACTGCTTCACAGAGGCCTGGCCTATTGTATATCTGACCTGAGGTTATCAGCAATTGAAACCTGGTCTAGTAATTTAAAAATAAGCTTTTTGTATATTACACATTTCCATTTTTCCATTTGTCATAAGATTAAACATGTTTCAGCATAAAGGGACATTCTTAGAAGAGCAGTTTGCTTCGTATGTTTATAAAGCTCCTCCATTGACAGAGACTGAGAATTTTTTATTGTTCAGCTGCATAACTCCTAACTAGTTATATTTTTTTTTAACTCTCCCATCCAATAAAGTGGACTGAAACCAAAGAGATCTGACAGTTTATGGTGCTTTGTCCTTTCCCTTTAAATTGGAGCACAATGAGAAAAAAATTTGATTATAGCAAGGTTAGGGCTGTCGGAGTTATTCTGCATTGGCTAAATCATGCTTTTCTTTAAAGATAAAGTTTTACTAAATTTAATGAGCCTTCTTAATAGGTACCAAAGAGCTTTTGTTAATGGCTTGTATGCCTGGCTTAAAAGCTAAAGAGGGGTAGTTACTGAGGAAGGAGATTGCTAATTAGGCCTTACTTCCAAGCAAATGTGATAAAATGACTGACCATGAACATATTCCTCCCTCCACCCCTTTTGTTCCTTTACTGTAGCTAGAAATTCGATCTTTAACACATGGTACACTGATTGATATAAAAGGACCATATTGAAGTCGGAAGGGATTTTATCAGTTTAACAGTGAACTTTGCCATAAAATAATGAATATATGGCATGAGCAGAGTGAGTGTGTAATAAAAGTCATAGTATGTTGAACCAGCATAACTGCAAGGAAAAAGAGAGCATTTTGCAGCTTTTCTGGAAATTTAACAGAATTAGGAGGAGCCATATTTTCACTGTACTCAGTAGGAGGAGAATTGTACATGATCTTCAGCTGGAGTCAATTGGCCTAATTTCAAAGTTAATGGTCCTTTTGGCCTTTTCACTATCAAATAATATAACCTGTGACATACTAGTAAAGACTGGCAAAAATAGCAGATGTAATGGAAATGAAGAATTTCTACCTTTGATCACTTTTTCCTAGTTTGTGCATAACTCAATTAAACTTGGTAGGGCTACCTATGCTTATTAATATGGTTTCTATTGGTATGATGTCTAAGTACTTCCCAAGGATTAATGGGTTTTAATTTAGTGATAGCACTATGAGGCACAAAAATCTCATTGTTCCCTTTTCAGGAGACTTACTAAGCAACTTTATGCATTGATTTGTGTAACTTAGTGTAACACTCTTTGAGACATCTTAATTTCTTGGTGTTTCCACTCCCCGCTCTGAGATGGGCTCAGCCACTCCTCCTAGAAACTTAAATTCCAAAGATTCACATCTGAAATCTTTGTTCTGAACTTCTTGCCCATTCAAAACTCCCCTTCTTCCCGCAGAAAGGAAACCCAAGGCAAACAAAAAACTGCATGCAAACCATCCCAATCCACAAGCCAGCTTTGGAAAAGTCATTACACAAAAAAATCTTTCATATGCACAACTGAATGAATTATTCTTCTCCCAAATCTTGATAATATTTAATGTTAGAGGAGAGATGAGGTTTAGAAATTTGGTTTTAATAGATGTTAAACTAATCACTAAATGCAATCAGGTTTGTATCTTATGTTTTTTGAGGGCAAAAGAGTGGTCAGGGGCTCTTTCCAGACATTTCCTGTTGTCTTGATAAATTTTCTTAAATAACAGCTGATGAGAATATTTATATCTTTAGTAATGTCAGTATTGTTTGTCTATCTTTTTCTATGTTTAATCATCATTTATTGTTTGCTTCTTACATTATAGATATACCTGATGTAAATTGCATTTTAAATGCTTTTCCTGAATTGTCTTCTAAGTACCTGTAGGATCATGAAAACACCCTGCAGTACCCAAGTCAACTTTAGAAGGGTTAAGCAGCAATTCCCTTGGTGGCCATGTTCACATTGTGAGATGCATCAACACACATGTTTTGTCTATCAAGCCAAATGAATATCCCATTTAGGGCTTTTCCCCACAGTAATCAAGGCTGGAGACAGCAAAACAGCATTCCCTTCAGAGGATGCAGCAACATGAACTCAACCTTTGTAAAAGACTAAGCTCTGCTACCAGTTTTTTTTGCAATATGTTGTAGTGTGACTTAGTTTCCTACAGTGAAGGCAGCCAAGGTAGAAAATACAGGACTGCAGAATAGTATAACAAAAATGTGCTGCTCTGCATAAAGCTCCTGAGCTTTCAGGCTTGCTGCTGGTCAAAGCTGGCCTGTTGACCCCTGTCCACTCTAGCTGAGTAAACCTGCGGGTCTTTGCTAAGGTATGTTTGCAGCAGGAAAGGTCTTGGGCTCTGATTAAATACAGAAGGCATGCAAATAGGCTTTCCAGATGTTTTAGTTAATCAAATTAATGTAAATCTGAGCCTAATGCCTTCCTTTATTTTGGAGGGGAAAGCAGTGTTGGGAAATACTTGAACCTAAATGCTATAAAATGGTATTAAAACATGTTATTTGTTTTTCTCTTTTGTTTTGCACTATTTTTTTTCTTTTACTTACAACAAAATTACTTCTTGCCTACAAAAAGCATTTTGGCTGCCTCTTTCTGGACAAAAAAAATAGACTGGCATAAAAGCAAATAGCTTGTGGATTTGGCAAGGTGATAAACATGAACATTTCTCTTCCATTTGCAGTAGAATATTGCATTATGAGAAACATGAATAGTAATCTCACTTTTATGCACCTTGGGATGGCTTGCTGGAGACCACTCAATTTTACTTCAAAAACCAACCAAATATAACTAAGGCAAACTAGCTTAGTTCACAGCTTTGTTTTAAAATATCATAGGCATATTTTTACTAAGGACACAGTTTTGACAGCTTCTTTTTTGTAGAATTCTCGTCTGCTCTGATCATTTGATAAAGGCTAATTTTTCCAGATTGCTTTGCTTTTGTTTAGTTTATTTTTTTTCTTCAGAATTCTTAACCTTTTCATACTTTCAGTGTATTTTTAAATTATTGCAAAAATTCCCCTTCCTTCTCCTGTGGCTAAGCAGGAAGCCAGCAGGATACCAATACTGCTTACTCACGGAAATTAAAAACAAAACAATAGGTAAGAAAAATAAAGAAATAGAACAAACAAGAGACACTGTCTTTTCTGTTGAAACTTAATGTGTTGTGCACTGGGTATTCAATATGCTGAAGGTTAAAGTATTGAAACTTCTGCAGGAGAGTTTCTGCAGAATTTGGGTCTTATTTATTTCAGTGTCTGCAGCTGAAACATGGAGTTGAACTTATAGTCTATGTGTGTGCCCAGACTCCAGAGACAAAAAGAAGTAAGTCAGCAATGGTAGCCTTACAGTCCAGAGCCCAGGTTAAGGGGTGCCAGTTTTTGGAGAGGCATTCTGTTTACTGGTTTGTTTTTGTTGTAGCCCTGCAGATGCTGGTGTTTATGGGGCTCCCCAGGCAGGCACAGGTGATGCCAGGCTGTCTGGACATGTGTGTTCCTCTTACCCTCAATGTGTGAGGTGTCTCATTCTTGTCAAGTCTTTCCTGAGGTGCCTGGACTCCTTTTCCCAAGCAGAACTGCAGTGTGTGCCAGGAGAGCACAGAACCAGCCCAGACATGAGCACAAACATGTCCCCTCCTTGTGCAACTCCATGTTTCTATCTTCTTTTCCCTTTCTTCCAGTGATGTGGTGATGTGATCAAGTTGTCTATTTCCTCTTGAATAAAAATAGACCTCATTAGGGTGGCTATTTGAAACCTCTTCTAGTGCAATTATATAATTTCATTTATGTGACTTGTAACTCACCTCTCCTTCAAAAACACTGATTCCAAATTCTCAGTCTCCTGTTTGTATCCAATGTTGCCTATATTTTATTCTCTTAAATTTTCATTTGTGAGTTCATATGAAAGGAGACTTGTATCCAATTCAACGTCTTCTCTCTAGACTTTGGGATAAATGGACTTCTCCAATTGCCACTGACATGTGTGATGAACAGTTCATAACATGATTGAACTCCACTGATTTTTCATAGAAGTTTAATAAGCTGATACAGGTCAAAAGCATTGCAAAATTTGTTATAAATTCCTGTGATGATCAGAACAAGACAGTGGGGAGAGCTGGCACCAGATACCTGTTGAATTACATGGAGGGTAAATATATGCATGGAGGGTAAATATATGCATAAATACATGTTGAATTATGTGGAGGGTAACAAGGACTTGAAACTTCTTGGTTAATTATTTTGAATATTGTGGTTCAGATTATGAGATTTATAACATTGCATGGCTCTCCTTGATTTTGTTTTTTATTTGTTTACAAGTGCTCGTAACTGCTTTAGTAGGAAATGGATCTTGGAAAAATACTTTAATTACTTCCCAAAAAGAAAACCTCAGATTTACACATGAGCCCACTGAAATAGTTGATTAACATTGCATGCATCCATTCAAATCAAGGGAGGTTCCAGTTGTGCTACAATTTTTAATCAAGTCTGGGAAGAGCTGTTTGTTAAGTTCCCTGAGCTGGTTGCAGTATGAGCTAGGTCATGTTTGACAAGTGCCTGGACAAAACGCAGAGCCAGTGATATATCAGTTACAGTTGTCCTTTGGGCTTACAATGCAGTAAACCTCAGTAGCTTCTCCAGGAGCTTGGTGATTTCCCTCAGGCCCCATCCCCTTCTCTGTGCTGGTCTGGGCCTATGGCCACAAGTGGGGGAAGCCTTGCATGGCCCATTGCTGCTGCTGAGCTTGTGGCCACAGGCCAGAGTTGCGATCTCACCACTGGCAACGTCAGTCTGGTGTGTCATCCCTCAGGACATGAATCTATCATGAGCAGCAAAACCTTTCTGTGGCTCAACTTTGTTCCTTGGGTGTGCAGACTGCAGAGGAACAGGATGTTTATTGTAGATACAGAGACCATTCCTACTGAAGAGGGAATGCCTTTAGAGTGGGCACAGCTTCTTTGCGGGAAACACCTCCTATATCTTGGCACAGAGGTGTAGATGTGGTCCTCAGGACCTCTAGTGTGTGCTGTGTTCCTCCCAATTGCACTAAGAATAGCATTTATTACAACTAAGGCACCATGTTTAATGTAGTCCTCAGGTCAGCATTATCAGATGAAATCTCATAGGGTATGGTAAAATTCTTCTTATCACTAGCTGATGTTTTGGTGTCATATGTGCTATATAGATGGCTTCATGAAAAGGTGTAGAATTTTCTTTCAAATTCAAAATCACAAAATATATTTTGTTAAAAACATTAGTAAGTTATGGCCACAGGTTTTGTGGCGTGGTGCAAGTATCCTTTTAAGATAACCAAAAATGCCAACTTTCATATGGATCTAACACACTGAAAAATGAGCCTTGTGCTCCCTTGCTAGCTGGCCAGTATAAGAGGGGAGAATTCAGTGCATGAATCCAAAACCCATTGGAAAGTATTTTTTTATAGCTCAAATAAAGTCCTTTAGCTAGTTCAGTGATTGCTATTGACACCAAAAACACCTGAATATTCCTTAATGTACTGGAATGTCCCAGAGGGTCACTAGTAAGAATTGTGCATTTTCTGGAATGGCACACAGTTTTTAAAGGTTCCTCTCTATTATCATCTTCATTGCTGTCCTACAGATGAAAAAACAGGCAATTTCCTTTTTGCTTTATGCGCTGCCTCAGTGCAACAGCCGTGTTCCAGCGTGATGCACTCAAAGTGTCAAGTATGAGCCCAAAACTGGGGGGAGGATTCTGCAGGAGCTATAAATTCACTCTTCTCCAGAGGTTATTTCTGCACTCACCCTTGATGTGCAGAACTTATTTCTGTGCTTGGGTTAATGTTTAGGTTTGCTTTATAGGTCATCTTTTATTCTAAAAACTAAATAGAAATCCTTCTGTTCATCTATTAAATTTGTAGGTTCTGTGTACTGTACAATATGTTTAAGGGAGGGGGATATTCTTTTTTGAATTATAGTTCTTCAAGTGAATTGGTTATTTTCTTTATAACCTTTCCTGTCAGTGCCTTCAGAAAGGCAGTCCAGCAAATCACTTACGTGTTTATATTTTATGGTTAGAATCTTATAATTAAAATATGATTTTATATAATTTTAATTTATCCAGTGTATATGTCAGGCTCAAGATCTTTGCACAGTGTCTGTTGCTCCTAAGACACAATAATTTGTTAGTAGCTCAGCATCTGATCTGTTCCACATTTCCTTCACACAAATGGGTCTTGAGTATGTTGCCATTAGTATTTATTCTGATAGAAAGCATTTATAGCAAGGTTGGGACCTGCAGATGGTTAGCAGGTTTCAAAAGTAAGTCGAGAAGTGATCTTTTAGCCAAGGTGGCTCACCAAGGAAAAAACATCATCTGAGCTGGGGATGGACCCAGGAAAAAGGTGTGGAGGACAGGACTTGGTTGCCCACTGGTGGGTGGATGGCACAGGTCTCGACTGCAGCCTCCTGCCTTTGCTCCAGCTCTGCTCTCAGGTGTAGCTGGAAGGGCAGGGTCCTGTGGACCACCTAGTCTTGTGATTTATGCTGAATGCTGGACAAGGTAGGGTGCAGAAGCCGTTTATTTTCCATTCCTGTTCTGCAATGCCCAAATTACTCTGAAGTGTTCCTGAAAGTCACTCAAGTTGGATAAGTTTTGTGTGTCGTGCGTCTCCCTGCCTTAGCTGTAAAGGGGATTCATCCAAGTGAAATATTTTGTAGATCTACTGGGAAAAGAGACAGTATTTATATGAAACTGTTTGATTGTTTGTTTGTTTTTCCTGTTATGTGGCTGTTGATTTTAGACATGAGAAAAGTTATTTTTATGAATCCTTTCCTACCCTTTGAACATTAAGCACCTTTTTACTGTTGTCTTGGTTATATTTTCTTATTAATCTCTTACTCTGTGAATGTGTGTTATTTTTTCCTTCTCTGCGAAGACTTTTCAAATGCATGTGAATAGCATTTATCCCCCTCCCTTCCAGTAATGTTTTGACTACTTATGTTTTATGTTTCTGAAGGATTCAGCACTGTGGGAAAACATAGAATGCTGTGTATAAAAGAAATCAAAGAATATGAATAGATTCAAATGAAGGGAAATGAAAATTGAATCCAGACTCACATTTGCCTGTAAATTATTAGAATGAGCACAAGTATAATTTAATAGAAAGTAACTTAACTGTAGCTTAGTGATGCTGTACTTAATGCTGTGTGTGAATAGTAAGAAGTGTGGTGTGCTAGGAAGGGAAAACAGTGTTTCTTACAGTTTGCATTAGACCACTGGAAAACAGTAACGTAGCGAGTCTTAGTGATAAATCCAGAAAAATCAAGTTGACATTCATAAAATTGGCTTATTTACGTACAAATGGTACCAGAGCTGTAGTTAACTCCAAATGCTCAGGAAATTTTAAACATGGATTTCTGTCAGAGGCCTCTGAATTTTCTTTCTGTCTCCTTTTTGTCTTCTCTGTCATCCCTGCCATGTTTGTCTTGTTTTCCAGCTCCCTACTTGGCAGTTCCTGCTCCCCTTGCATTGTCTCAGGTCTGCTCAGCTGCCCAGGGAGGTGGGCACTAATGCCAGCACATGGTGCTGACTTCCACAAGGCTGTCTGAAGGTGGAGGTACTCCAGGAGCCACTAAATTGAGGACTACCAGCACTGGCAATGCTGGGCTCTTGCCATTCTCACAGTGCCTTTGTGGCCATGTGTAACCTCCACTGCCCTAAGCAGGGACGAAGGACACCCAGATGTGCAAGAGATCCCAGCACATCAGCGCACACCACACAGGCTGTGGGAATAACCCTAGAGAGCAGTCAAGGAACAGTGACCTGTGTGCCAAATGCAGCCACCTCTCACAGCAGGAGCTACAGAGAGCCTGAAGTTTCTGGAAAGCAGTGGGTGTGTAGGAGCAGGCTGTGTCTTCTCTAGTGGGGCAAACGTGCTGCCTTGGACATGCCATGGTGTTGAGCAGGTGGGGGAAGCTCCCTGAGGATGGGCCTTGTCTCAGCTGTGGGGATGCTCATGGGAACTTCAGCCAAGTGCTTTAAAATTAAATGTATGCTTGTTTCCTGTATGGAAGAGCTGTGCCTTAAGGAAATGGGCAGTGCTTTCAATGCAGGGGGCTGATGTCTAAGTTAACTTTTCTGGTGCCAGAAAAGGAGGAGCATGAGGCTGAGAAAAGGGAATGCAGCTGAAGGATTTGTGTATCTTACTATTGTTTTCAGCAATAATTGTCCTTGAAGTACTTTAAGTGAAATAATTGAAAAATGTATGAATAAATAATAGGAGAAAAGATTTACATTTTGGCCATACAAATATTTTTGGACTAAGTTTTTAAGCTTTCGCCTTAGTGTGTTAGGCTCTGTAGTCCCAAAAAATGACTAAGTAGCTGTCATTAATTTTTATTTCCCTTTTACTGTTAATTTTCCTGGTTTGTCAGGGTTTGGGGCAATAGTCTGTGAAGTGATGGGCACCTTCCCTCATGCAACCCGTGTGCAGAATTCCCTTCTGCCACCAGGCTTTGAGCCTGGGTCACAGGTGCTCTTGGTCTTCTGCTCTGCTGCCTCCTGTGACAGTCTCCATGCCTTGCAAAGTCTGTTATAAGAGAGGGAGAAAACCTTTGTTTGTCCCTCAAAACAGAGGCAAGCAAATACCAAAATATCTGGAATCTTGTAAGAATTTATGTGAAAGAAGGAGGTTCAGATACACCATTCAGTGTTAATGTGTCTGAGAGTCCTTATCCACACTCTGGTTTCTGCTTATGTTAGGAGTGACAACAACAGAATCACAGGGGCTGTGGATGTTGCTTGGGTACAGTTTTTCTGAAAGGTTTTTGAGGAAGGCACTTCCTTCTTGTTTTTCTTCAGTTTATTTGTGAGGATTTTTTTTCTTTTCTCTCTATTTTTTTAACTTTTTCTGTTTGTTTCTCAGATTATAATTCTGTTTTCTTCTTTCTGTCTTTACTTTGCTGCAGGCACTTCGTTTTAAAATTTTGTACTTTCTCTTCTGTTACGTTCCAGTGTGTAGGCTGGTTTTGATATTGAACTTCCGCAAAATATCCCTTCCCAAAACACACATGCCTTCATAGCCTGCTTTATTTTGTAGATATATAAACTCATTGATCAGACTGGTTTTGGTGTGGTTTTGGCAATCATGCAGGTAAACAGCAAGAGCAGACCTACCTATTCTATGTGAACAGTGAAATATAACTGTATTATATCAGAAAAATTAGAGTGGTTTATCTGTAGCAGCATTACATGTATTGCCAGGTGATTGGTGTTACTGTCTGCACTGACTAAAGCCTCTAAATCTCGTGGAAATACATGATACAGATGATCAGTTTAAGTTTTTTTTAAGGGGTTTGAAACGGGGTGCAAGTCCTCTCTTTTTTTAAGAGGTTCCCCCCCCATCTTTCTGTAAATAGTCTCTATTAGTAATATAACACACGTCACTAGTATGGTCTGTGTTCTATGTCATGAAATGAGCAACAAAAAAGATGGAATTTTTATTTTGTTGAGTTCCTCCATAGGTTGCCAACAGAGAAGGGAGATTGGTGGGTCGTGCTGGGTGCATAAGTGATGAGTGCACACCTCACTGTTTTGGTGGACTTCTTGATACATCACTGCAAATGTGAGCACAGATTTAAAATAGTGAATTATTTTAAAATTAATTCTACCCCTTTTTTTGGCAATGCTTTTGTTAAGTAAGGTTGTCTGTAAGAAACCCTTCATTTTACAGAGGGGTCGTCTTTAAGGAGGAGCTGGTTGGTTGCAGCATTTGGGTGTGACTGCAGAGGGCTGATGCCCCAGCACTGTGTATGGGAGCTCAGGGCAGAGCAGAGGCTTGGCCAGCACTCCCCTCCTCCCCAGCTATGTGTACCCTGGCACAATGATCCACACTATGGGTTGGGATGTTGTGCTGGTTAGGTAGTGGACTGTGAAATAGCTTCTTAGCTATATCAATATTTATGTTATGACCTTCTGTCCCTAGTGAATGCTTATTTCTGAGAAATTAAAAAGAAAGAAAGAAAGAAACACCCTCCCTCCCTCAAACAACGAAAACCCCCACCCAAGCTCATACAATATAAATAAGTTGAAAACTCCACAAAACTTCTATTGAGAGCTATCTGGCTGTTGCTATGTTTTGGAGTAATACATTGTCCAAGATACAGCACTGCTGTGATGTATTAGACTAATATATCATAAGTGTGTCATAGCTTTGATGATGTATTAGTGGAAATCATTGTTAAGGTGCCATAGCTCTTATGATGCATTACTCCAAACATGACCAGCTGAGTGGGTTAGCAGACAAGCATGTGTGTGTATGAAGTAGGATTTCTCTGCCTAAAAGTTCATGTGCAATAAAAGTTAGGAAGACCTGAAAGTCAGGAGTTTCTGAAGAGAGGGGTTGAGGTGGGTGGGGCCAAAATTGAGGCTGGAGCTGTGTGCTTGCAAAATCTCTGAATGTACGGAAAGCACAGGGGGAGAAGAAATTGCCTTTACTGAAGCAATGACAAATTTTCATTCCCTTTCAAAGAGTACAGTGATATGTGCTGTATTACGTGAACAAGTTCAGTGTTTTGCAAAAATGTCTTGACAAGTTTTTTTCAGAGTATTTTTTCAATGTGCTATCATATTTTCTGTGAAAATTAGGTTGAATAGGTTTTATGCAGGTGTAAACACTTCTGTCGTAACTGTTATTTGTCAATTTTTTGTTGTATATGCCAGCTATTTCTGGTTCCAGAAAAGAAAATAAGGTAAGCAGTCTTTTAACAAAGTTTGTTTTTACTACATTTCCAGACATAGCCAGCTTTGGACAAGCAAACTGATAAATTCCCCTCACCCTGAAAGTGATACCAAACTTGAACAAAAGGCATTATAAAGCACATTAAATACTGATGATGATAATCACCTCCATGTTCCCTAACAAAAAGACTTTATGTGTTGTGTGTGTTTATACTTACAAACTTTCTATCTCTTGCCTTTTTAAAATGCTCTGTATTGTCATGTTATGGATGTTATTGATTGCATGTATGCCCTTGAATAGAGTCTATTTATTGCCTGGTTTTGTTGAAAATCCAGCTCATGATTGCTCCAGTCTTAGGATGGTACACATTTACTAAATTTGAATATTGCTTTTTAATATAATTAATCTCTTGGGAATTTTTTTGCCATTCATAGAGCTGGGTGCAAGATTTGCCCATTATTGACTCTTTTCCCCCTCTGCCATGCTTAGAAAGGGAAGGATGCAGAGGCAGATGTAAAATACCACTTTTTTGATGAATCTAGAGAAGGGAAAACATGGGAACATTTCCAGGTACTGAAAATCAACTTTTCCAGTATAAATTGCTCTTTTGCTCTTTATGATGAGAAGCATAAAGTATCCAGTGAAAAAGTTTCATTTTTCAGATTTCATGGTACACAATATTTGCATAACTTTGCCCACTTTCTACGACACAGTATCTTGAATACTAGATGGCATTGGCATTGTTAGTGTAAGTGGAGAGGAGATAGAGGATACTCAAACCTCCTCCCTTCAATGGCCCCCATCTTTCTTCCTGCCATTCAAGAAGCCCAATCAGACGAGAAAATCCTCAAGTTTCTAGAGATAGGACCATACCAAATGCTGCATTTGCAGGTAACCTTCATTGATTGCTGCCCAGTCAGTGCAGAAATGACCCAACCTAGATGGCAGATTCCTGCTGCTGGGTGGTTTTGCGTAGCCTGTGCAGAGCCAAGATTGCACCTGCAGCAACCCCAGACATAACCTGTGGAATACACTGTGCGGAGACTTCCCAGTTACTGTGTTACAATGCATTCACTGTGATTAGCAGACTGCATTTTGTCTTGGCTGTGGTCTTGTTTTGTTTGTTTTGTTTTGTTTGTTTGTTTTCTGTATTCTGATGAGCTCTGCAATAGTTACTGCAGTGGTAAATTTCTTCTGATCCTGTCATCACTCTTGCCTGTAAGTACAGGAAATTATTATGTTAGTGAGTATTCTGGGCATCTCTCATTAGAAGCAGCAGGTAAATAGGGATGTTAAAGGCAATCTGCATATATAGATTTGTATCTTTTCCAGGCCAGCAGAACAGTGTTTTGCAGCATGAAAACTGATATTAGAAAGTTGTGTTGTTGTCCTTTAATAGTGCTGGTATGATCTTGGCTTTGTGTTTCATTTTGTTGTAGGCTTATTTGAGAAAGCCTAGGTGCAGAGCTTGCAGATAAATCTTGGGAAGCCGGTTGTGAGAAGTTGCGAGAATTTCTCTGTGTTGTTTCTGCTTCAGAGCTTGGTGTGAACTGATACCAAGACTAAGTCTGGGATTAGGTGTCGTCCCTGCATGATATGGGAATTTGGCATCTCCTCAGTGATGCCCTAGACTTTCTTCAAAGGTCTATTCTGACCCAAACCATTCTATGATGATAGAAGTTTAATTCTATTGACTCAACCTATTTCTTTAGGGATGGCAGTGTAACAAAGGGCTGTGAAAGCCATTTGTGCTTGCTGATACCACAGGATAAGATCAGTAGTAGACCCACAATTCCCTTCTTTCAGAAATGTGCTGTTTAAAACACCCTGGGTAGGTTCCATCCCTTAAATTTGCATTATTTGTGGAATTTATATATCATAAGTAGTAAAGGAATTGTTTGAGAAGCAATGCTTTGTTCCTACAATATAGCAGTGTATTTTATACAAGTTGCTGTAATCTTTGATAGGGGAGTCATGTATAACCTAGCATTAGAAGCAGTTATTTTAATGACAGTTTAGTGACATGTCCCCAGACTTGGAGCAGATGGGTAAATGGATTCACAGAAAACTTTACTTTTCGTTCTATGATTATTATCTAGTTTTTGCTGGTTAAAATTAAGACAGGAGATGGCAAAATAATGAAAGTAGTAGAGCCTGAAAAACAAAGTCAAGAATGTGACTGAACTGTTTCATTAGTGGAGAAAAGTATGAAGGCAGGGCTGTCTCTTACCTGCTATACCTTTATTAAACGTGAAACCTTTTCAAATGCCTGTTGTGGTAGTAGCTAGGGACTCAGCCCCAGCTCAGGGCTTTGTCGTGCTAGTGGTTAACATACAGCTTCCTGTGCAATGGATGAAATTAGGGTTTTGTTTTCTTTAATTAGAGTTGGGGTTTTTTACACTATCATAGAGGTAACATCAGTGATATTATTAGAGAGCAGTACTTTTCAGTTGTAGACATGCTGTATTTCAACTTCTCTGAACACGAAAGAACTCATTGCTAAGGTAAGGTGATAGAAAACTCTCATACTCTTGACATACTTCCTGTGTGTTGCATCTGCCAGAGCTGGAGTGTGAACACACTGTTCTCAGTGCACTGTTGGAAGAGCTGTAATAGCTGTGCTCTGTAGCTTTACCTTTTACAAATCATATGCCACCTGTCACATGGTCCTATGGTGGATCCAGTCCTTATGGCGTATTTGAAATGTTCAGTGTCCCTCTGGAACAGTGCTTCCTCTCTTTGTGTTCTAGGACCCTGTCTCCTCTTCTACAGATGAATTTAGTTACTACATTGTTGACACATTTGCTTTAATATTGTAAAATAATCCATTAATTTTTATTCTGTTTTCACAGGCTTAATGCTTCTAAAATGTTTGCTGTGTGGTAACTTCCTCCTGTGGGGAAGCTGGGCATAGTCCTGCTCTGCTTGCTGTCCTGACCAGCTCTGGCAAGGGACAGCCAGGCAGTCTCCTGAGGGGACATTTCAAAGCAGAGGAGGTGGGGCAGGGAGAAGTGTCTGATGATCTCTGTGACTACTGCCTTGGAGATGTACCTTAGTAATGAAGCACAAACTGTTAGGAACTGTTGGGATGTTGTCTTGCTTTTGGAAATGGAACATTTCAGTGCATTTGTCTGGCTGCACTGCAAGGTTGCAATGGATTTGGAGAGTAAATTCTTAACACTCAGTGGAACTCTCAGGGCTTTCAACATAATAGTACAATGTGGGATCCCAGCAAGTGTTGTAGCATAATTTATTGATGTCAGTGCTGGCTGTGTGTGCAAATGTGATCTTCCTGAAAATGTGCATTACTAGAAGCTGCCATTTTTATCTCTTTGATAAGAGAGGCTGGTTTGGGAAATCAAAATATATTTTCTATCTGTTAGCTTCACAAGAAGTTCCTTGTAACTGTAACCACTGGCCCAATGAGCCAAGCTCCCTCATCAACTGTTTTATTTCCTGATGTCTTTTATTACAGCTCAGCAACCCAGTTGAATGAGTAGCTGCATGGTGAACTAAGTGCCCCTGAAAGCTCAGCAGTAAAATTTTTGCACATCAAGTGCTATGAAAATGTTCTCCCATGGCTTGAGTAGGCATTTTTTAGTGTGGTTTAGGAGAAATTACACACTAGCAAAACAAATCAGGTGAATCAGAAGTCATCAACCTATAAGTATTGATCAAAGATCTGTTTGGTTGAGAGAAGTTTTACAGTGTGTTGATATCACCAAACACATCTCTGTGGTCAGAACTCCAACAGCAAATACAGAATGAGACCCATTCCTAACCCTTTTTTATTAAAATTTTCCTTTTTTTTTTTTTTTTTAAATTTTTTAAACAACCCCATGCAATCCTCCCTCCTGACTCTTCCTTGCCAAAAAGTGCACTCTTGTGTGGATTAGCTTGTGGAGTTTCCAATTTGCAGTGTGTCAGGGAACAGAAACCAAATAAACTGTTATGAAAATGGGCTGTGGAAAGTTAATTGATTGCCCTGAGCCCTGCCTTGGCTACTTTGTTGCTCTAATTGGTTTTCTCTAATTAATTACATTGTTTGCACTTCTGTTGTGATTTTGCACACTTGTCATTAAGCCTTGCCATGTATCTTTTCCACTCTTACTGATCTATGCAACAGGTATGCTAACTACCTTTTAGCATTCTGGCTGTAAAATGAGAAAGATTTCCATCAGCAATGTCTTGGTGGTTGTACCCATTCTACACATGCCACATAAGAGCTGCTTGTAATCAATCTGGGCTAGGGCACGGAGATCCTTTTGTAGTTCCAGAGCTAGGTGGTGCCTAGGGAATGAGGCATGGCAAAGGTCTGAAGCTCAAGGGGTTTATTTCTGGGGAAGTTCACATCCTTAAGATCAGTTTTGTAACGCAAGCTCAGTTTCTTGGAAAAGGCCCTGCTTAGTTTTGCGTTAATAAAAGATGTGTATTTGGCTTCCTGTCAGAAACAGGAATTCAGAGACTTTGAAAAACCTTTGAAGACTGTTACATCTGTAATTGGTGTGTTTTGTCTTGGGTGGAGAATTTGAAAGGTTTATTTCGAGAATATACACTCTTAAGGGCAGGAACTGTTACTCATCTGTGTTTGGAAAGCAGCACCAACACAGTCTGGATAACAATGATACTACAGAAGGTTAAAAGAACAATTAAAGAGTGGAAATAATGACCTAAGGGAGGAACACTTAACTTAGCCACCAATGACTGCACATCATGTGTTTGGGGAAATCCGAGGGGAGAGAGAGTGAGAGAGTTGTCAGAGAGACTAATACTCTCAGAAGAAATATGTTGGAATCTCTGCTTACATTTCACAGAAACGATATGAAATAACTTGAAGAAAAATCCTTTGAAACAGAGAGGGAATTTGTCCTCATTCGTGCTTTCTCCCGGGAGAGCTTGCCTCATTTTTTGGTTCTTTCTCTTTCCTTTCTGAATACCTTGAGACAGGGGAAGTCTGTCAATAAAACAGCATCTCCAAAGCCACACTTTATTGTGTGCAGGGAGAGGCACACTAAAACTGCAGGGTAAATCCAGTTTCCCAAGGCCGCTCTTCTAGGGCAGCCTGGGTGCTCTGGAGCCATCCAGCATCCCTCCAGGGTGGATACACCAGAAGTGTCACGTCCTGACACCACTTAGCAGCTATTTTTTGTGTTTGTTGCAGGTTTGAAATGTTACTGAGACAGTGGTGTTTCTGGAACAGCGCAGGATATAGGTTGTGTCCTACAGGTGGGAGGATCAAGGCAACGCATCCTGGGCTTTTTCAGGGATTACAGGCAAGTTTGTGACTGAAGAGAATTATGAACTCCTGGGTTGTGTGCTCTGGATCTCCAGAAAACAACTCATACAAGCTGAATTACAGGCCTGCGCTTCAAATACCTCATGATTGACAGACCTGTTGAAACAGAACAGAATTTTACATATATGAGCACAATTATACATACAAAATCATAATAATGATAATAATGAAAAATAAGAATAATAATTTTAAAAAGGGAGAGAATTTTCATTCTTTTTTCCCTCTTCTGGAACATGTCAACTATGTCTGTATATATACTTTTTTCTAAAATAGTTCTTTAAACTACAAACAAATTACCATTTTCTTCCTGGCTACATTGGTTTGTATTGTATTACTTACAGCTTTCATGAGAAAGCATTAAAACAAAGCAGAGCAACTATAAAGTAACTACCAGGAACAAAACAGGGTTTTTCTTGTGTTCTTGGCCTCGATTTTATCACCGTGAAGTGATCACTTCCTTTCTGGAGCTTTTTTCTTGTTTTGTGTGTATTACTTCTGTGTTGCATGAAATCAGCCTCCTAGCTGAGCCAAAAGGTAAATTGGAAAAATTTGGTGAGGAGTGAAGCTAACAGCATCAGTAAAGTGATCCTTTAATAAATCAATTATAATCTAAATATCTGAAAATACCTGTTACTAAAATTCTGTTATTTTCTTCACAGCTCCCACAGGCAATAAACAAACAGTGATTCTCTGTTGTTAATTACTTCCAAGTATATAAATGGGGAAGCACTGTTCTAGGGCTGCAGATAATCTCCCTCCTGTCTGTGTTTCCAGGCTGGCAGCTGCTGACACTGATGTGTTGTTGGAGAGCAGTTGGGCTGTGCGGTGTTTGCTTCCAGTGAGTGCCCCCACTGTTTCCTTGGAGTTGCTGCTCCATCCTGAACAAAACATTACTGAGACACCATTGATGCTGCTCTGCAGGATGTTCTCAGGACTCTGGCACACCAGGTGAGGTACCAGCCAGCTTTTCTGACAGCAAAGAAAGGTGTCTTGAATGTTTCACTACAGAAAGTACAGTGGGTTTTCTTTGTTAATTTTTTTTTCTCTGCCAGATGCCCAAGGGGCAAAGTTGGGTGAAAGTTTGATAGATAATACTTTAAAAACTCCCAAAACAAAAACAAAAAAACACCAAAAAAAACCCAACCCAAACAAAACCAGAAAACCACAACAAAAAAGCAAAGTTTTGCTCCCTTTCCTCTTTTTGCCAATGGCTGTTTTCTTGGTTATGTTGAATGTTGCTAAGCATGTTGTTATTGAAAATGGGCTGTCTTCAAATAATTTAATCCTAGCCCAGATGCCACTGCTCTGTTTAGATTCATCTATTAATATTTCTGTGCAGTTCTTTAACTAAAATTCTGGGATGTTTCCTCTTTCCTCTCTGAAAACAATGTTTGGTAAGGGCTGTAGATTGTTTAGGTCTGTGGAACTGGTCATTGTAAGCCAAGACATAGAGGACTGATTGGTGACCTTGTCTTGCTTTTGGCTGGAGCTTCTTCAGCTTGGTGTGACCAGGCCCAGCAGTTGCTTTCCTGTTTTGACATTGGTGGTCACTTTGCTGCTTCAGACATGTAGACAATATTATGTCCTTGACTTTTCCCACTCCTTGACATATAAAAAACTCTCCTGAAAATCCTGATATGTCGGTAAAGTTTACTTATGAGTTTTGGTTTTGAGACAAAGAAAAGGAAAATTAAAGTAGAAATGGGGCAGAGGGATACAAAGGAGTGATACAAAGGAGTGGGAATGCAACAGAAGGGTCCCGTGAAGAACAAGGGGTCTCACTGGGAGGGTGTGGGGAACGACAGCTGGGTTTTCAGTAACCCAAGTGAGCAGAGGAGGGACACTGACACAAAGAAAGAAACAAAAATAGTGAGATGTGTCCCAGCCCCAGCTTCTCAGGTTCAGCACCACTGAGCTTCTGTATCTGAGGTTCTATATGCAAAAGCATGCGAGACTTGAGGGGAGGTTGCAACTGCAAATCCAGGTATTGTGGGACTCATGGGAAAGTGGTCTTAGGAAGAGCAGAACATTGCTGTGGAATACTTCAACTGTATTTGTGAATTGAAAAAACAATTTGACACAGTTTGTTAGGCAGCTGTAGTGTTTGATGCTAAATAAAAGCACACTCCAATAATAAATTTCTGTTTTCAGAGCATGAGTTGAATGAATTGATTAAATAAATTCAAACAATTATTCCATGTCATGTTTTTTTATCTGAAATTTATATACAGTGAAAAATAAAATTTATTAAATGACAATTAAAACCAATATGGTTTACTCTGGCAGGTCCCTAAAATACATACATTATAATTTATTCAGGCCTTGTTAATACATCAAAGCAATTATAATAATCCAGCATATTTTATTTAATTTTTTCTTTCAGATTAAAAGTGAATCAAGATTAAATATTAGTGAAATGTAAATATCCTTGTGTCTCCTTCATGTCCATGTGCTTCCTTTTTTATTTTACTTTTGGAGCTATTCCTCCCTCATTTTCTCTTTTGCTCTCTACTATAGTTTATGGACTGATCATTATAGACATTTACAATACTCTTTATTTTTTGCTGTTGAGTTCAAACACAGGCAGTCCCATGGACCTTCTCTTAACGTACAGTTGTAGTGTGCTGCCTTGGTATAGGAAGCAGAGCTCTTTGCAGAACTTCCCTTCTTTGATACAAGTTGATCAAGTTGTAAAGAGCAGGACAGCTGTCGTGATGTAGTGCAAGGTATAAACACTAGGGTATTGATTTGAAATGCCTGCCTCACTTCTTTGCTATTCTGCACCAATACTCTCCTGCTTATGTGAGTGGGAGGACACTACTGCAAAACAGGAATTGAGCCGTGCGTATGACTGAAACTCGATGTCCCTCAGGGAGCTGTGCCTCATAAAATATTTGATATAGCTGCAGAAGTACTGGATGTTTGAGCATGCTTTAGGAATTCCCAGAGGTGGTATCTGGGGTGTGTGCACACATCTGTAGGCATGCCAGCAGCTACTGAATGGCCGTCAGCATTTTCTGTTGTACAAACAGGAGCTTGTTTGGGGTCCTTCCCACAAACATGCTCTATTCCCTCTGCTGCAGAGTCCCTGTTTTGCTTGATAATTGCAACTGACAGCCTGGATTGGTGGTATCCAGCAAACGTTCAGCAGCATCAGTGGCAGGGTGATTGACATGAACACTGCACAGGGAGGCGCTTGCTCTGTGAAGGTTCTGATCTGCAGCAGCATGATAAACAATTAGAGTTACTTGGAAGCATTCTGACATGCTGCACCTCAGTCTGAGAGGCATTTCACCCATTTACACCTTGATCCTGAAGACAGGGAGGACAAGATGTCAATGGACACAATTTTGACTCCAGTGCTGTTTGTTTTGGCCTCTGTTTTACTAGCAACTAATGGTAAACCCCTCAGTCCTTGCTGAGACAGGGCAGCAGTGGTCTAGGCCTCCGTGAATACAGACAGCATCAGGAGCTTGTGCTCCACCACCTTGCTTTACCTCAAGTCTGAATTATCCCCTGGGGCATACGCAGGATGTTCACAGCAGTTAATGTAGGACTTAGAGAAGCTACAGTGAAATGGAAATGGGTCAGGACCTTCCTGGGGCAATGGTGAAAACTCATCTAGTATTGCAAGTCCAAGCTTGCATGCCAGACTTCAAAACTGTCAGTAAAATAGAGAGCATTTTGTTATGTATTGGAGCAAACCCAAAGCATGTTTGATGCAGAAGATCTACATCTTGTCCCACCAATGTGTGCCAGACCAGACTGTATCTATCAGGTAGCTTCTAGTGCTGCTGCCTTCTGCTGAGATCCACTGGTATCAGAATAGGCATCAGCTCTGTACTCCATCTGAGGGTCAGGTTCCCTTTTACCTTTATCATTTAGGAAAAGTTTTTTTGTTGACAAGTTGCCCATAGAAAATGAATCTTTTTTTCTACTCAAATGCA
Organism: Irena cyanogastra; assembly: GCA_013397155.1. Classification (NCBI taxonomy): domain Eukaryota; kingdom Metazoa; phylum Chordata; class Aves; order Passeriformes; family Irenidae; genus Irena; species Irena cyanogastra. The sequence continues at coordinate 2,833,454 of VWZV01013172.1, read as the reverse complement.
ACTGAGTTTGCTTGACCGTCACAGAAGCATTTGGGCTCATGCCAGTATCATAGTGTAATATAGCTCTGGGATCTGCCCCTAAAAGTTTATCTGCAACTTTTTTGGTTTGCTGTTAGTTTAATGTTGTTTGCCATTCCAAATTCCAACAGATGCAACTATATAGAATTTCCCTGTAAAAAACCAGCAATTCTGTCAGAGAAGGTAAAAATGTTGTTAAAACTCTTGTGATGTATTTAGACTATGGACTTCAATGGAGGGGTTAATAGAGTGTTATTCAATATTCCAGGAAATTGTCAAGATCACCAAGTATTGTACTGACTTGACCTGTGTTACATTGAACTCACTCTTTCCATGTTTCCAATAAAAACATACAGCAGATTGTTCCAGAAGCAGTGTCAAACTCAGTTAAAAATAAATCCCCTCATACTTTAAACATGTAGTGTGTATACTAAATATATCGCACCAAAATATATCTCTTGTAAGGAAAACTGTCTAAAATATATCAACCCTGAAATCTTCCCTGGGTCTTCTGCAAAACCATGGGTTTCTGTTATGATTCCTAAAAGTTAAAATAATCCTTCCTCATTTGTAAGCCACCAAATCCTCTGTGTTTTACTGTTTTTATTGCAACACTAAACCGGCTTTGTTTCATTCAAGTGCAGGATTTGTAAATAACTAATTATAGCCCTGTTTGTTTCCCTTGAAGCATTAACATTTGGCACCTGAGAGAACAGCTCCGTTTCAACTACCAGACAGTTCAGGGGAAGCACTGGACTCAGTCTCAAAACAGTAGGGTACAGCTGACAAGCTCTCTTGGACCACTTCACCTCCTGCTCTCAGAACAGCAATCAAATGAGCCAGAGGGCAACTTTAGGAAAATATTTTCCTCTAGTAGCAGTAACATCTGTCTCCTTGGCAGCCTGCACTGGCAGTTGTGTTGGAAGCTGTGGGTTTGCTCCTGGCCCTGCCATCTATTTACATTGCTGAGAGGTTATCCTGAGCTCTGCTGGATCCTGTTACCTGATTTTCTTTTGTTCTGTCGTTTTCCCTCCTGATGCTTTGGCTGCTTAACTCTTTATGGGTATATGTAAAGTGAAAATTACATGTGCAGTATGAGATCAAAGGTATTAATTTGAAAGTATTAAGCAGTAAATTTCTCTCTGATTCGAGATTCAGCTTTCTAATCTGTTTTAGCTGTATTTACTTGGCTTCAGCCTAGGGAATGTCACCGTTGCTGTCTGAGCTTTTGAAGGTGCTATTCTGTACACTTGTGTCTTCTGCTTGTATCAAATTCTCTTTGGTGCTCATATTTCTCCTGCATTTTACTCTCCTCTTCTGAGTAACTGATTTTTGACTGATGCTTCATTTCAGTGGAATGATGGTATTATAAAGACAATTATAAAGTAATCAGCATGGGCATATCAATATTTATTGAAATACTGAAAAAAATAATTCCATTGGTGATGAGAAACTCTTGGCAAGAACTGACATGACAATATGTATTTCACTGATACAGTAAGAGAACTTCAACTTCAACAAGTAACTCACTGCACATTCTAAGAGTTGCATGGATTTATATCCAAGGCAGCTGCAGAACATCTGTAATACAAATAATCAGACTTTACAGATTGTCTGTTTACAAACACAGAACAACTATAATAAACCAGCCAAAGCTAAACCTTTTGAATTTTAGTCTGCTTTTACTAATATATCCCATAACCAATAAGGCAGTCAGAAGAAAATGCTTGGTTACAAAGTAGTTAACGATTAACGTGAGCGGGTTCTTTTCGTGGTTTGTTTTGTTATGTTTTGTTCCTGTACTGCGGGCGATGCGATGGGATTCTTGGAACCCCTTGGATGTGGGCAAATATATGTTCGATTATCTGAAACCATTTTCATTAACGTAAATTGTTCCTTTCTTCTACATTCTTATTTTAGTTCTTCTGTCCTGTGTATGGATAATGGTGCTGTGAATAGCTAGCAATATTTTTTCAGCTTTTTCCTTAATATTCAGTGAGGTTCACTGTAGCATTTCAACAGGAAAAAAAGGAGAAAATACAGAATTCAAACGCTTGAATTAATGCTTTTCTTTTCTTTCAAAAACGAAAGAATGATCACGCTTATCTTGTTTATGTATTTCACAGCCACTATCAATCAGCACCCGCACTTTACTGTTAAATTCGTTTGTTTGAGGGCGAGCACTGGTATTTAAATAATGCTTCCGTCTGCCCTGGGGGATGCTGAGAGGCTGTGCTCGGTTTGCTCGAGGTCTGAAAGGACAGTACGTGTGTGCTGTGGTACAAGACAGGCATGTAGGAGTTGCAGACACTTGGCTTTGCTGTGTTGGTACCCTATGCATGGACAGAATATTAGAGCTGATTAATACAGGCAATTAAAATAGTGTGCTTCGTACTAATGCAGATGTAGTAACTGATGTCTTTGGTATACAATGTGTGAATGGTTGGACATAAGTGAGAGAAATGCACCTTTTCAAGTTCACATGAAACAGAAAAAGTTACAACTCACATAATTTACAATAGATTTAAATAAACTACATTTAGGATTATGAAGATTTACAGACATTTAATCAAGTGAATGATTTTAATTTGTAAAGACCCTTCTGTGTCCCTGAACTATGTTCCACTAACTTGAAGACATGCTACGGTAAACACATATATTTGGCATCTTCATTCTGGCTATATCTTATATAAAGATGAAACCAAGGAACAATAAATTAGCATCATAATTGTCTACAGTGAAAACTATCATATACAATATAAATAAACTATTCAAAAGCCAGCAATCTTCATGAAAAAAATTAAAGTATTAGGATTTTATACAGTTTCTACAAGTGATTGTGCAGCCGATAATCTCAAAAATTAAAGTAAAAATGAAATACCCCTATTGATTTTAGTGTCTCACGACATACAGTAATTAATTACTGGTAAAATAATTACCAATTTAAAAGAAATAATAAGGAAATCACTGCTCTGCAATTTTATCACAGTTTTTTCCCCACAGGACCTAAAGAATGTAAACACTATGTTTTTGTTAATGCTAGAGATTAATACTTTATTTTGAAATGTATGTTGATCTAGACCTGCACAGTTACCTTTAAGGGTAATGAAATAAGGCAAGACTTATAAATGTGGCACTACATGTTAATACTGATATCTTCATTTGGACAGAGAGAGAAGTGTTTGTTCTTTTCTAATATTTGTTCTGCAGCAGACTTTGGCCTACATAGACGCAGCAGTATCACTCTTCTTTCTTTGTGTAAAATAGGTGTATTACCTAACTTTGAAAACAGGAAATTTCATTAGATATTGGATGTTTGAGTTGAAATTTAGTTTCAAAATTACTGGCAATTTTAAAGATAATTTCTTAATAAGCTCCATGTCATCATCCAGTTATACAATTCACTTGTCACTTCTTTTACCACAAAATTATTTTTAAAAATTTATTTATAGTTTTTTTAACATCAGCATTTGGTTCTAATTTCTGTTTTCTTGAAAGAAAGTATTGTTTTGGATGGCTGAAATATCTCCATTTCCTTTATTTGGAAACAGCCATGAATATATAGTGGAGCCATGTTTTAGCAGCTGCCCCGGTTGAATATGAGTTGAATTGGCTAATTTACTTTGGAATATTTCCTTAGCTACTTAACAGCTATCTGATAAGAGCAGTAGAAGAGGATACTGCCTGGTAGAACAACATAAACACATGACAAAACAAACTTCAGAACACAGTTAAGAATGCCAAGCTAGCTGGATCCCAGACTCTTCCTAGGAGCGGTTTGCAGGGCCGACAGGCAGGCCCAGCATTGGAGGGTTTGGTGGCCACAGCACACAGCATGTGGCCTAGGCCAGCTCTCTCTTACAGCTTGTTCAATGGATGCCACATCATTTAGCACAGAAGAAGTAAGTGTTGGGTCCCTGTAGGGATGACAGAAGATGCTGTAGATGCAGTTTTTGCATCTCTTGTAACTGTTTTACGAGTCCTTCTATGCAGTGAAGGAATTTAGTGCACTCCAATTCCCCACCATCTTAGCTCAATAATACAGATCAGGTTTTTTTTCACCTAGGTTTCTTCATGTTGGCGATCAGGAGAGTTAAATATACAACGATCGTTCTGTCCTTTTTCTTGTTGACACTGGTGATGGTATCCACTTGGTAAGTTCACTCCAGTATAAAGTCCCGTATAGATTCCTTTGGGGATATGTAGCATATGATTCACAGTTTGCAATACAAATACCCTGATACATCACTTATTTACTATTAGTATTTGATTATTATACCATTTTGCAAAGTCTTAAAACCACGTTTTAATTAGTGTTGCTTAGAGCAGTTCGGAATAATTTCTTTTCCTTGAAAGCAGAAGCTCTAATGGGTATAATTTATGCTCTCTTTGCATGCAGCATCTCAATGAGAAGGTTATTACACGGCACATCCCCGTTCAGGTGTTTGTAATAGAGGTATTCTTCGGCCTGCATACTGATGGCCCGGATTTCTGGTAGTCGCAGGAGAAGCTGCCCAAATTTGTCTGTTTGCTGTGGGTAATTACACATTGTGTAGTCCAGCAGAGCAGCATTCACTTGTTCCTGAACACCTTCCACAAGCTGGAAGTTCTCGAGATTTTTGACATCTGAATGATAAAAAAAAAACCAAAACAGGTAACAATTCAGTTGCATTTTAATTCCTGTTTATGAAGTCAGTTTCACTAAATGGAGGTATTTTTTTGCCTCCTGACAAAAGCATACTTTACAAGCTGCTGAATATTCAGTGAACCCTTTTGCCAACTTTCCTGGGAAAATGATCACAAAAGAGCTTTAGTGTGGAGTGTCTTGTTGAAATTCTGCATATACCTCAAATCAATTAGACACCAATGGAGTCTGAGCAAGGTCAGCTCTTTTCATAGCTAACAAAAAGAAAGGTTGAGGATTCCTAAAGTAGAAGACCATAATATATTGCTAGCAAATGAGTCCCAAGAGGAAGCCCTATCTTTAACCTACTATGTTACACAATTCATATAATTCTGTATTAATTTTTCTGACCCAAGGTGAAATCTGTGTCCAGGGTATGATGTAGTTAATTCTAATAAAAAGTGACAGTGTTCTTGTTTCTGTTTGACATTTTCTAAATGATTCTGAAAGCCTTTGACTTGTCTAGCCTATGTTAATGAACCATCTGGTACACTCCAGTGACTGCCAAAATAATATTCCCTACTAGAAACTCTCTAAAATATATATTTCACTGACTAATGATCTTTATAAAATGAAATCATTGTCCTTTGGGTGGAATACTAGATAAGAATGGTGCCCTTTAACCTGCATATGGTTTCTGAAATCCAACACTGATTTTTTTTTTCTGGTATTGGACAACGGGGCATTTACATCAGCACGGCAGGTACAGTTTGTTCACTCTGCCTCTGTTTGATTATCTTCTGTTCCTATACAGCAGGTTCAAGCTCTGGAAATGCTGGTCAGAGATAAATGCCAGTATATTATTTCCTCATTGTTTGCTCCCCTGTGTAAAAACCACTTGGATGAAATTGTCTTTTAACATGTCTGGTGAAGTTATTCTAAAGCTTGCAAATTAGAGTGCTGTTCTAATGCAGGAAGAGGGAACTGATTAAAGAGCACTTGCTGGGACAGCTTGTTTTGGTTGTGTTTGATCATTTTTACCATCAGTAGAGTACTGTAGCACTTTCTTGTAAGGCTAAAGCATGGTGCTACTGGGCACAACTATGCTGCTTGTTTACTTTGTATAAAGACAACTCTGTTCATCTGTGGGTATTCTTGGGGCCCAGGAGATGGAGAATTTTGCAGAATTTGGTTCATTGTAAATGCCAGCCTTTGATCATGGGGAAATGAGTGTTTTCCTTTGCAAAACAGGAACACGCGTTGGTCACCCGATCCATCAGGAGTCTGGGAGGCTGTGTAAATTGGGTCTCACTGCAGCTTTTCCTAATAGTGCTTTAAACAGAGCAAATAATGGTTCCTGCACATAACTTCGTGCTGGAACATGAGGGAAATGGTTGGAGGAGGCAAACATTGTCTTTAGAGCAAGAGGATAGGAAAGATGCCAAGGGTCCCGGTGGCAGCACGCACAGCCTCCAGAGCCCGAGTTCCAGGCTTTGAGCAGGAGCCCCTCTGGAATGTGCTGGCTGCCAGCTGCATGTTGGATTCCCTCTTGCATGAGCTGGGGCCAGTGTTTCCTGCTGGGGTTGTTATTGCCTGCCTCTTTCCTGTCCCAGTTTCACTGTGGAAATGAAGCGAGTGACTCCTGGATTTATGCTGCTTGTTTGGGAACTGGGGACATAACATCCACCAGAATTTTGCTAGCTGACTTAAGGAACTCACCAGTAATACTGGAATTGTGATGGCTGTCCAACAAGAATGATCTGAACTTTACATTATCCCAAGTGAAGAGGACTGGAAACTTCAAAGCTGCTATGCCTGGTCCCTTAGCTATTCAAACTCATTTATCCAAAGTCTTTTTGCCAGTGTCTCTGGAGATCTTTGGATAATCATGTTTTGCTGTATTACACTGGACATTTTCTCCTACAAAATATAGCTGTTTATTATTTTATGTACCTACAGAAAACTCCCAAGGTATTTTGTAGCTAGTGTAACCTGGTTTAAAAATTGGGTGTTCTAAGCATATTTTTATAAAGTTAAAAAAGAAACAGTATCACCTATCACAATTGACTTAAATAGGTTTTTTCAGATGCAAAATATAGAACATAAAACATAGAACATAAAAACATAAGAACATAAAAATTAGAACATAAAAACTCCCACAGAAAACAGGGTCTATGCTGGAGATTAAAGGTAAAATGTATGATGATTTCAGAAACGGTATTTGGAACTTTTTTTCCTCTGTAAAGATAATTTTAGAAGTCAGGAAGTTTTACAAACTGTTAGCTGATTCAACCCCCTTTAAATTCCAAGGGCGTCTTTCTGTTGCTGTCTGTGTTGAGCCATACTGTGTATGAGATTGCACTGGCTTCTTGGAAAACCAGGTTCATAATTATTTTTATACCCTGTTTAAATGTTATTGCATGGATTATATATTTATTGAAAAATCACAAGATCAGTTTTTACAGAGATTAAGAAGAAACAAAATCTGAGAATTGCAAACTTTTAATATTTTTCTACAACAGTGATGAATTTAATACGTGTTTTGGAGACACATATTCTTCTGTTTTTAGCTGTATTGATGCCATACTCCAAGAGGAGGCATAATATTTCATGTATTATGTGTTACCCCCAAACATGGGATCAGTGGCTTCTGGCAGCGGGTGCACTGATGCAGTGTGAGGTGTTCCTGCACACCCGTCAGCTCTGTGGCCTCAGGGGGTCCCCTGGGCATTGCAGAACCACAGAGGAAGGTCTGTGCTGTTTTCTTTCCTCACCTCAGGGGACAGGTCCTTCAGTACTCACGTGTGGCAGCATAAGCGCTGCAGCCAAGATGTAAAACCAGGTCCAATCGATACTAACAGTGACAAAAAGTAGTTCAGGGCTCCTATGCCACATTCAGCCTGGGGAAATACTTTTAATGTCTTTCCTTTAAACAAATTCTTGCTATTTGTGGTGAGGCTCAGTGCTTGTAAAGAAGATGTTATTAGTTAACCGGTGAAAATATGTTGATTTTCCTGACTTTCTATACTGAATCAGAGACAGTCCAAGTAATCACAGTTTAGGACATCACTACACAATTCATTTGTGTGTAGATCTCTTCAGGACTGGAATTACAATAGTAGGGACGTAGAGCCAGTCTGATTTGGGGTGAGCCTCCATGAAGTGACCAAGATCTCTGCATATGGCTTTTGATATATATTCTTATCTCATATACATTGACGGTGAATGTTGCGGTAATGCAAACGAGATAATCTGAACAGAAAGAAGTCAAAGGATATGTGCTGAGAGTACTGTGTAAAGCTCCACTGTCGTCTCTCAAGCTCTCCTGAGATACTTACATTCCATCAAAAATGTGTTTGCTTAACCCATCCATATTTGCAATAAAAGTTATGTGGGTTTTTTTTGAGAGAGAATCATGAACTCTAGATCTGCTAAAGATGAGCAATAACAAAGGAAAACATGTGAATATTAAGTTATTTCCAGTAACTTCAAGTTATGCAGGTAGAACGAGAAATGGTACAGTTTTCACTGGTGGCACTTAGTGTTGGTAGTGATACAAATGAGGTTAAATAATAACTTCAGGGTTTAAGTAGATTGATTTCCTGTGGTTTGAGTTTGGTTTTGTGCTCGGTATTTATTATGTAACTCTGGCTAAACAGATTTAGTTTTGCAAGTATTTCCTTTGACTGCTAAGGAGTTAACGTGGTGAGACACCAAGCAATGCTGGTGTAGCAGCTGAAGGCAGTCGTGTACAATGAGCATGAAATCTGCTACTGATGTGTACAGCATGACATCTCTTATGCTTTCACATAATTCCTCATTCCTGTTTTTTTTTTAACTGGAATGTCTCTTATCGATCTTTACATCGGTTAGTAACAATTTAAAGTACACATGTTTAAGCTTAATGCAAGAAATCATTTTCTGAAGTTTAGATGCTTGTAAATTAAACGGGTAGGAGTAGGTCCCCCCTCCCACCCACACACCCTTTAAATCCTAGCAGCTAGAAGAAGTGTTTTGTGTTGCTACAGTAAGTATCAGTCTCTTAGCTCGTCTACTTTATTCACTCAGGGACTAATTACCAACTTTTTACATGAAACAGCCTTACTGTGAGCTCACAGTGGGGCGCACATCTTTTTCTATCCTTATTGAAAAGTAAACCCTTAGGTCTTCTGGAATATATTATATGTTTTACAAGAAATAGCAATTGCTTTTCTGTCAAACAAAGAATTTTTGTTCTCTATAGCTTACTTTTGACGATTAAGACAAAAACAGTATTATAGTGTGTCAGGATCTGCTCTGCAGTCACAGTAAAGATCTGCCAGTATTCCCAGATATCCCCCCATTTTGATTATTTTCTACATCTGCCATAAAACCGTGTGTTAAGCTGAAACTGCATACAACATTCAGCCCAAGGAGAACACTTTTGCATATTTTCCCCCAAAATGGGTCTGGTCTTTAGAGGGGAAAAATATTTAGATTTCAGAGAGATTTTCTCCCTCTCATATTCCAAACATGAAATACTGAAAATTTGGGGGTGTACTAATCTATAGAGAGTTTCCTTTGGTCTGGGAATTTTGAAAAGAAAAATGAAACAGAATGAGAGATTTAACTTTGAAAAATCGTAACTCCTTGGGAGCACTAAGTATTTCCCAGAGAAAGCTGGTTAAATTTTACTGCTCATGTCTTTTATTCAATGCTGTTTCTACATGAAGCAATGAAGAGGTCTGAACACAGCTTGTTTGCCTGTCTGCATTTTGCACCATTGCAAGGCCAAAATAAGATTTTGGGCCTGTCCATGGGAAAGAGGATTTCTCCCTTTCACAAGGCTGCTTCTAGTCTCATGGACACTCCGGGCACTAGGGCTTGTTACCAGCCCTGGCCTGAGCTTGCTCACCCCGAGGGCGCTGGTGAGTCCCATCATTTAAGGACTTTATTGAAACCCAGTGCCTCTAACACTTGGCAGCTCTTTGGAACGGCCGATTTGCTCATAGATAAACTGTTATCTCTTCCAAACTCTGCTGAGGCTGCTTTTGGCCAGGATGGTCTTCAGGCTTGCCCTGTGAGATGTTTGCCTGGTTCTTTCCAGCCATGCTGCATCGCTTAAGAAGCAGCATTGCCTCTGCCTAGAAACATTCTGTTTTATCAGGGAAAGCGACAACGTGCCTCCTCACATGGCTAGCCCTGCAAAATTTGTGCATTACAGGACTTAAAACAGGTAGATTTTCGACATGTGCTGAAGATTTTTTTGAAGGCAAGTGGTTGATAAAGTGCCAATCTCTGAAAATTACCCACAATTCTCCTTCCTTGAAACTAAGGGCAACAGCAGGAGTTCCATATAGCACATCTGTCATGCAGGCAGATGCATGCCGTTCTATAGCTAAGCCTTCTTGACAGACAAAATACTATAATGAAGGAAGATTTATGGTGAAGATAAGCTCCTTACTGCAAAACTCTCCTCAATTTTATTACAGCAGTACTGTGCTGAGTATTATTCACTTAGAAGGCATGGGAAACAATTCTTGATAGATGTTTGTTAATCAGTGATAAGCTGCATATGTTTAGCACTTTCCAAACCTTGAAAAACCTCAACACTGTAAGAACAAAAAGCACTTTTCTTAAGACTCCCAAGTCCACACTGAATGTGTAGAAAACTTTTCCTGTCTTAAGGATTCTTTTTTGGCATTGGGCAAGCTGTCTGTAACAGTGCAACAGTCGATCTCTGACTATTTATTAGGGTCATAAAGTAATTTTCATTTTCAGTTGAACATAACATCTGATAAAGGGCACATTGTTTTGAAAATCTTAATTAAATTCTTCTATAGCCAAATGTTTCATTCATGCCCAAGTATTGGGCAAGAGTGTATATATTTTTTAAGCGAGAACAATATACTTATGAGAACAAGCAGTAATTCTTAGTCTAGATGCTATTTCACTCCCTCAGTTTTCAATTTTGATGGACTTTTGGTTTCTTTCAGAAGAACTCAGACTCAACTAAAACATTTTCATCCTGCTTTGTAGTGGTAGGCTTCTTTCTAATGCTATTTAAAATATTGAAGTGTATTTTTCTGTTTGAAAAAGGTTGTAAAATTATGGATTCTTACTGAGAAGCTCCTGATGTTTGTTAAAAACCGTGCTTATTGATTCTGTGAGTAATTTCATAATTGCTTTTGCCACTGTTAGCTCTGCAATGGGAAGACAGACATGGGGAAAAAAGGTGGATTCATCTCCTTGTGCAACTGTGGAAGTAGGTTACTACATTTCAATTGTATCTTTTCTTACAGACCCAGTAAAGACAAAGGGCAAAGCTTAATTTGAATTCTTGAATCTTTATGACTGGTGTAATTACCGAGTCATCACTCAGGAAAATAAAACAGCTTGACTTTCAGCAGCTCAGGCTGCGTTTACTGTCTTGGAAGTTAAACAAACAAAATCTCCACTCACTTTTTGTCCTGACACCCCAGGAACCAACATCCTTATTACTGGCACATGAGGCATTCGTGATATGGTGGTCATTGAAACACAATAAAACAAGATCCTGCCAGGCTTCTGATGCAAGAGTTGCTCACAGATCTTGTCCCAAATTCCACAGCCAGCTACACCCTTAAATACAAAGTCCAGCATTTCTCACTGCAGCTTGGGAGGGAAAAATACATCCAGGTACAGCCACAAAGCCAGGAGTGGTAGATCCACACAGCCAGGGGTGTGGGGAGCCAGTGGGCATGAAACTGTGCCCCAGCCCAGAAGATGTGGGGACAGACCACAGCCCCAAGCAGTGGTTCCACTGCTGGCATTTCATCTTTGCCATGCTTAAACTCCACTACCACCTCACTTTCTGTCACTTTCTAAAGCTCCCTCCCTGCCTGCAGTTCTGCCCCTGCTGAAGTCCCAGCCTGGCTCCTGCCCTGTGGGTCAGCAGTGAAAGTGTTTCTTGTCTCTTGCTCATCTGGCACTGAGGGCAGCCCATCCATGGCCCAGAGGTTTATTCTGTAGGTATTTTAGTCCATGATTAAGCATTTGCTGATAGGATTATGTTCCATATAAAAGAGTAGCTGTTGCTTTCTTTGAAGCTATGACAGAGGAATAGGAATTTGGAGAGCAGTTGCTGTGTTGTGTCTTCAAGGAAATTCTCCAAATAGCTGGAGTCTCTCACCATGCCCATGGATGGTTTCTGCTATTGCTTGCTACAGGCTGTTCTCAGTCAAAGTGTGCTTCAGTCTTCTGGTTGAAGCTCTGCTGGTGCATTGAAAAAATTAACCCTATGTGATTAAGCCCAAATTTACTGCCTGCTTTTGGTGGAAAGGGAACCTGCCTGGGCTGATGTGGCTTTCTGGTTCCTGCTTCTAGGCTTGTTTATGTGTTTGATCTAGTGACCGCTTAAGGTAAATGACAGTTCAATACTAGAAAAAATGTTGCAATCTAAGTCTCTCTTTTCTAGGAAAAAAAATCTGTAACAACTGCCTTGTGGAGGCATGGTCATATTTGTATGTGAGCACACGTTGGTAAACTAGGGCAGAAATAATTTAGTGAAGGTCTCGCAGATAAACCAAGAAAGAAAGTGAGTCAAAACTTTTTTTTTTTTTTCTGAAGTACTCATCTCATCCCAGGGTCATAATATATGTTTGGTCAATAAATGTTTGTCTTTGAATATTCAGTTAGATAAGCATTGGTAACGAAACTACTGTGCTAATTATCATGCCATCACCAAACTTTGATATATATATATATATGCTTGCATGCAGGAAAATCTGCCAGAGCAGTAGTATCACAGTATCAAATTTTATAAAGGCAGAAATTAGACTTCTGATAAGTTTAAAAATGAGACTAAATAGGAAATTTATTGAACCAAAGATTTTTCCCCAGTTAATTTCTGCAACATCATTTTAATCTTCAATAGCACACAGAGTTGTTGGTGTTTTAAGGGAATTATCTGTCAATGCCTGCAATTTGTAGGGTGTGAATAGTTTAAGATGTCATAAATATTTATGAAGTTCCTGGGAATGGTGATAGGACATCATACAAAGTCCTTGAAGTTACGAACTGAGGCAGAAAGGGTGTTATATGCAAATTGCAATAACAGTGTTGTATAGTTTTAAGAAGAGCAAAAACCAATGTATTATTTAGGTGAGAAGAAGCTGAATATTTAGAAAATAAGGAATGAAAATTTTTGAGAGATTTGCTTTTACCTAGAAAAATCTTGCTTTGCTTTTGCCTAGACATTTGTAACTTTTCTGAATGTTTGCCTTTATTGCTCTCATGAGAAGCTTGCACATTATATATCCTTTCCCATTCTATCCCTCTCTTGCTACTCAAGTACTGTTTAAAGTAGGAATAATGGAACAGATTAATCTCAGAGGTATTTCTACTGCTGCCACTGGAACTTGACCAAGGGGTGATATAGTCCAAAAAGAAGAAAAAGAAATATTTTCTGGAAAAATATAGGATATAAATTTCTACTGAGGTTAAAACATAGAAATGCAGCTGCCACTGAAACCCTTTTGAGTACCAGGCTCTATCCTTTTATAAAGCCCATCTGTCTCTTCAGAGTATAAAAAATGCATGATCATAAAAAGCAGTACTCCTCAGGGGAAAAATCTCTCTGTACTAATCTTGTAGTCACTTCACAAAACAGTTTTTAATCCCAAATTTGCATTTGATTTTCAGTCAGGAACTTTTGTGGTTTTTGCAAAGTTTTCTTATTCCATTAGAATAAGATATGAGGTACAGTTTGTTCAGGTGGCAAGTCCAGACTATGAATAAACCAACGTTATCATATGAAAGAGAATTAAACAGACAGATCCAAGTGGGGATATATTAAGCCAAATTTAAGCTCCAGTAGTTGAATTTAGCCTGTGCTAGATGTCTGGTTTGCCTCAGGATATATTCAGCTTTCCAGCTAATCGACTGAGGAAAACTGCCTCAGGTATGATAAAATTTACAAGAGAGCTCAGTCGAATAGCTCTTGTTATAAATACTAGCTTAAAGGCATTCTTCTGGTCTTTGGGATCAGAACTGTATTTGCATTTAATTATTATATTTCAAACTTTTTCAACTTGGTTAAAAATATTAGACCAGCCAGTTTAGATTATATCATTATAGTGCTTTCCAGATAGTGGTTGAACTTCAGACCAGATTTTTATTACTGGGTGAATATTGTTTGCCTTTATTCTTTTGTTTAGATCTAAATTCCCACAGGAGCAAAAATTATTATAATATATTCTCATTGAGAGAAGGAGAATTAAGTAAAGGTGTTTCAGTGATGTGCCAATCTAAGAGGTACAGTGCTCTGCTATGATTTTCTGTCAACATAATTGACAATTCAGAGTTTTAAGCCTCTTGCACTATTTTCAGACAAGGCTTAGTGTGAGAACTAATTGTCTTTTAATCACTGATTTAAAAAACCTGTTTTTACCCTTTTCTGAGACTTTCCAAGACATGATTTTACTAGTTCTATGTGCCAATATCTGCACTAACAGTTTGGAGGTTTTTTTCACTGAACCAAGTTGCATCAGTGGAAGCTGATTCTAGTTTAGAAAGAACATGAAAAAGACAATCACCTCTGCCTGTGTAAGATATGAGAAGTGGAAATCAGTATTTTCTTATATAATTTTGCTGAAGTAACATAAAATGAAGTGCTTTCATTTATTTGCTCAGTACTGAAAGCACAACAGTGGAAAAAAATACATCATGCCTGTTATCCAAACACTTGAATTCTCCTGTCATTAAGAGGTGGACTCTACTTTGGGCAGTTACAGTTATTTTCTATGTAAATGTACCTGCAGACAGCTCGCAAGACATTGAGGGTACACTGAAGCTGGTGCTGTTTCAATCCACTGTTAAATTAGCACTGACAAAAAACCATGGTGGCTTAGATGACAAGAGCCAGTGAGTTTGGTAATGTCATATACAGGAGTGTAGCAGTCAGCAGATCACTCACACCTGATTGCAGCAGCCCATTAATTGATTTAAATGTGGAAAGGAGTACTGCCAGTGTTGCCTCCATGGACAATAAACACAACTAAATTTTCTGCTGCATTATTTCAGAGCATATTGTTTCTGACATTTGATCTGAGTGAAAGTTGCAAATTTCACTTTTTACTGTCCCAGATGTCTGAGCTTAGTTGTGGAAATGGTTTGGCAAATAGGATGACAGAAGCCCAAATAGGGACACCTGCAAACTACTCTGCAAGTGTCAGTGCTGCCTGTAGGAAACACTGGAGAGGCACCCAGTGTGTGACAAAGTGTCAAAAGAGCCTTTGGACAATTTTTCCAAAGACTTGGATGTGTTCTTCCTCCTTATTCCTTAAACTTTTAAATATACAGATATGAAAGCTAAAGAAAAGCCCACCTGAAAGTCCCTCTGGCAACATGGTTACTCATCAGTCAAACGGTAGGGGGGTGAGGAATAGAGCAAATACTCTTACATCTGCCTTTCAAACATGCAGCTCTTAGGAGAGAGTTTTATTTTTCAACTGCCTCTGATTTCTTGACAGGAAGTCCTGGTCAGAAAGGACTGGACACTCCCAGTAAGGTACTGCCTCAGCACATTTTTAGCATTTCAATTGCTCAGTAAGAAACAGCAGCAGAAAAACTCCAGGTTTGTGCTCACTGCTCAGCTCAGACTGAAATGTTTTGGTCAGATCTGGATGAGATGTTTCCATAGACAACACAGTCACAGGCTTAACAGGAGGAGCATGAATTATAAGGCTCCAGACCCTCAGTAGTCAAGAAATTGTGCTTTCCTGTAGCCTTGGGGCCAGGGCAGACAGTTGGATAAGCATTTGGCAGGATACAATTAATGTGCATACACATGTGCATCCTCATGCTTTCATTTCATGGAAATCATCAGGCTTTCAGATCTAAGGTACTGAGCAGCAAGCACTGCATTTGCAGCTGTAAATCAGTGTAGTCTCAAAATGCCAATGTTACCACTAACTCCTGCCCACCTGCCCTGCAGGGACTCCTGCCCAATTGCTGGGGAAATGACCTGAAACGCTAAATGGCCCGGGCTCCTTCAAGGCAAGGCGCTCACATGCTTACTGTTCTTGCCTTTCTTCATTTACATTCACTAATTGGAAGTTAATTTGTTCCCAGAGGCAGGCAAATATTTTTAAACCAACAATTACACTATTTTTTTTCCAAGCCTTGTGTTGAAAAGCAGCTCAGTACTTTTTCTAGTGTACAGTGCTAGGAGCACCTCTGAGTGTGTGGTAACACCATGCTGCCTCTTTCAACTCTATCCTATTTGTGTTTAATACAGAGATTATTGGTCTGTTCACCAGTCAGCTTGCTTTGACTAATAAGATAGACTAGTTCAGCAAAGATTAATGCAATTCTTGTCACTTCTGTCCAACCAAGTTAAGCACAGCCCAGCAATTTATTTGGGTATTAGTTTCCTGTGTCAGCCTAATATTAAAAAAAATACACTGATAACAGTACAGAAAGTACAAATCATGCCTGACACTTTGGGGGAAAAAATCGCATACTGGAAAATTTGACATAGAATCCAGTGGTGTCAAAAATCTTAGATATTTGTTGTTTCCAATTCAGACATTCTTCATTTAGACCAAAATAACAGACATCCGTAGTGTACTGTAGTGCTGGTGACTCTTTGAGAGCTAGGTGCTCTCGCAGCATGGTACTCTTTATGTGCACAGTAATGAAAGTTCACTATTGATTTTTCTGTAGCTGCTTGTAACTATTATAGTTGATACATCAATAGAAAAGGAAAGCACAATGTTTCACAGGAGGCAGAAAATCAGAGAATACATGATGCTGTGACAGTAAATCATGGCATAATCTCAAGAATTGATAGATGGTTACTGCTAACTTGAAACCCATGGCTTTCTCTGAAAAGACTAAACTATAATCGTCCAATATGTTCTAACAGACTGACTGCCCATAATAGTGGTAAAGGACACAACACAATGTTTCATTTCCAGAATAATGGTTTCCACAAACCAGGTTGTTGTGGTGGAATTCGTTCTGTGTGTTGCCACAAAGGAGGGAGAAAGAGTGGTTGGAATGCCATTTAGACTAGTAGTTACAGGTTGTAGGAAAAAGGATGTTTTTTTTTAAGGAAAGAGCACAGAAAGGTTTTGTTTAAAAAATAAAAGAGGAAGAGAAGTTGTCATTAAATTTTAACTTGCAAAAGTCTCCAGTTAGTTGAAAAGGAAATGCAAAAGAGCTGATTATTCTTGAGATCAAAATATTGGAGGTGTTTTGTCAAGAAAGGCAAATGCAGAGAAAATACATTTACTGTAGCTGTTTCCAGTTCCACAGCATCCTGAAAGGGAGCCAAAGGCACGTAAGTAGTGAAAGCTCTTTTAAGTGTCTGCTTCTCTCTGCTGCATTTTTGAGGGGCATAACAATCTTTGAATTTTGCAGTATGCCTAGTGAATTTTTAACAGGAAAATTCTTAATTGCTTTGTTCCCACTTTACTCCCTGGCTCATCTCTGGTAGCTTCATCTATGGTTTTAATTAATCGTGAGGGTCTTTTTTTCCTGTCTCCAAACAGAGAGGGAGGAAGTACTGCTGGTAAGAGGTGGCACAGTGTGCAGTCTGGATGACACTGCTCCCACAGTAACCTCTCACAGTGTTCCTCTCTGGAAGATATTTTCATTGTGCAGCATTGTTTTCCAGCACTTGTTTAGGGCATGTGAGTTTGATACCTGCTATTTTCAACTTTGCTGGTGACTCCATTCTCTAAAGACAAATGTGTCCCAAATGAGATGGTCCTGGACAAGAGGAAAGGACTTTCTCAAGCTACCACCCATCCAATCTGCCTCTGCCAGGCTTGAAGGACACTTGTCCTGCTTAGGCTGTAGGTTTTCCCCTGGTGAAAGTCTGGACAGTGTTGTCTATCTTGTCTCAAGCAGTTTGCTGATCTCTGTTACAATTTTTGGCTCTGGGGAGGAAAGATGCTGTTATAGTCTCCTTCCCCATTCTGTTGTTGAAATCTTTCTCTTTGCTGAGATGAGACTTTGCTTCACGGGGCAAGCAGAGGTGTTATGTAATATGTTTATAATACACGTCAAACCCTCCCAGTACTGAAGAGGATTTTCCTTAATAATCTTTGAATAACCTTATAAGGAAGGCTCTTAAACTGTCCTTAGGATGGTGTGTAAATTAAATTTTTGCAATCCACATGGACTGTTTTGGGGTTTCCTCTTTCAGTTTGTCCCATGCTAAATGGCTCTGTACAGGATACTAGGAATACTAGGAACTCCTGCTCTGAAAGGTTCATCCAGTCTTGGTAGCAGCATTGCCAGAACCTAAGGAATTGCAATCTTCATTTACCCCACCCCTTTCCTGCCAGCAGAAATCATTTGAGACACACTCCATGAGCTTGGGGAAGAGTGTTTCTGCACAGTCGCCTTCTGTCTCCCAATTCAAGATTCCAGCTGTGTTCAAGGCTGGGCCATAAAGTTTGTTTCTGAATTTTCCTTCGTTGTTTCATTCCTGTTTGCTTCTGTTTCTCCCTTTCCACCTCTGGCTTGGCTTTGATCACAGTCCCATAGTTTCTCTTTCCTTCCTGGCCTTTTCCCCCTATTTTCATGACTCCTATCTCAAGCCCTCCAGTCTCTCTCTGTTCCTCTGGTCCATACCACTGCTGTCCCTCATTTTCATCAATCACTTCTGGTTCCTGATCTGCCTAGATATCCTCTTCTCTGCCACTCTTCTCTCGTCCCTCTTGCAGATCCTTTTTTTCACCTGTGATTTCTTTTCATTGTTCCTTTACAGCATTTCCCTTCTCTATTTTAATTCCCTTGTTCCTTTAGAGTATTTCACCTCTCTATTTTAATTCCCTCAGGGACAGACATTGCTTTTATTTCTCATTCAATATTCAATCTTGCACAAGCAGCAAAGGGGTAGGAGAAAGAGGGAAATTTGCCATAGTCTACAGTGCATCTCCAGTAAATGGCCAACGTTACCCAAGTATAAACTTTCAGGTAAGAGCCTCTGCAATGTGTTTTTTTTAACTAGAAGTACATGAGGCAGTTTTCAGTCTATGTATTCTGGTTTTAAAAGTATTTAATAAATTGTCTGTTAGTACTGCAAAGTTAATCTCATTCAGTGAAACATTTAAAAATATGTTCAGATTAAGACTATAGGGTCATATTACTGGCTCTAAGATGTAGGATATTCATTCACTTATCTGTATTTTAATATATAACCATTTATTCCCATGTTATGCTGAGTACTTGACTAGCAAAAGTAGTCACTGATTTTAAAGTTTCCTGCCAACAACAGCTAAAAAGATTCTATGTAATACTGTATTTCCTTTTTTTACCTGTATAATGCATTTAAACTTGCAACTTAAACATCTAAAAATGGTAAGGAATTGTAAAAGTATTCCAAAAGTGGAGACACCTGTAAATGTGGGTTATGTTAATTTTTCCCCCTTACAGGAGGTGTTTAAAATCTGTCCTTACTCGTATTCTATAAACATAAGGGGAAAAAGTGCAGAGCACGCTGATTGGGTTGTTCTGAAATCCCCACTGTCTCCACACAAAGGCAACAGTACAGAATACAAATATTGCTTGATACCCATGTTTCTAATTACTTGCAAGATTTGAATCTAACAAATATATGACCTAATTTTCTCTCAAGCATCTAATCCTATTGTTATTTCAAAACCTTGTTAAATATGCATTTTAGAAAAAAAGGACATGAAAAGGAAAAGTACTTGCTGAAGATGGTTAATCTTTTTTCCATGCCTTGCAGCTGTCAGACAAGCAGACAACATAACCAAGTAATGAACAGATTGAATCAAATTCATGCCTCAAATAATGCCATTGTACTCAACAGTTACACAAGGTATGAATTTGCAGCATTCATTGCATTTAATGAAATAAAATCAGGAACAAATCAACCGCAATTATTAACTTTCCTCTATAATTTAGTGTAGTTTATTCAAAAAACTCAATCAGCCATGAAACAGAGGGCTTTCTCTGGGATTCCTGGAAGAATTTTATCATTCACTACTCCAATATGCAGGGCTGAGATGAATGATTAAAATTTTATTTATTAAAAAATATTGGTTTAATTTTGCATTGTTCCTCATAACCCCAGAATTTGTGTTTTATTCCTTTTGTATTACGTGCTTTTTTTCCCAAAACCATTGATTGTAGATTTCATTAAGACAGACACCTGGAAGATAGGCACTGTCCTACTTGCTTTCATACTGCCTGCACTTGTGTGCAACCTGCATAGGATGATGGACTAAAACCTGTCAGCTCACTGAAATAATGTTCTCAGGAGCGAAACACTGTTTGTTAAAGTCATCACTCTATATATCATTTAGCGTCTTTAAGAAATTTAAGGACCAATTTTTAATTGTTTGGCTTTGCTATGGGTTTTGACAGATAAGAGAAATGAATATGTCTTTGTCTTTGTTTTTGTTTTTCCATAAAGAAATAAAAGCCGGGGCAGAAAAAAACCCCACTTTTTCCTGCACGTGCTAAATGCACTTCTAAAGCAGTCCCTCAAAGGGACTCTTGTCAAAGTTTTAGATCCTGAAAATGCAGCAGGGTACATTTCATGCTAAGTGGTTTATAAAGGAAAGGATCACATTTTCTCAAAATTTAATCAGGATATTTTAAATCAGATTCCTTTTAAAATTGTGTTTGTTATAAAATCTGTAGAGATTTCAAACCGTGTTGTTCCAATCTGTCTCTACTCTGCAAAGTATCTTTAATACTCTGGGTTTCACCACTGTTTACAAAGATAGATAACTATTGCTTTTGCTTACCACGTTGCATAGCTGAGATACTGTTTTAGAGACTTCAAAGTAATGGAGTGAGAAGCAGAATTAGAGACAAAAGGGTTTGTTTCTCTGTTGAGCAATGCTGTATCCATGAAAGGAGAACGTCCCTCAGGAGATTATTCTGAAATGAGATTTTGTCTATATTCATTTGCTTTACTTTCCCAGAGGGTTAAAGTAAAAAAGTGAAATAGCTCTTCTACTGGCAGAGTGGCTGCTTTGCCTGAGATCCAGAGAAGAGTTAAATGTCCCAGGAGCAGAGTGGCTGTTTAACTGTTCTGCTGGCCCTCACCATCTCTAGTAAGACATGGATCCCTGGCTTCCAAGGCGGTGTGGAACACACAGCAGTGAGAGACTGTGTAAGATTGCTGGTAACTGTTCACATAAAAAGTTACCAAATATGAATTTTTCAAATGCAGAAATATTTGTAAAACCTGAAATTAGAAGGCATGATAAATTTCAACTTCTTGTCTATTTAGGGACAAGAAAGGACCCCTATAATCATCACTGTTACCTCTTTCAGTCTTCTGCTCTCTACAAGCCATAAGTTTCCATCCAGTGGTTGGGCATCAAGTCTGTAACTTTTGACTGATCTCTATCATAATAATTTAGAGAAGCACCATCTTGGCTTCAGATTTAAAGAAGAACTTTCATTATATCCAGAGATGAGGTCTTCCAAAAGACAGTGATTCTCACCTTGAAATTTGTGTATTTCTAATGCAATTTATCCCAAATTGATATTACAGAGCTAATCCTGCAAATGTATTCTCACTGACTTCCATGGGATGTGCACAGGGGACATTGTTTAGTTGATTAAATTTTGAACAGACACATGGTGCTTCAGCAGATCACATCTCAGTGCCACAGCATTTCATCCTTTGGCAGTGGCAAATGGTGCTGCTAAGGTACCTTTCCTGTCTCATTGCTTCCCTGTCTTGGCAACTTCCCTTTCCATGCTACATTCACTTTCAAGGCCTTGTGGCTGTTCCTGCCTTACCTCTCATCAGTCATTCAGTGTCACAAGGTTGTCTCCTGCCCTGGACTTGCCTGGAATGCCATCTCCATTTCCCACCCACCACCTTTCCAGACCAAGTCCTTTTCCACTTTCTCCTTTCTGCCTCTCACAGTTAATATGCCAGATCTATTTATCCACCTTCTTCATTCTCTTTCAAAACTTTTTGTAGTGACATCTGAGGGAAGCCTGGGCTGGGTGTGCTGGGACTGTGCCTGTGATCCCTGCATTGTCTGCCAGTCGACACCTGTTCATCAGCACATATGGAGATTGTGTACTTTAAAGGAGCATTTAAAAATGTCGCCTGCCATTAAGGATTCCTCATCATAAAATTAGGAAATGTTTCTGTTGATAAGTTGTCACAGTGGAAGGATCATCCTAGCTAGATGTCTCATTCTGCATTTTTTTGGGTTCACTCCCAGGCACTCTGCATATGAGACAGTAATTTCAAAAAGTCTATTTGAAATGATGCAAAAACCAATCAAGAATCCAAGGGAGCAATTTTTTTTTGTCAGAAATTGGTATGTGGAAAAAGGTACTTCAATAAATGTTGATTTTTATCTATTAGTTAGCTGTCAGCTAATAATAAATTATATTTAGTTCCTCCCTTGTTATAAATATATATTGATTAGTTTTAAACTCTGAACTTCAGAATGAGTTATATCTGGTCATTGCTAAACTGCTCTCTTCACTAAGAAAAATATCCCCAACACCTATTATACTGCACTTAATTAAGACAAGCATCAGCTTTATGTTCCTTTATTTGCTTCTGCGAAGTCTCTCTGGTATAAATATTGAGCAGTTGCAACTCTTGAATACTAATCAGTCCTTCCTGAATTCTAAATGATTACATAAAGTTTAGGAAGTGTTTCTTTGCCAGTATTAGCCTCCAGTGCATATTCTGGGTGGCTATTAGGATTGAGACAGACTGAATCAGACAGGTATGCGGTAAATATTTTTCTAAATTCAGATGTAATGAAGGGAAGCCTGAAAGCTGTGCCAGGGTGCTCTCCAGAACCCCTCAACTGCTAGTTTACTGGTGGTTACCAGGTGCAAGTGTACAGGCATCCTTGGGTAACAGAATGGGTGAATCTAAGAAAACTGCCAATGGTTAAAATAAAACCACTTCGTTATGATAGCCCAACTAAACGTGTATTATAAATAACACATGTATAACAAGAGCTATTAAAATAATTGTATATTTACAAACTCCCAAAAGTAAAAACAGTGAGAGTGGCCACTTTGAAGAAGGCATTAAACCCCAAGTACTGTTTGCTCTCGTGAATGAGAAATTGATACATCTGTAATGACAAGTCCATGCCAGGATAAACTCTCCATTAGTGACTTGCACTGGCTTGCCAAGGAAGCCTGTCATGTAGTGCTTCTCACTTCAAATTCACAGCACCTACTTCATCTTTATCTACAATCAAGATCTACATGCAAAATTTGCCAGGTTATATCCTTATATCTGTAGTACACTTACTTATCTATAATCCTGCATGAATTGATTCTTATCTAATTTTCTGGTCTTCTTTCCTGTTTTCCTTTTGGTTTGATAAAAACGCTGCCTCACTAATTCCTTCATTTCATTCTCCTGTTATATTTGTGTGCTCTCAACTATCATAATTAGTACAAAAATTTATTCAACATTCCCTGTTATATTACCTCCAGCTAATGCTTATACTCTTATTTTCCTGTCTGCATATGTATGATATTAAACCCTCAGCAAAAGTTATGGAGGTGAAAGTATTGACAACCTGATGTTCCATCGTAGTTTGCTGCTGCATTTTTTTAATCTTTTCTGTATATTTAGACTGCAAACTCCCTGAGGCAGAGATTCTGCTGGTCTGTAAATCTAATAGAACAATGACTAGAACAACAATGTTACATAAAGTACATTAAAAATTGCAATAGCTATTTTTTTCAGTTGCAGATTGTTGTGTAACTGCATTGATATGAGTTACTGCACCAGGTGAAACGGAGCACAGCAGGCTTTGTGCTGCTGCTCCCTGAGTGCATGTTTGAAGGGAACACCTTCTAGTCTTGTGAGTGCTGGGAGTAGAGTCTGCCCTGAATATGCTTTGTTTCAGCCTTTTTCATCTGCATTAGAATTTTAACATGCACATTTATTTTCCATATGTGCAAATGGTGCGGCCTAGGACTTCAAATACGTCCTCCCATCTCAGCTCTGACAATTTACGGAGACTAAAAACAAGGAAAGATTCCTTTTCTAATATTCCTCTTAACTTGCTAATATTCCTGTAATTTTAACAGCAATGAGAATGGAGTGTTGCAGATCTAGATGAATTTCTGCTGAATTTTCTGTTTAAGTAAGACCGTGTTTTGTTTAAAAACTGAGTTCTTTTTAGCTAGGGTTTTTTTCTGTTGCTTAAGCAAGAGCCCATTGTTTGATGTCCACCATAATTAAATGTTTATTTTTTTTTACTGGACCCTCTTGTCTCATGTTAAGTGGGATGTGAGATCAATAGTGGCTCTGCAATTATTTGTCCATTGATAAAACCTTCATTTCTCAAATGAAATACATTTGTCTGTGTCCTGACAGTGATAAGGGAGCAGTACCAGTCAGCAGCATTTAGCTCCACAGCCAACAAGTGCCTGGACATAGGTCAAGCTATGTCTAACTTTTTCTTACTGTACAAACTGCTCTGATGGGAGTTTGAAAAATCATCCTTGCTGCATTCACGTAATAAAAACTAGCAGGATAAATGGGAAGTTTTTGTAAAGAGAAAACAGCAGCGGATTTCAGGTTAAATGACCAGTCCGTAAATCTACTGCATCTTTCTCAGATGTTCACATTCCATGTCTTGGATATGAGCTCATCAAGTAGTGTTAAAAGTAGGTTTAAGACTCAAGCCAGTCAAAGATTTCTTTATTCTTTCCCATTTTTGTAATTTGTGCCTGGCCACTAACTTTCCATCAATGGTGTTGACTGCACTTGCTGTATTATTTGTATCCATGTTGGTTCTTCTTCACTGGAGGAAACTTGTCAATGCAACTAAGAAGTTGAGAAATCCATACATGCGTATCTCTTGAGCTGCTGGGTTTTTTTTTTATCCACCTATCCTTAGACTGGAAAAAAAATTGGCTGGCATACCTGAGTTAAATTGTGGTTTGACATATTGATTATCTTCACTCCCTACTCCCTAAGGTGAAATTAAGGGGAAAATATCTCTATATCTGAAATCACAGAAATGATGCCCCAGAAAACAGACATGCTTTGGGGTTTGCAAATATAATGTAAATATCAGTCAAAGAAGGGTAGGCAAGGGGAACTGCAATGAAAGAGTTTTCTGTACAGAGAGGTAAGAACTAGCTACCCGTAAAGACATTTGCTTTTTACAGCTGAGAGAATTTAAAAATGATGTAGCTCTATGTATTTAAATATTGTATAGCACTAAACTAAAGAGATATCACACTTAAGAGACTATTCACCAAACTGTTCTGGCTTATTGAATAATCGCTGAGTCAGCAATATTGGTCAGAGGGTCCCAGCCAGAGCAGGTGGCCCTGGAGAAAGGACCGGAGCTCCTGTGCCTGGGGTCCCACTCACCGAGGTGGGGCTGTGCAGTTCGACTGCAGGAGTTGTGCACTGCCAGCCACAACAGCTGCACTTAATATGCATCTGGCTAAGCCTCAGCAGCATCTTCTTTAATGCTGCCAAAAATCAAAAGGATTTTCCTGTATAAACCCCTTGGAACTCCTTATGAGTAGATAACAAACAATTACCTCTTTAATTTAAAATCTTGCAAGCAAAACAGATATAGTTTAATTCTATTTTGAAAAATTATTCTAAGTACTTTGGGTTTTGAACATGGCTTTACTGTTAGTTTACTAAGATAATCACTTCTGAAATGTTAAGAAAAAAGGCAGAGACCAAATTCTTTGCCCTAAAGGAGATTGCTGTCTTTTGGAGAGACAGACAGGATAGTACAGCCATGAATAACAAACACCTTTACAAGGCAGTCTCATATATATACAATTATAAAAAACCAAACAACTTCTTCTCAATAAATTAATTCTGTGGATTATTGACTTCATATTGCCTTTGAGAGACTTTATAGTAAATGTTTATTTTTCAATCAAGCACTGGACTAAAGAAAAATAGTAAAAGATTTCATTTGCTTGGTTAACACTCATATGAACATCTTCAGAAATGTAAAAAGGCTATGTCTTGAAGCACGTTTTATTCCATTAAACATTACAGGGCCAGATTGTCAGCAGCTGAGGTTTTTGAAATATTTTTTTTATTAAGTGATACATTACCGGCATTAGGACCAGTTTTCTGTAGAGATGCCTAAGAGATGTAGATATGTGCTAAATGCACCTAGATACTAAGGTACAATAATTGCTCCCAGTTATTTATGTAGAATTTGATGTTTAGCTGGTTCTGACAACCCTGCTGAATGCCTAGCAGCTTTGTTAGACACTTCAACGTCTTCTAAACCTGACTTGCTCTTAGGCTGTGAGGTGTCTTATTAATTTCAGGTACATGATTCATTTGTTCTTTTGGGCAGAAACTAAAGTGCTAAGCTGGAAAGGGTATCTGTGTTTTTCATTTCAATCTTGTCATCATTCTTGTTAAATATTTGCCTCTGTCCTGTGGGTCAAGTGGTAACATCTTTACATTTTGCTCTTTGCAGAGTAACATCTAGCTCTGACTATTAGCAAATGGAATTCTGCAGTATGCTAAATAATCAGCTAATCAATTTCAAAGGCGTTGGACCTGTCTTAGCTACATCACTTTTACGTGCAAGTGATGTGACTACAAGGTTCCTATTAGCAGCAAAATTAGCTTGTTTTATAGTGGCATAAATGAGAGAAAAACTGGCTAACCTGGGTTGGTACAAGTTTGCAGGTTATTCCTGCCCAAGTGCTTCAGAAGTTGGGTACAGTACCTGGCAGAATTAGAAGAGCTCAAGGTGTGAGAATGATTCCTAAATCAGTGAAAAGTACCAGAACACCTGATGAAAATCATTAAATAAAAACCCACCTAAATGTGAGAATTTTTCAAATGCACTTCATTTATTCAGCTAATTTAAAATGTTTCTGAACTGACATGAATTCTCTAAATATTTTATAAGAAGAAAGCTACAGGCTTCATTTGTGCCACTGTATAATGACTGAAAAACCTACTTATTAGGAATTAGGAAATATGAATTCTTGTTATCCATCAGATTAATTCATAAAACATCATTTCTGCAACAGATGGTTTGCTTTTGCTTCTCTGAATCTAAGATATTCAAGCAATGAAGTCCTGAATACAAAATGCTAATAGTTACCAAGGAAATCCATCATCTCTTCCTAGGATTCAAAATGGACATATCTCAGAATGATCCATTCTGTTAGCATCATTCTAATTTCATTTTAATTTGTAAAATCTTTTCTATCTTCTGCATGTTCTGTCCCCTGTACCTCTGAAGTCTTGGTCTTTTCTGTTCCCTGCATTTAAAGGGAGCTTTACCTCAAATTTCCTCAAGCAGGTTCAAATTCTGTAACACCTAGGAGGGACATATTTAATTGAGATCTACAGTGTGATCAAATGTGTCTCTTTTAGTCTACCTGCAATTGTATCACGATAATTTATTTTTAGAATTTTATTAATTTACAGAATTTTTTATAAACTGAAAATGAAGGGAAAGCATTACTAAATGTCACCACTACTGCTGATGTCTTTCATTGTGTCCTTAGCTCACTTTCTTTGTAGACAAAAACACCTTTTCAGTAAAACAGGAGGTTTTGCTATGGAGGCATGGCTGGATCTGACCTTATTTATGTTTTTAAGTTTCTCCTTTCAACTGTCTGCCAGAAAAAAACATTCACTTGGGCAAAGTTCATTTAGACCATCTTTACAACAAAGTGCAAACCTGAAATAGAGGACAGGCAGAAAAATCTCTTCCCATGAAGTCAATAGGAATCCATCTCCCTAAGATCTTTTTTATTCTTGGCACCAGTGATTCTTCTCTGCTGATTTATTGGAGGGCACTGGTTTAACTAATTCGTCTTGCATAGGTATCTTTCCCATTCTGTCCTCTCCACTAGTACAAAACAATCTTCTGTTTAAAGGTTATTTCCTAGCCAGATCTGTCCTAAAGCTATTATCATTAATTTGCACTTTAGGAGTTCCTTTCACTTCTAAAAAACTGTGAGATACATTCCTGATTTATGGGTTACAGTGTGACAGCCATCATATGCAAAGAAGGTTGTTTATACTTACCACAGATGCCCTTGAATAAGAGAGAAATTTCAACCATATCCCTACTCTATGTGCTTTACATAACTGTATTCAATATCATAGAACAACGTGGCAATCTGTATTTTCCACTGTCCTCTAGAATGTCTCATAGAGTTTTATCCCTGTTTTGGAAAATTCAGTATTCACGTACCAAAATACAGAAGGTTTTTAATACTCCATGAAATGCTGTAGGTTTTAGGAGTAATTTCCATGGAAACACACTTTTAATCCTTATGCATAATTTTCTGGCAACTGATAATTAAAATATTATCCTCAGATTACATTAAAGCGATATTTCAAAATCATGTGTTTCACGAAAAATTGAAGAAAAGCAAAATATTTTCAATGTGTTTAGAAAAAACAGTAAGTATGACAGTTAGAGTGTACCTACCTAAACTAAACAGCACCAGGAATTTGAGACAGACAAATTCTCGTAGGTCAAACTGCAGTGAACGAAGCTTTGCTACCAGTTCTTGTGCATGGCTCATAAGATTGTTGAGGGTGGCTCCAGCTTGGGATGCTATTACAGAATAATCCACCTGTAAAAGAGAATTGTATTCCTCTCTGTCACGCCCATATTTTAGGATGTTTCAAACAAGAATATACAAGCAGGATACTCCTGGATATAGAAATCACTCTTAATTTAATGATGTTACCAAGTCAAGATGGTTTTATATATAAACCAGTTTTTAACCCAATGGTATATATTGAAAATAACATTAAGCTATATATCTTAATGGTACGTAACATCCCTGTGAGTGCTGGTTTGTCTGTATTACCTGTTTAAGAAGCTTTACATAGCTGCCTATGACACTGGTAGCTGTCCATATCTCAGTTTGTTTTGTTTATTTGGTGTCTCCTGTTCTCATTGTAATTGTATGATCCTGTGAAGGACGACTGATGGAGT
This sequence comes from Irena cyanogastra, assembly GCA_013397155.1. Taxonomy (NCBI): domain Eukaryota; kingdom Metazoa; phylum Chordata; class Aves; order Passeriformes; family Irenidae; genus Irena; species Irena cyanogastra. Next base: position 2,804,876 of record VWZV01013172.1, on the reverse strand, counting down.
GAGCTTCGTGCCTACCCTGGCTGTATTGCTCCAGAGGGACAAAACAATATTCATGGGAAGCAGTCCTGTGTCCAGAACCTGGCCAGAAACATCTATTCAGGCCCAGAAATGTCGGTGTATTCCCACAGGAAACGGAGGTATTGTGTGGGTGGTTGCTGTTCTCCTCAGCTACATAAAATCCCTGTATTTGTTGGAGTTGATTGGAACTCACTTGTTCTGGCAAGTGCTGCCCTGCAGGGGAGGGAGGGGTGGCAGGTGTGTGACAGCCCAGCTGCCCTCACATTGTCCCCAGCAGTGACTGCAGTGCACAGAGCTCCTTCCTCTGGGCTAGGGAGACAAGTGATGCTGCTCCGGGCTCTGCTGCCCTGGCCATGCTGCCCCTTGTTCTCAGGGCAGGCTGACCTGCCTGGGAGCTTCCCTGGTATAGAGAGATCCAGTGGAAAGCTGGTTAATACACTTATTAAAAGAGGGAATATTCACAAGCACAGGATACTTAAGGCCTGTCATTGCTGACATCCTTGAGTGATGCCTTGAACCCTGGGCAGCCTCCTCAAGCCCAGCATGCTCAAACTGTTCTGGCTGATGCCAGTCCCATTGCAGGGATGTTTCCATGTAGGTGACCGCCCCAGCCCCTGCCACTCTGAAGGTGTGCCTGCTTTGTCGCAGGATGGTGACCAGTGGGGAAGGGCACTCACAGCCTGTGATGGGAAGGTCAAGGGAGGGGCTGGGGTGGGCTGGTTCCAGGACAGGGCAATGGCTTGGTGTGGAGCAGGGTGTGACTGCTGTATCAGAACTGGGGTGACCTGAGCAGCAGCTTCAGCTTCAATACTCAGCCCACTTCTCATCAGAGTGCTCCACATCCCCTGCAAGTCCCATGCACCTGGCCTGGTGTGCTGCTTGCTCCCCACAGAACCACTCCTGGCCAACTAGCTGAGACCTAAATGGGACAGTGGCACGTTTTCAAGATGCTCTAGTATTACCAACACCTTTCTCTTGTAGGAGCCTCCAGACCAACAGGGAAATTGCTAATCATACTTCATCTGAGTGAAGTCTGGCTGTAAATTAAGACTAAGCACAATGGTAAGTGCTTGCTTTGGGTTAGTCATTTGTTTAATGGAATCAATACTCTCAGCCTGTCTCTAAGGTTTCCTATAATAAAGTAGTTAGTAAAGAATGGAGAGGTATCACCACAAGAAACAAACCAATACTGCAAAATTTTGTTTTTCCAGGCTCTAACCCCTTAAAATCTGTTTTTTAAAAAACATGTTAAGGAAAATGTATTTTGATTTTTAATTTTTTAAAAAATATTTTATTTTAAAACTATTGAATTGATTTTGCTCAGGTATAAACAGCAATAAAACAAGGGAAAAAAACCCTTGGAATACTTTTAACCTGACAAAATTTTAGGAAGGAAAGATAGAAAGTTGAATAAAAGAAACTAAAATTAACTTTTCCTGGTAATGACGTTAATATAATCAATAAGTTACTGACTTTTAATAAGAGTACATTTATATATACTCTTATTGCTCCCTATAAACTCACTGGAGGTAACTGCACAAGAAAAATGAGGTTACACTTTTTGAATGGAGGTTATGAATAACAACACTTTGCAGTGTTGGAGCATTTAGAGCTGAATTCATGCTTCAATTAAATCAATGGATTATGCTGAAGTATCCTGTGAGGTAGGTTATTGCTCTCTTTTACACGTGGGGAAACTTGAAGTAGTGGCTTAAATTGCTTATTTAGGGCTAAAGAAATCTGTGGCAAAACTATGATCTGATCTTTGGAAACCCAGTCTATCCATCTTTCAAAAACTACTTGCTAGTTCATATCTTATTTATCACTCTTTCTATAGATGCATTTATGCACATTTCTTTATGTATATATACCTATATAAATAATAAGAAAAAATAAGGTAACATACCTCAAATAATTTTTACTCAAATATCATTTAAATGTAGTGACGTGGTTCAACTACTTTGTATTGAGAAACTGGTCACATATAGATATGAAATTTCATAAATTAATATCTCTTTTGTAATTGTTAAAGTGGGGGGGAGAAGCTCCAAATCCCTTACTGAGCTTCCAATTTGTGAGGAAAATATGCTACTCACTTCATGAGAAGAAGTTAAGATGTCTGAATGTCAAGAATATCAGTGGCCTTAGTGCAGCGATTATGCCATAATGGAAAAACCCAGTAGATGCCTGGATCTCCCAGCATCCCTCTACTGGAGAGCTCTCAGGCAACCTGCTCCTCTTTCAGGTGCATTTAATATTTGCAGCACCAGCAAATTTGTCTGGGAGGCAAGTCCTCATCTGCCACTCACCAGGAACAGGCTGTATTAAATTTTTATATTTATTGACATTTCATTACCATAATTGACTGCAGTTGGTTCTCTAGTAGAAGGCACAGGGCTGCCTCCTAAGCAGGAGAATTGGTCCCTTGAGTAGGATTTGCAATTAAAAACAACGCAGAATGGATTTTTTTTTTAATTGTGTAAATATGATGAGTTGAATTTTCAGCTTTAACTAGAGAATAGTAGGTGTGCAGAAGGCTTTTTTCAAGAGTGAGCAAAATTATGAGTCAGTGGAAAGACGACCCCCAAAGGTGTCAATCAGTTTATACAAAAGCAACTGTGCATGAAAAAGCCTCAGTTAATGTCTGTTCTGAAAAAGTGGTCACATTAAAGACTACACTGTTCTGCTTGCTTGGTCCTTTATGCAGAAATTGATACTAAAATGTGTATTAATTCTTTTACCTTCCAATTCATGATTAAAAGTACTTTTCAAAGACAAAGATAAAACCAGTTTGGATTTTGTGCGAAATGCTCAACTGCATAGTGAATTCTTAGCATTTATTTTATATTATACATTTTACTTCACATTGTATATTGGTTTCATTTAGTAAAATCAAATCCATGACTAACATATTCTTGCATCCCAATTAATACTACTACATTTCACATTGATTTTGATGTTGAGGATGTTGTCTGGCATTTTTGAAAACAGCAGCTTTGTCAGAGCTGCCACATAACCTAATTTGGAAGTAAAACAATGGGCTGAAGTTATGGCTGCACAAACAGAAGTGTGAATTCCTCCTGTACCCTGGCCTGAATAAATGCTGTAGCTGAAGGCCAAAAATAAAGGGAGCACCTGTGTTTTTTGTATTGCAAATGGTGTTTCATGGTAATTAAAGATTTTTGAAGACAAATTATTGGGGTCAGATAGTAATTTTTCTGGTGGAATCAGGTGGTATCATATCTGGTATCATATCTTCTCTATGCTTACAAAAGAGTCTAACACTTAATGGTGGAATGAAGTTCCTTTTTTCTTCTGAAATTAAGGAGTGTTTGATTTCTAGAATATGACTGTGGTATCATGGGGAAATATTGTGTGGAACTGCACCATCCCTTTCAATGCTTCAGCAAGCTTGAAGTTGTCTCCAGAATATGATTAGAGTGATTTTACTTGTTGATGGCGTTGCCAGGTACTGACTGTCCCTGAATGCCATTCCTTTCAGCCAGACAGGAATTGCTCAAGTAAGGAATAAAGCCCCTGCTGTAGCTCTGTTCAGTATAATCTAGCAGACTAAGGCAGTCCAAGTTAATAAAAGATTGATTCCATATTGGATTTCATAAATTAGACTACTGTGAGTTTGGGGTCCGAAGGCTGAGGCAGTGGGTGCCCAGGTGCAGCAAAGGAAGTGTCCTGCTCCTCCTGCTCCTCCTGCTCTATGGGGTGCAACCCTGGCCAGCACCTCTGGCTGCTGGGGGGCTGCTCCCCCAGGGCCCCCTCCTTGACTGCAAACAGCACTGAAAGCCTTGGCTGACCCACACTGCCCTGCCCTGGGTCTCTGAGCCCTGACCCTGCTCGAGTGGATGCTCAGTGGGTGGATGAGTCTCATCTCAGAAGCATGCATTCAGTATATAGCAAACATTTACTACTGCAACCTTTCCACTGTTTCCTGAGATACAGGTTTCAGTGGAAACTGCAGTGGTTGTTAAACGAATTTTTGAGCTTTTCATATAATTCTTTCATTAAAACCAGCATTTCTGTTACATTTCTAAGCAAATAAACATGGAAAACTCTTTGAAGAGGCGCCTACATACAAAAATTTAGGAGGTTTCAGAATGGACAAAACCCACAGATATGCTTGTATCTGCTGGATATCAGGTTTGGATATATTAATTAAAATTGTGTTGACTTATGCAGCATAAGATGCTTGTCATTTTAATGTGAGCCACAATAATAGAAGATAATGAATTAAGTTGCCAGTGGCCCTTTCCCCTAGGATGATATGGTGCTTGATAATTAACTATAATATGCAAATAGTAACACTCCGAAGTGCTGCAGAGTACAATAGAATCCATTTCTTTATCAAAGTGTTACAATGTACTTTTGTGGGGTTTTTTTATATTGAGATGAGATGAGATGATACAAAATCACTGCTGAGTTTGGTATTCAGTAAAGCTCATCAGAAGACAGAGAATCACTGGAAAAATTTTTGTGAATGTCTGGGTAACATCTCACAAGGCTGTGCTAACTCAAACTGCTTCTTCAGGAGCTTCAAACCACATAAATTCATTCCCCCTTAAGACCCTCTTATTTTACACAAATTTCTGCTCTACTGTTTTAATCCTTTCCCTTGACCAATGAGTAGTCAAGACTGGATGTGCTCACCTTGGGTCCCATCACTATCATTACTCCAACAGGCAGTTGGGACAGACTCATGTGGTGCTTTCTTCAAACTGAGTTTCTGAACAACTTGTCTTTCATGCTGGGCAAGCTTAAAATCAGCTATGGGATTTTACATGAGTTTATGTTGACAGATTAGTTCAGTAGCATGGGATGGGTTTGGAGGACTAAGATGCTTGAAGAAATGCTGCCAGACTCCAGGCAAATACTGTTTTCTTTCGTACACATGGGAGCCATGTGTACGAAATACAAAAGAAATGTGTTTCCCATGACGACAACAGAGTTAGCAGGTAGGAAATGGAAGAGTTCTGGTGTTCAAGGATTCATGTCGGGTGCTCTCTCCATGAATTTTTACTGAAACTGGGATTTTAGACTTATAAGCATAGTGCTATGATGGTTTCATTGCAACACTGCAAGGCACACGTGAATTGGGATCTGATTGTTCATAGGTATATCCATAGCTACTTGGAAGGCTCAAAATATGTAACAAATACTTGGAAAAACCTGAATTGAGGGCACTTCATGGTTATAACTGAATTTTGTTTTCGTTTAACCAGTTTAACTGAGCACATCTAGTTCATCCCCAAGGAGCAGCCAGCATAATATCTTCATGTCTTCATAAGGCCCTTTTAACAGCTAGCACAACCTTACTTGCCTTTAGGCAGAAACCACTAGAGTAAGGAACTGTGCGAAAAAGCAAATACTAAACTGAATAGTGAAATAATGATTGCTTGACCTCATTTGTATCCTCCTTGAATCAAATCCTGTGTTTATTTGCTGATGTAAGGGCTTTTAGATTTGGCCCTCAAATGCCAATACCTCTTTTGTGCCTGCTACAACTATGTGGCCTCACTGGCTACAACAAATCTAATGGGAAAAAGATACTTACTAATTTCCAAAAACATAGGAAGTAATAGGTTTTCACTAGATATCCATGAGCTTTCTATACCTATGACTTGTGGATGTCCTCTGCAGTCACTCTTCTAACACTCTTGTACTTTTTTACTTCAGTGATACTTCTGCAAGGGTGATCTTTCTTGACAGCACCATCAAGATCTCATGCTCTTTCTCTGGTGGTATGCTTTAGAATACAAATCCAGGTGTAAAGATGCATTTGTGTGATGATTTCAACTAAATCAATAGTTTCAACAATCTCAAAAAAATCTGGGATTTAGACACATTTTTGAATGGTCTTTTTAGTTGGAAAGGCTTTGGCCAAGCTCAGCAGAGGGAATATTTGGCAACCATGAGAAGAGTGTAGATATGAACAAAAGGAGCAGATGAGGCTACAATTCACATGTTCTGCATTGACTGTTGCAGGAAAATGCACAAGCAACGATATTCTGTGCAGAGCTTTAGCATCTACCTTATGTGTGCTGGGTCTTGAAAGCTGGCAGTGTATTGCTCATGTAGAAGATACAAGAAGAAAGTGCTCAAGTTGGAGGAATTAAAATTCTATAATTAGAAATGGTCTGTTAAAATTACATGCCACATGGCAATCCTACAAAACTCAGCATGTGGAGAGCATATTGGCAATGATTTACAATTAACTACCACATTGCAAATCACTCCTTAGCTGTTTTCTATTATAAAATTTTGAGAGTTGTAAAATGCATTTGTGCTACTTTATTTCCTTTTGAAATGGTAATTGCTACTGCTGAGGGGCAGTACTTAGTGCAGAAAATGAAGTGCGCAGCACAGGGAGGAACTTGTTTCTGAGAAACTGCTGAGGAATGGTAATGATCTGAAAAAGGTGCTTTCTTGAAACACATACCCACAAAAGAGCTTCATTTATGAAACCCCAAATAAATAGCAAAATAAAATAAAACATAGCCTCTTTTTATGCAAGGGCTAAATCTTAATAGTTTGTTGCTGACTGCACTTTTTTCCCATCAAAGTGGGAACAGAGGATTGACACTGAGTAAAACCCATAAGCCAGTGGCTTGAGGGAAATGCAGATATATGGAAATGAGATAGGAGTGCCCTAAAGTAACGGGTTTTGAGCCAGTGTATTTGAAAATTATCAAGTGTTGTTCTAACTCCTAGCCCATTTTAGATGCCTAGTACAGCACTGACAGTGGTACCGCCCTGGGGACCTGGATAAAGTTTGGCTTTTGTGTCTGAGGAACAGAGGCTGTGCAGTCTAAGTGGAGAGAGCAGGTATGTTCTAATTGTGTGATGGTAAGTTGCCCCCTTACAGCTTCCACTTTGCTGGTGATTTGTGAAAAGGACTGTGTTTATGAATAGCTTTTATGGAGGGATATATTAAGGGAAGTGAGGAGTGAGGCTTCTCAGGTCTTAAATTTGTTAACTTGTGACAATAAGCTTGATCTCTCAGGTAATAAAGTTGGCAGTCTAGCTCAGGTCCTCAGTTTAAAGTTATTATCTTTGAAAGCCAGATGATTGACTGTAATTTTGCTCATAGTGCTTTGTTGGTACCAGAAATAAAAACATCTACAGCACTTTTCATCAGAAGTGTCAGAGTGCTTTCCACACCTTAATCAACTAGTTTTTATGAAATGGTGACATGGCTTTTCCCTGTCTCTTCTGTGGGAACTGAAAGGATTAGGACAGTAATCAGAAAGTATGCAGGAATGGTGCACTAGCAAAGACTCATGCCCAGGTCTAGAAATGTGGCTTCCCAGAATTATTTTGCAGTTTTTACAGAGGATACAGACACAGTTGTATTTGTCCTTTCATAAATACATTTGAACAGATGTTGTGTCTAAGAATGCAGCAGTCTGAATCAATGCTTCCAAGATGGTCCATCTTGACAGTTAGGAAAAGAGACGGTTGTGTTGGATCAACTTGTCTGAAAAAGTGACTCACTACTGAGCAGGGAAGTGCAAAAGCAGTGCACAGCAGCTGAAGGAAGGAATGGCTCAGGATGGGTAAAGTAGAAATACAGTCTATGTCTACTGCCATCGAGTGATGATGTTAAAAAAGGGTTCAGCTGTAGTAGAAACTTGCAAAGGATGTTGAATTGCTAGTCTGGGATAAACCAGGAAAATGTGGGACTGCGGCTGGATTCAGATGGTGGTTTTGTGGCAGCAAGCACAGACCAGGCTGAGGTTCTTAGTGCCATCTTTGCCTCAGTCTGTCCTAAGATCTCCTGGGCTCGTGGAGGAGGAGAGTTATGAGCACTGGATGTAAGCTGGGAAAAAAAAAAAAGACTTCATAGGAGAACTAAGGAAAAACTTTTCTCCCCATGGAGATTGTCAGGAAGTGGTACTAGCTACACATGGAGCTTTGCAGTTTCTATCCTTGGACGTTTTCAAAGTCCAACTGGACAAAGCCTTGAGAAACCTGGTTTGAGCAGGGGTTTGGACTAGTGACTCCTTAAAATTCCCTCCAGCCTGGATTATCCTGTGATTTTAAGATTTGTAGCTCTGGCAATTCTAGATATTTTAAAACTTCTGCTTAGCTCACCTAGCCTTGTCCATCTAAATAAAAAAATTTCTTCAAGCAATGATTTTTATCTATGAAAATCATTTAAAAAGATGCTGGTTTAAAGTAAATGCTTTTGATGCAGAAATTGCATACAAGTCATCTGGGGGCACAGCACTGGTGCTGCTGCAGTACCTCGACTACCAGCAGCCTTTGTGTGAAATGTGTGCCATGCACAGCCCAGCAGGGGCAGGTGTCTGCTCCTGGAAGCAATCCGGCTTTTCACCGAGGATCCAGTGGGGCCAGAGCTGAGGGAAATTGGGACAAAACATGGGCATTAAGGGGCGATTTCAGAAACAGCAGCCAGTGACTCTGTAATTCAGGTCTAGTGTCTCCCTGTTTCTCAAAGAGAATCTGTGATAAATCCGTGGGAGTCTGTTCTGCAGCTGTTAGGAATTGTGAAATGGGGAAAAGGACTGACTGTGGAGTTCTTATTGCTGTTTTAGTGGTACTGCTCCTGCTCTTAGCCTGAGTGCAGAGAGGAAAGTAAAGAAGATAATGGGAGACTCTGGGGGTGCTTGCATCAACTTCAAATGATGAATTTTGTCATAGGAAAGGGAAATTGGATTTAAAGAAGAGTGTATAAAAGCTAGTTTACAAACATAGGCAAAAATGAATGCAGTCATTCCAATATAGCCAGGTTTTAACCTAGTTGGAGACTGCCTGGAAATGCACAGCTTCCCAGTCCACCTGCTGATTTGCAAGCAGTACATTTAATAAGCATCCTGCTACCTGTTGTCCAACAGTGAAGAAACGCTCTGCTTTGCCTTGAGATCATGTACAGCTGGGGTTTTTATTTTTGAGAAAAGATAAAAGTGGCTAATGAAGTAAAAATTACTACTGTGGGAAAATGGGGACAATGGCTAGGATACCTCTAATGATTTAGTTGGAATTAGGCACTCAGTACCTTTAAAACAGTGCTAATCACATAACAAAGGAGACACTAATTTAGCAGTTCTCTCAGGAGCAGAAACCTGTCATTATACTTATAGCTTTATAAACAAGCATCCTGTGTGATAAATGAAATTATTTCCAGTAAAATTGTCTGTCTTGCAGAGCATGAAATGGAAAGGGAATCAGTCATTTTCTCAATGGCACCAATATAGATCAAGAGTAATGCAACTAACTAACTTTTGCTAATACAATTAGGGAGTACAATGATATCTGAGGTAGGTTAGTGACTTTTCATGAAGTGTAGGAGTCAGTTTCATAGATAGAATTTGAGTTTTCCCAATTCCTTTCTTGAACAAGTCAATAATTTTTTCTCTTCTACTATAGATCTCTTAATCATAGATGCAGACAGGAGAATCAGAATCCTTCTGATTCTTAGTGTTAAGAAATGGGTGCAGCTTTAAAATGATAGCTAAAGCTGTAAGCAGATTCCACAACATGCAGACACAAATGGTGTAGCACAGGAAAAGGAGCTCTTTCCTATGTGTGTATAAATTAAGACAGTTCAGTTTGCAGCTACTTAAATACCAAAGAGCCATCATTTGTTTTCACTTCAAGTCAGAAACATAATGTACAGGCACACTTTGCTTTTCTTTGATACTCTCTCTTTTTTTTCTTTTTTTTTTCTTGTTAGAAGCAGAATAACAATCTTAGAAATAAGGTTCTTATTTTACTGTCAAGATTGTTGTGCTTTGCAAAGCATAGTGGAGACAAAACTTCCTATTTCTTTTGTGTTTTCTCACAGTTTTCCTAATATTTACTACATTATAGCTCTTGCATTTTGGGAGATCCTTGTGTCTGACACAGAAGAAAATTACCCCTGGATAGCTGTGCAGAAACTGCAGGGTGCATACCCTGACACAGTTTCTGAGACAGTACCAGCTTTTATAGCCTATGGACAGAGTAATTTTCCTGTGATTAGATGTCTCAGCTGCCCAATTTCTCACACATGTGCATATGTCTCTAAAAGCAAGGTATTTCTGAGGTAGTAAGCAGCAGGTTCTCTAGATTTGCGACCCAGCTAGTGCTTCTTTTCAGTAAATCACAATTCTGAAGGGAAAAAAACTATATTTCCTTAAACCTAAAGCATTAGGTTTTGGAGTATTGTTGTCAGAAACCATTTTAGCCCTAAGGAAATACTACTTCCTGAGAAACTCTTCTCATCTGCTGTTTTTCAATTACTGAAGTATTTGAAAAGCAAAGTGCTTATGATTATATCTGCTTTTTTAGGTTTATCTGTAATCAGCAGACCAGAAACAGAGTGCACAAGTGATTTTACCTACACTACTTATGAAGGATCTCTGAGAACACAGTAGTGCTTCTGACCTAGTTAAGCTCCTGGTATTTTGAGAATTATTATAAAAACAAGACATGACTATTTCTCTCAGACCACATACTCACTTGTTGCCCGGTAACCAGAAGGATGGAGCCTTCTTTCCCATGTACCACTTGCCGGTAAATGTGATCCAGAATTAAAAGTTCGCTCCAGCAGTTCTGAAGCAACTTCATTTGGTCATCAACCTATAAAGCAAACACAAATATTGGTGACATCATGCTGGAAGTAGGTCTAACATCATACTAGGGAGGCAGCCCTCCGTCACACAGCTGGCTGACATCTGGAGACCAGAGATGCTCTCTAGAACTATTCATGCCCAAAATTGCTGTTTGCAATTGAATAAACAGAACACTGCTGTAGCCTTTATCTGTAAAATGTATAGAATATTTACTCCTGGTTAGATTCTATGAAAGCAGAACTAGGAATTAGATTATAGGAAAGCAGAACTTTGCATTGTTATGCAAACTAGTAATAGTAGTATATTTATGGCAATGGGATTTTATTTTTACCCAAAACAAGAAAAGCAGGAAAGATGCTGATGTGAACTTTCTCCTATTCCCCTCTTGGAACCTTATCTTCTGGAAATAATAAGGCATCTGCAGATTCACAAGTGTTTTTGCTTCAACAGGCCCAAGTCAGAGACAGGTCCCTTGCAAATTAAGAAGTGAAGACAGGTTTAAAAAGCTCTCTAAAAATGGCTGTGGTGCTATGAAAAGAGAACACTTCTTCATGAGCAGAAGCTGAGCAACTTTGGGTGTCACTGGTGGGGCAAGAAATGGCAATGCACAAGTCAGTAGTGGGCAGTGAGACAGATCCATGAGTGGATTTGGGAACAGAAGGAACATACTGGGCACCCAGCACAAAGAACCTACATTAAGATTTTCTGAAGTTATTTGGGATCTGTGTCTCAGAGGACAATGAAATTTATCCCTAAACTGACTCTAAATGCAACTACATTGTATTCAGTCTTCTTCACTTAAAGACTGAAAAAAATTTAGGATTTCCATGGAAGTGGGAGAAAAAAAATCACAAATTATTGGAAGGTGGACTATGAAATTAAGTCACGGTAAGCATCGTTATCCTCTGAACCTATTCTTACTGAGCTTCCTGATTTCTTTTTAAAATCAAAGTCTTTGACTTTAAATGGGTGCCTTGGAAGAGTTGAGAGTGTATATATTAGCCTTGCTACAATTCAGAGTGGTAATAGCACCTATGTAGTTGAAAGGACTCTGAGAACCTGCATAGATAGCAATTGCTGAACAGATTAAAATGCTATAAATGCTATAAATCTAGTTTCAATTGCTTTAGAACTAGATTTTGTCATACACAGGAAACCACACAAGGAGTAATCCTGCATGAGCTGAATTAGATAATGCAGTAGATGTTTTCAAATTTTATCAAATATGACCTAATGAATTTTAGAACTTTATTCTTTCAGACTTGTTTTCTAGTTGTGTAGTAGAGAAGGAAAAAACATTTCTTACTAATAGATTCTTGTAATGTCTCCTGTGAAAGTTACCTGCTATTGTCTCTCTCTTTCCACTCACTTGCCACATAGCTCAGACTAACATCTGAAACACTGAAATCTTTGCTGCTTCTATTTGTCTTAGTTTCCCTTCCTCTTTCAAAGGCACAAGAGGCTGTGTGCTGCCGTTTATGTTTTCCCACACAGATATAGAGCAAGGCTGATTTTGTATTAAAAATCTCTTCCTCTGCCCACAACATGTATTTGACTACAAAACTATTTCAACCAAGTGATTTGTTGGCTCAAGAGAGGACAGTAAATCACCACATTGATACATTTGGGCCAGGTTTAAAATAATTCTTTGAAAAAGATATTTGAAACGTACAGATTCTGTTACTCTTGCTTTTTATGTGAAACTGTTCTTTGATGATTTTCTCCTCTGAACAAAAAGGGGTTGAAAAAATCACAAAAATCAAAGACATCATGCTAACATGATAATATAATCTAAATTACCATTTCACACAAAGCTATCACAGCTTATATCCAAAGAAAAAAAAATTTTGAGAGAGTTTTGACCTTCAGCATTCATGTCATAACACCTAATACCTGAATAAGAGGTCAAGCACTTGACTGGACTATAAATGACTATATATTTCCAGTGTAAGTTAGCTGTCTCAGCCGCAGGCTTTTGAAAACAAACCACACTTTACAGGTCTGGCTTTCTGAAGATCCCAACAGCAGCTAGTCCACAATCAAAGCTTACCTCCCAAGCTTTATCCTATCATTACCGAGCCAGTGCTGTGAGAACAGTGAGAGATGGCAAAATCACAAAAACTGTTTTGCACATAGTCTGTTCCTGCTGTTTTACAAGCCTCACAAAACTAGCACAGTGAACATCTGCTAGTGGTTCACAAAATCTACTCCTCTGTATTCACTGTAATTTAACCAGTGAAAGCCCATAAAATGGATAGCATAACCAGTTCTATACACATCCCAAACACCGTGTTGCCTGCAGAAGACTATTAAATTCAGCTGCTTTTGCTGTTTTAAGAAAGATGGTAGGGCAGCAGATGCCTCCAATTTGCACTAGGAAGAAAGAAACATGGCTTAAATGAGAATTGTTTATTACTAAAAGGTAGCAGAAATGACCAGTTTTAGCCTACTTCTGAAAGACGTGTAGATGAGGAAAACATTTTGATCACGTTGAACAAAACCAGTAATGCGCCACTTCTTATGTTAGAATGGGCTGGTAAAGTTTATGATGTGTGTAAGTGCAGCAGAACACAAACACCATTGTGTTTCTGTGGCACATCAATAAGCCTGTTGCAGAAGCACGTTACCTGTCAAGATGAGAAAATCAGCCTTTGACCAAAACAATTATGTGCCTTAAACAGAATGTGCCTGAAACAGATCCTGAAGGCAAAGAGACTCAAGTTTGCTCCTGAAGAGGAAGGTCCTCCACAGGAAAATTGTCTTGTGGACTTCAGTCTTCTGACTCCAAAGCCAGAGAAGGCTGCTCTGCCATTAGCAGTGTAAGCAGGAGAAGAGGTAAGATTCTGTCACCAAGATACTTAAGTCCAGTCTGGGACGAGACATAATCAACAACATTTGCAATTGTGGTATACAATGAATTAAAACAAGCTCACAAGCTTTTACTACTGGCTAAATTTTGAGGTTTGGGGTTTTGTTTTTTTTTTTTTGTTTTTGGAGATCTTTAGGAGTGTTATCAATGTTTTAACAACAGCAAGAAAAAAGCTCCTCTTGTCCTAACTACTAGGAATGCTTATAAATAAAAGTTAAGCATCATGTGGCCAACACCTGCCTGCTGCAAGAACAGTCCCCAAATCTGCAGCTGCTCCTGCCATAACAGAACACTGACACAAGAATAATGTAACCTGGATCTTTCCTAAGCAAGTTGTCAAATGAGATGCCCATTTGACAGCTATCAAGCCACAAGCAAAAGTGAGTGAATACTGTGCCCAGATGGTTACATTTAGGCCCTCTCTGGCCAATGGCATTCAGATGAAGACATACCAGTGGGGACAGCATAACTGGAAATTGTTGCTGAAGAAATGACTTTTAAAGAAAGATGTGGCAGAAGGTAATGAAAGGTGTAGGAATGGTGTAATGAAAAGAAGTAGGAGATAATTTCCGGCATGCAGGGTGGCATGAAAGAGGAATAATGTTACAAGTATGAAATGAGTAAAACATCATGCAGGTAAAACTGCTCTTTAGTGACAAGGGAAGCAAAGGGAATGCTTAGGAGGCTGCTTTAAAGGAAGAAAGAAGGTGATGGGAGAAGACAAAGGGGAGCTGGATATTGGGTAAAACCTTGAAAGTAAGGAGGACAAGATGCAGACTTAAAGGGTTTGTGTGACTGCAAATGATGCTGCTGGGGTAGAGAAGGAGCAAGTACTATTTGTTAAAGAAGCAGAGAATGGTGGTTGACAACAGCACAGGTGTGGTATTGTTCATCTGCCCAGTGAACTTGATTCTGTCAAGTGTCTGAATACAGGTTTGAATACAATTCCCTGGTGGCATGTTGCAGTTCCTACATTGCCAGCTGTGATTATAAGGTGACTTTAAAGAATTTCTTTCTGAGCTTTCCACTAACAAGGGTCAGAAAACAGGCATGCATGAGAATACATTTAAATGCATCTATTAGTTTGCATAATTTATCTTGCCAATATAATGCAAGCTACATAGAGTATTTCCAGGAGTGGAGGAAATGGATTCTCAATTTGAAGAGGAAAGGTCTAACCCTGAGCACTGTGGTGACACACTGTCTCTTGGCAGGAGAAAAAGATAGGAATGGGAGTGTCACATCTGCCTGCTAAACCCTGGCCTCCCCTCAGCTGGGCCCTGAGCTTTTGATATGGAATTCAGTGGAAGTTTGTAAGTCTCACTGAGGCCTCTATTGACACTGAAATACACAATCACACCTTATCAATTATAGTTAAAGGGAGGACTTATCTCAGAAATGCTGGTTACTCATCTGAAAAACTATTTGTGCTGATGTTATAGATGAGGAAGGCTAGTGTGACACAAGAGTAGTATTGTTGTAGCATGTATGCTTCCCACAGCACAGAATGTTAATCATTATAAACTTTTGTTTTCTCTGAAGAACAACACTGAAATTGCCAAACAGTAAAATGAAGAATAATGTGTATGCTTTGCTGAAATTCACCTTAATCTTATCAAAACCACACTGTGTCTTTCTTTTAGGGAAGTGTTTCACAATATTTTGCACTGTAACCAACAACCGCAGATTTAATGCAATTTTTCTTCTGAAGAGGTATTTTCAGCCTGACACTTGATGAATTACCTGTTAAAAATTTCAGGGTCATGGGTTTTTTGTGTTGCTCTAAGTTAAATATTTTCCTTATAATTATTGCTGCAGATTCAGTTAAACAATGTGCTCACCTTTTACCCAGTTTACACCTCCTTTTCTCAGAAGCTGGAGAATCCTTTTTCATCTCTGTTCATTTACATCAACTTGCCACTGTAGCTTTGGGCTTTTCTGCTACTAAAAATTTAAAAGGGTATCTAATGATTTTTAAAAACCACAATAATTGAAATTTATGTGATAAAACTCTGCTGGATTCAGCTGAATTATTTTTACTTATGATTCTAAGAGGGAATGCAGATATGGAATAACATGAAGCATTCATCTCATAGTGCCACTTTTAAATTCTACGGCCATTGAATAGCCATTTCCTAGTGAATATGAAGTGATTAAACATCTGTCTGAACTGTTCAGCCTGAAGCACATCGGTTCAAGGAATGGTTGAACTTTCTTTCAAATGCAGTTAGGAGATCACTCACAAGTCATTGCAGACACGTAGTTTGAGTTGTTACTCCATTTTCTTATGCTATAGTGGTGCAAATCACCCCAAATCAAAGTTTTATAAGACAAGTGCACTCCAGAGACTATTTTTTACTCCTGAATGCATGCATGGTTTCCAAATCATTATATAGGTAGGGAAGGATTTGGACTCTTTAGATGGCTTGCTGCTAACCGTGAGAAACCTCCTGTGCAAGGTTGCTGTCAAAAAGCAGCATGTAACAGCCAATGTGGTTTTAGAAGTGAATGCACATAACTTTCAGATTCAGTGAATGCCCTAATAAAATGTGATTACTACCTATAACCTCAGTAATAAAATGCTACAAAGTTCAAGAAGAAATGATTTAATATTAACTATGATTGTTCCAGCTCTTTACTAGAAACCTGTGTGTTATAAAAATTTCTAGGTGAAGGCAGGGAGTGATCTTTACAAGTCCATGTTTGCTTAAATGACTGTCCTGTTTCCATCTAGCTCTAGCATGAAGGGAGTAAGAATCTATCCAAGTTTGGTAGTACTTTACATTTGTCTTGATTTAAAAGAAATACAGAAATACTTGATTGAAAAGAAATACAGAAATACTTCAGTGTGTGCCTTTTCCTCCTCCTTTACAGCCTGTACAGAGGCAGTTACACAAAGGCACTTGTACTTGGAATGAGCCTCTGTGTGTGTTTGTAATTCTTTAGTAACTTCCAAATCCACCAGTCAGAGCCAGAATATTTCCACCAGAATTTTTCTATCCAAGGTATGAAATTTCTAGATGCTTTGTTTGAATCAATGTCCACATAGAAGAAAGTAACTGCTAAATGCCATGCTGAAAGAAAGGTTAATGTGCTCATCCTTTACTCAACAGCAGGAAACTGAGAAAGAGGAAGAGAGAAGGACTAAAATGCTTCATTAACTCTTCATTAACTTCTTATGGAACTGTTAGTATGTTTGGAATATCAAACTACTTTGGAATTTTTTAAAGGACATAGACAAAGGATTTATAGCACAAAGCAACATTTGAAAAGTCCCACTCTTTTTTACCCTTCCAAGCTGAGGAGGGGTGCGTGTGTGGTGCCCATGCTCTGAAAGGCGTACGCTGTTTCCTGCTTAGGAAATGCAGGCAGGGAGAGCAATGGCTTTGCTGCAGCTTCTCCACTCACATGGCCCTGGACAGCTCCGTGTGAGGTCACTGGGAAAGAGGGGATCAAAGCAGCACTGCCCAGCCATTTCCCAGTTTCAGCGCTGATCTTCCAGAGAGTCAAAATACTTTAACAAAGCAGCCTTGAGCATCAGCTCACACTCATCCTGTGTTCTTGCAGGAATAGAACACAAGGTGCCTGAGTCTGGGGGCCTCAGATTGCTTGAGGAGTAGGGGTAGGCAGCAGATGGTCATCCTACTAAAGAGTAAGATCTCTCTTATGGATCTTTGGACTTCATTTAGGAAGTATTCCCATCTATTAAAAAGAAGGCAAATGATCAATCTCATTTCTACAAGCATCAGATGAAAGGGCTGTTACAATAAACTTTCTGTGTATATAAATCTATTATATAGGGCATCAAATGCGGCGCATAGCACTCCTATTTCTTCTCCTTTTCCTCACATTTATCTCTGTGCAAACTGTATGAAAATGACTTGGTATTTCACAGTCAGCATTATTTCTGATGAATTATAAATGTGTTTTTCTTAGGTTCTTTTTTGGGTAGTTGTGGGTTTGTGTTTTTTATTTTATTTAACTGAAAATAAGAGAAGTATTTCTTTTTAGTCTCAACTGAAAATTTTGCTTACAATGCATTGTTTCTTGCCTCTCAAAGTGAATAGAAAGATAAGGAAAAGGGAAAATTAATTATTCTTGCCATCTGTTTCACAGAGTGGAGGTACCTTCTTTAGCACTGGACCAATAAAATTTAACTTCAAAATCCTACTCCTGTGAGTATTTCTACAGACATTAGTACAGCCTAAACTTATGCATAGTTTGGTTGAGAATTTTAAAAGAATTGGATAAAGCTATGTAGTTTATGTAGCAATTTTGGTACTAGAGTTGTGTTGATCCCTTGAATTTCTCTGGAAATACACCTGTTTTTTCTGATGTCAGCAAACTAACTACAAAATTGTGTTGGACCATATTCTTAACTCTTAACCTGCATGAATGTCAGTTCTTTGACTTGCAAGAAAATCTGAATTAGTCCCTTCTGATTAATTGTTAGCCTTGCGGATCTGATCTGCATTTTAGGCTGCACAATGACATCCCTCGGGGAATCAGAAGACAAGACTGAGTCCAGTAAACTTTATGGTACTGCTGGTGAATTTATTCTTATTTATTCAATCAGTAGTTTCACTCTGTTGTAGAGAAGCCTGTGATTAGAATCCCCATGGTCTTCTCCAAGTCATATATTTTAGCATTATCTGAAAGGATTTCTAATGTCTATATGATGTTCTGTATCTAATTTCTAATTTCTGTATAAAGTTCCTTTCCTCTTTGGTGATTAATTGGATAAATTATGTTTTCATTTTTCTTACAGTTAGTGTATTGCTCCAGCTGAAACTTACTCTAAGAGTCTACAGGTAAACTCCAATATTAGTTCTCATTTGTAAAATTTCTTAGATACCAGCAACATCAAATCTCAACAGAGATCAATACAATATATGGGGTACATTATTAATATTAAAAGACAAAGTTGTAGTAAGAACTAACATTATTGACAAAATAAATACTCTATTAAAACTCAATCAAGTAGGCATCATATGGAAAATATTTTTAGCTTGTAACAAAAGACACCTGCTAATTTCAGAAAGCAATCTTTAATATGGTAACAGGCAACCAGAGTAATTTCTCAACACACTTAGGGTCCCATTCTTTCAAGTGCTGCATGCCCCAGAACACTGGTTTTTGCATGAGTTTTTACCTAGAGTTACTTAAATCAACTCTCATTTAAATTACACTATGTGGTTGCTCTTCTGTTTAACAGGGTTAGTGTTTATTTCCAGTACAGCTGTTAAGTGGGTGTGGAGTATGGGAAAATGGCAAGTCATAAGTGAAGAATAATCTCACTCCCTTTTAACAGGTGACACCTACAAATGTTGGTTTGTGTACACAGTGTGGGACGGTATTCACGATAACACCAGAGGGAATATGCCAATAATCTTCTGAAGTCATGACTGAAAAGAAGTTACTTTAACGTTAGAGTACTGTAAATGACAGAAAAACGATTTTCCAGGTGAGTATTAGTGACAGTCAGGGTTGGACACTGACAAACCACACAAAGAATCCAATACATTTAATGTTTCATACCATTTGTAGTTATCAGCATATCAGTAGTCTTTTATTTTAAATGTTCTTTATCTTTTGATTGCATGGCACTGCAATATTTTTCAGGAATTAAAATATATTGGTTTATATTTTAGTTTTCATAGTCCTCTTAAAACTTTTGACAGACATCCAACTATGGAAAGGCAAGTATTTCCTTCTGCCCATACTTGAATCAGGGAAACATAAGGATGTAGAGTCTCCAGAATGAGGGCTGGACACAGAGTCACCTGTAATACCCTTTGGCAATAGAGGCTGGTGTTAACTGTGGAACACTGCACTTGCCATACAAATGTATTCCACTGTGCTTTCCTCTGATTTGTAGTAGAACAGCCAGAAAAAGCCACAGCAAAAGCAGTAAGAAATCATGAGAAACAGTATCTTCAGTCAAAATGTGAAAGGAGATGGTATACTGATGAAGAAAAAATACAGAAATGTTGTCTTACATCCTGAGGGCTGCAGCAGTAACAGTAAGTCACTGAGGCAGAGATTAAATGAGAAAGAAGACCCAATGTTAAAGGAGAAAATGAAAGAAAAATCAGCCTTGTGAATGGTGTTGTCATGTATTAAACCAGTATCCATCTGACTTGATAGAAAAAATTGCTTAAAAATGCCACCAAAGGAAGCTGAAGTCCTACAAGAAGGTTGTGAAGGTGTAGTGATGCATGATCCAACAAGGTACACAGGAATGATCTGAAACACTTACTACTTCTCTTTTTATCTTAAAAGCATTGCAGGAGGCTCTCAGCATGCAGCTACAACCATCTAGCTAAATCCTTTCAACTAGGAACATCGTCTTCAAAATATTACCTCCTTTTCCAACAGAGCCAAGTGTGAAAGAGCAGACAAAGCCATGTTATTAAAAATCACAGGAAGTCCTGATTGAATGAGTGTTTAAGGAACAGGCAAGTGTGTATTAAAATGTTTTGAGTTTTTTTTTTTTCCATTCATCCTTACATTTGGCTTTGTTTCATTTATTCCTACGTCCTGTTTCCTGTAGTCTAATCTGGAAATCTCTGAAGTATCATTAAAATAATATTGTCACAGCTCTGGTCGGGTCCCATATTGTCATTAGCTCTGCAATTAGGATTAATATTAATTTTTAAAAATATTTTTGAAGATACTGGTTTTATTTGAGTTGTTTGGTATGTTGATGAGAGGAACTTTTGCAGTACAGAGCCCAGAATGAGTAGGAACCTTATAGGCAGAAATGACAGTAGACTGCAACACAAATCAGCCAGCCTCTGACTTTTTCTGCTGTCACAGCTGGGCACAGGTATCCAAGCTGTGAGTCTCTAAATTGGGTTCCTACATGTCTGCATGCAATAGAAGATTAGCTGTGTGTTTAGGAAAAATGGAGAGAGTATGTACATCTAACTTACTGGGTTTTTCCTAGCTGGTTTCTGAATGACAGCAGGGATGATGAACAACAAAATCAAGCTGCTCTAATTACTCCCTGTTCACCCATGAATGTACCACACACCGCAACTGCAGGAGCTAAATTTCAATCAGACTGGGAGAGGCTTGGCCAGTGGGCAACAGCTTGCAATAAAATGGCAACATTTTCTTCAAAAAATCATTTTTTGCATTGCTTATGTACAAGTATCTGGCAATCTACTATTAATCAAGGTCTAAGAACCAATTATTTTGGTTTGTAATTAGGTTTAATTTGAATTTTACTACTGAAGGTTTAACATGACTAAAAGATTACTGTAACACCCAAATGTAAGAAGTTTTGTTGTTTAATCCCAGGTTTATACCAGTTTTACCAAAGTAGAGTGCATGATGACTCTGCCTCTAGTAAGTTTTTCTGATTTGTATTAGAACTTTTTAAAATATGGCTACTTAAATCTGTATCAGGGCAATTTTCCTGGTACATAGAATAGCTTGAATGATTTAAAAGTAAAAATGAATGCAAGATTATACAAATATTCAGCATTGTGTCACTGACAGGTAATGGACTGAATTCTGTCTTTGGCTAATCTGCCTGAGGGTCTGTTTCTTTTAGAGTATAAGGTCTTTAGGGACAGACTGACTGTTACTGTCTTTGGGCAGTATCTGTTTGTGTTACCATAAATCAAAGCAGCAAAGGGTTGCCTGACTGCATGGAGCACACATGGACACTACTCTGTAAATAAAATTATCGGTCTTTCAATCTAAACTGCCAGCCTGCAAAACAAACCCAGAATGTCCAGTTAAATAATACAACAAGGTATTATTAGTGAAACTCACTGTCTCCTTACATAAATATGACCATCAGCTTAACAACACCATGAGATTATTTTGCTCACTAATTTTTGCACTGCGGCATAATCGTATAACCTGACATCCTTTGTAACCATGGAGTACCAATAGTTGTGGCATTATATAGAATCCTGAACTTGGATGGTGCACAAGAAATTCTTACATTACAAATGTCTTCAGGACTGATTCTACAATTCATATGCAGACAGAAATACAAAAATGCCAGGGTTTCAGCAAAAGGCTTCAAGGAGCTGGTCCTTACTTTTATTGCTTTGTATCTGTAAAGCCTTTGATAATGCACACATTTTTAAAGTACACCCTAACATAAGCCAACTTCTAAATTCAGCTTAATGAGACAGCTCCTTTTGTATTTCCTCTTGCATGAGCACACACCGCACCAAAATCCAATATACTGTATCAAATATATGCATTTTGCAAATATATGACTGTTTGATAAATGGAGTTGAATGTGGGGAGTTTTTTAGTTACTTTTAGCAAATGAACAATGTGCATAGTTTAGTTTGTAGCTCACATGTTGCATTCAAATTGCCTCTTTCTACACTACAATGTGCATATGAAGTTCTCTGAGATGTCTGAACTAGATTCACTGTAAGTACTTATCCAGAATATGCAATTAAAATGTAATTAATTTCTAGATATCATCAATATTCTGTCATTGCATAAGGGGAATGGACTAGGTGACCCATGAAGTCTATTCCTACCCTCATATCTATTATGATTACTTTATATTAGTAAAATTGCTTTTTAAGGTCACTTTTATGTCATGGTTCCCCTTACACAAATATTTGATACATTTGGCCATTTATGTGTATTTTTTCCAGTTCTGCTTAGAATGGATTCAGTACAGGCAGAGCACCAAATGAAGGAAAAACGTGATATTTTGTTGTAAATAATTCATAAAACAACGTTATGACCCTTATTCCCCGTGAGGCGCCCAGATAATGAGCCACCCAAATGAAGCAGTGAAAACATGCACTTCCCCTGCCATGGGTGTGCCCCTGACAGACTCCTCAGGGTCACAAACCCATCAATCTCTTTTCACACATGAGCTAATCAATTCAAAGAGGGAAGTGCCAATGAGCTATTAGATCAATATGGTGAAGTATGGAGATTGATCTTATCCCAGAGTGACTACATTAACAGACTCGTCAGTGTGACCTCTGCCCTGCGGCGCACATTATACAGGATTGCAAGTCTGAGATCTGAATGAAGACCTCAGGTCATTGCTTTTAATAATCTGCTTTGCTGAAAGAATTAAAAGTAAGAGATGACTAATGAAAATATGAAGTGCTTTCTGCTCCTCTAGTCTTGGTATGCTTGCAGAAATCACGCCAGCTTTTCACAGCAGCCGGCAGCATCGTCTGTCTCACAGAGGCACCTGCTCAGCCATGCCGGGCTGTCGGCGTTTGAGAGAACAGTTTGATACAGCCGCTGAGAGAGAGTGTGCTCTCCAGAAACCAAATACAACATGATAAGAAGTACTAGCTCTGTCAAAATCACTTAAAGTCTTGGCTGAACTGCCAGACTGAGAGCTGGACTGGAGTCCTGGTGGTCTGAATTATTTAGCCGGTGTAAGTGGGATGGCAGGAGATGCCACTGCTGTGGAAGTTGCTCAGAGTGCTGCCATGCACTGAGTGTTCCTTCACCAAGAAAAATGTTCCCCATACTTGCATTAACTCAAGGTCCAGCCCAGGGAGTCAGTCCGCTTTCAGTTAGGCCAGAGGCCAGTGACTTTGGGGAGAATGGATGTGATCAGAGGAGCCTGGTTCACAGAATTTATGAGCAATATGTGCATACATTCTATAATGCTTAGTTGTCTCTCAATCAACCTGCGCTGTAAACATCACCAACTCTGCAGGAAGTCTGTACATGAAGTGACCACATGTAACACTATAACCATTTCAGGCATCTCATTTTAAAGACTCATTCTTTTCATATATAATTTCAGTGATGCTAAAAAAAGTACACTTTTTTGTCTCAGAGCATGATATTAGTATTGTTAATATTTTTAAACTCTGAATAATTTCATTGCAATGAAACATTTATGTATATAACATACTTTTAATACTGTACTTTTATTATACCAAACATTTTTATTGTTCATTGTATAATTGAATCAATGAATTAGGAAAAGGTTACTAAAAAAGGATTAATGCATTTTTAATGAATCTAAATGATATAACTTCTGTTAGTCACTGAGAATAATGGCAGGCCTATCAGGTTTATACAGATAAGAGCTTTGTGAGTTTATCTGAAAGCCCACATAATGGCCCTCATTTAGCTGTAACCTAGAAAAACAGCCCTAGCAATCCTATTCAGGATTTTAATTCATTGTTTATGTATATGATCTCTCTTCCGCCTTGTGATCAGAACACCTGTCTAATGATGCAAATATGAATCTCTTTAGCAGACACTTCTATTTCCAGTTGTAAAACACTTACTGAAAACAATGCTCTTTTAAAGTCTAAATGGAAGAACCAAGCAATGCAATACCACTGGGAAATGTTTCTGAACTCAGGGTAACAGATAGGGAAACCAGTGAGAACTCTGCACTTTAATAGTGAGAATGTGAACATTTCAATAGTCACACAGCTCAAATACTTAATTAGCACACCAGCCTAAATTATAAATAATTTGCAGGTAGAAACTACTATGCATAAAGATATCCCAGTAGAAAATCCTTATATTGGTATAACACTGATTGAAATATGAGCACTGTACAAATGTCATATAGAAAACTGTAACAGCAGTTGCAAACTTGGTTCTGAATCCTACAGAGATATTGTGATCTTTGCAACCTAGCATTTAATTTTTGATTATTTTGGAATAGATACAAAAATAGATAACAGAAGGTTATATTAATACAGAATATACTGGGGAGGATGGACTTTATAATGACACCCTTAGAAATATATTTTCATTTTTTCAATTGGAGGTATGTTACCAAACTTCAAGAAAATTATTCTAGTACTTTTCCTACCTTGCAATAGAAACTGAGACTATGCAGAACATGTGTGGTACACAAGATGCAGCAGTGTTGCTCTAGAACTTGTCTGAATTCTGTGAGACCACGTAATTCATAGTGGTGAACCACAGTTAAATAAATCTCACCATCAAAGTGGGCATACTTTTTCCTACCACTAAATTGTGGTTTTTACATCATGTCCTTTCTAAACAAACTAAAAAGCTATTCTATAATAGAAGCGTTTTAGATCTAGAAGGGGTTTAAAATCCTGATATTATATTTGTATCTTTCCACTTATAAAGCAAGAAACCTAATACACAGTAAGATCTCAGAAAGACTTTGATTCGAGAATCTTGTCCTTACCTCCCTGATGGGAAGCTGGTGCTTATATATTTTCACTAAAACGAGAGTGATTCTCCTGAACAGGGCCGAGGGTAAGTGAACTTACAGCACATGTAGAACTAAAATACCTTTTCCAGAAATAATAATAATGCTATCCTTTTAAAATTCAGTGCCTCACACTCAACAAGTGCTAGAAGTAAATGCTGCCTCCCAATGGAAACATAAAGTTTGTTTCCTAATAAAACAAACCACAGAATTTCTAGTCCAATTGTTTTAACCTACTTCTAGCAGGAAAAGAACAATTTTTCTGGATTTCACAATCATATGTTTTGGTTTATGAATTTCATACCAGTGGACTCACAATGTACTTCTGGAGTAAGGAGGATGTCTTTTCCCTTTAAAAACAACCACTTGAAATCTGGTCAGAAATATGAGGAAGCAAAACTGAAATAGTCATAGAGTTCAAACAAGGTCATGAAGTTAATGAGGAATTCAATTTATCTTGTGATTCTGCAATTTACCATACAGCCTCACAACTTGTGATTACAATATCACTGTCACATGTGTTATCAACAGATGCATCTGTCTGGTCACAGAATCTGTGGCTGCATTAGGGATATCTTCTAATGGCATCTATTTAGATGCTTGTTATGTATCTGAGTGCAAATAAGTAATACACATTATTTTATACTCAGTAAGACATGTCACTAAGTTCTTTGTAACACAGGAATGGATTAAAAAAAAAATTCCGATTTCCACTTTAAGCAAGGGCAGAGAACATTTCTGAAAACTTTCATAACAGAAAAATAATCTTCTGGGAAAGTTACAATAGACTCAAAATACATGTCTAGAATCCAAATGCTTTCTCAGCCTCAACAGAATAAATAATGCTTTCTAGGTAAGTACTGTACTCTTTTGATAACATATATATTAATAAATTAAAAATGTCTGTAGATTGACAAGTGCTTTGTGGGCTTATACTGGAAAGCCAATAGCTAATTATGAAAGCCTGACTTGACTAATCAATTATTCAGATGAACATTAGGTGCCTATTATATGCGTAAACATGGGAATTATATTTCCCCTAAGTAACTTTCTAGAATAACAAACCCAAAACATGTAAATTTGAAACAGACAGAAATGGCACTATTATGCCCTTATTGCACATGCAGAACTCCCACTGAATTATTCAGGGAACAGTGAATCGGGAGCCTCGGTCTTTGACTCTGAGGAGCACAGCAATAGCAGCACATGCCATGTAGTATTTGTTATGCATGTAATATTGATTTAGCTTGTTCTTGCTGGTCATGTTTCAAATTCATTTCATGTTTATGAGATAGGAAAAAGGAGTAGTATCTCTGTATTGATATTTGCAATATATTTTTATGCCTGTTGAACACAAGATTATCTGATAAATTAGTAAGACTGTGTCTTTTAGATTGCAGGAGGAACAAGCCTTTGAAAATGAGCACCAGTGAGGTAATGAATTGTGTTTTGAAAAGGTTTATACTTGCTATGTTCCCTACCTCCTGCACATAAAAATTGGGAGAGCGTTTGTATTACAGAATGGATTAACTTCCATTTCTTTAAGGCACAAAACACAACAAAATAATGCATAATTGTCCTTTGTATTGAAAAAGACCATGCTCTTAAACAGCATACAGCAACAGTGAAACCAGAAATAGATGTGACCAGACACCTGCTGACAAACGGTGACAAATCCCACTGACACTGCAGTGACCCCCAGTTAGTCAAGATTTAATTAAGGAGTATAATTAAGTCAGTGGAACAGAACACTAATGAGTGGTGTTTTTTTATATGAGTAATTACACATTAGAATACAAAGTAAGCTAGACCCCTACATATATCATTAAAATGAACGCTATAGAATGACAACCAGGGCTTAAATATTTTTGGTTTCTCTCTGCAATAATGCAGGTTGAAACACCCCATCTTGTCAAGCATGTGTAACATGCTAACAAATGCTCCTGGCCTAGCCATGCGTGTGTCTAAGCATGTTGGTAACATGACCTTGGTGGCATAGTGCACATCACCACAGCTACACGTGCATGGGTCTGCCAGGCTCTGTCACTGTGTTTGCCTGTGTTTGTACTGGGCAGGGGCACTTGGGCTCCTTTCCTGACAAATGACATTCTGTTGCTATTCTCTTACAAGTAACACTGCCTCTGGATTTCATTTATCACGGAGTGTTGATTACAAGGAAGACATAGGTTTCAAATTGTTCCTATGTTTGTCTGCATGTTGGGCATAATATACCTTTACAACCAAATGACAGAGATTTCTTGCAGCACATCCAGATCCAGTTCTCTGGAATTTATTCTGGCAGTCTTCAGGCAGTTGAATGAAATAGCTGAAATATCTCTGACTGTGTGGTATTTGCATATATTTGCTTATATTTCAAACAGAAAAGTATTGTAAAGTAGATTTACTAGACCAATATTTTAAACTAGGGTGGAAAACATCATCATGAATAATGATGACAATGGTAGGGGAAAAACAACTTTCCTATGGTCTTGAAGATTTAAAAGAATGCCTGTGTAGTTTCGGGCCAACCCTCTGCTGGGATTACTCTATCTGCTCCCAGCTGGTAGCCTGCAGTTCATGACAGCCTTTTATCCGTTATCAAAGCAACAAGTGGAAAAGCAGATCCTCCTGCCTGCTAACACTCTGTTCTGTTCTCTCTGTAGAATTTCTGCTTCTAAATCTTTCCTTTTAACAAGTACTCAGATTTCCTTCCTATGGCTGCAGGAGACACTAAATATCTCTCAAATTTCTAGCTCACTTGTCTAACTTAAACTCTGCAGAACACTAAAGGAAGAAAGAATAATTGCACTGCACCAGCACATTTCCTACAGGAACTGACTGAAATGCAGAATGAGCCCAATCTTGCTCACACTGGAGCACTGAGAGTTTAGCAATTGAGTTCAGTGACAGCAGCAGAAGAACCTAATTACTCAAACAACGTGGTACCAATTTGTGTAAGTACAAGTTTTACTGTTGCAAAAACAAAGCAAACAAACTGCATTGAAACTTACATCATATATCCTGCATTTACTTTGCTTTTTTAGTAGCATAGGAAAAATAAAAAGGTAGAACTTGGTGATATTTAAGTATAATTAATGCAAATTCTTTCAAGCAAAATCTATCCACTGAAACAGAACAATTACATGTTATTAAATATAAATTAATATTTTTTTAATATAGTAAAAATATATATCCCACTTTCCTTAAAATCATGCTGTCATGGAGTAATAGGCCTTAGATACACAATCCTGTAACAGTAACTACAATCAGGTAAAAAATAAGAGAATTTAATACACTGTTATGTGGGCTACGTTAAACAAAACTATACGTTAAGATTTTGGGGGTTGTTGTTAAACACTTTGGTTTTTAAACAGATTTTCCCGTAATTTATGACAGTCTTGCAATGACAGAAGATGCCATGGGAATGCCATTGTGGCAGGGAATTTGGGACTTACTCCCTCTCTGGACCCAGGCCTTTGCCACCAGGCTCCTCTGTGTGTGCCAAGGTGCCCCTTTGAGCTGGCCACAAGAGATGGGGCAGGGCCAGGTCACACCAGCACAGCGTCCTGCCCACAGCACAGTCCTTTCACACTGACCAGAACCAGCTCTGGGACCTCTGGTGCTTTGGTGAGATGTGGGCAGTAGCATCTCATTTTCGTGAGGTGCCTGAGGTAAACATTCCTGAGAAGTACACAAAAATTTCAAGATACAAAGTTTCTATCTTAGTTTTTTTCCCGTTAGCTGAAGCACATGCAAAAACCATAACAGAACCTTAATACAATAAACCAAGGGATGTCATAAAAATTATGCAAATTATTTCCTCATTTTCATTTTTCTGCAGGCGTGTGCCAGTATAAAAGGGGGGGTCAGCAGGAGTGATTTCTGCATGGGCTGCAGACACACGAGTGCATAATGGGTCCCTGACATCTTCTTCTGCCCCATGTTGGTCCCCGTAAGGCTGCCCCTGCCCAGCCGCGTATGAATGAACAGAAGCGCCTTTCATCCCCCACTTGCCTGGCGCTTCAAAAGGAATTACGAAAATAGCAGCATCAAAAATCCAGCTGCCTGCCAAAAGGCCCGCACACGTCCCATTCTCACAGGCATGCGAAAGGTTGGAGAGCTCAGCAGAATTTTTATGTACGGGAGCAGGCCCAAGGAAAACTCACACGCCATAACCAATTGTGGACAGAGGATCATCTATCAGCAGACAAATGCAGGAACTCCAGAATGTCTCTCCTCAAATGAAATAATATATCTTTGAAAGCCAATGCCCGTTTTAGGCCTGAGGCCCATATATCAAGCCTGAGAGGCTTGTGGATACGCTCCAGGGCCATTAACCTTCCACCTGTTTCCCCTTGTCCTTCAGGATGAGACCCTGCCCTTGATTTTACTCCCTTCCCCTGTTCATCTTCCGACAGAGTGTAAATGTAAAGCAGAGGGCCTGCGAAATAATTCAAAGGCAATGGACCAGGGACATGGTTACAAATCTCTGCCACTGGCACTGTGACTTATGCAGGCAGTTTGTCACACATGAGCCAGGTGACCTCTGTGACATAACAGAGAAAAATATCGCCCGAGATCAAAAGATGAGATTCAGAGCACTCTAAGTAACTCTGGTGTACACAGCCACACTATGCGGTGGCCAAGTCTTTCCTCTCCTCCCAGTGTTCCTCGCTCTGCTCACTAGCAGGCAGGACACACTCCTGCTAATTTCAGTAATCTCTTTTTCTCTCATCTCTTTGGAAATCTTTCCTGTAACCTGAACATCAATATTTGTCTCCTTCTGAAGCCCCTCTTCTCCAAAAAAGATAATTGAATTGACAAGGAGAGACAGCAAAGTGTCATTCAGCAGATAAAAATTAACGAAAAAATGCATCACAATGGAAAATAGTGGATTAGTCACTTTTGCAAACAGGTCTATTTTAATCAAGTAATTTTTGAAATTTTAAGTGGTACTAAAACTTTGTATGAGCAATGATGTCTCTAGTATTGCAATAAAAAATGTTCAAAGTCTAAAACATTTATTGAGATTCAAATCTCATGATGGTAAAAATGAGAGTAGTGTTAATATTAAAAATTATGTAATAGACCCAGATAGCACACTTCTGTACCTATTAATATTTTACAAAGAGATATACTACAGAATCAGAATAACAGTCACTTGAAATAAACCAAATCAGATTGATTTTTAAAAAAAATCTTGAATTCATTTTTCAGGCTGTGTGCTACATAGGAAGTTTCCCAGCTGTTTTGTACATTCAGGACTTTCTTCTGAGTGCAGACAAAAGAGTAAGGCCTAATGCAGTGATTCTCTTTTACTCCCTGTAACCTAATGGTATGTCTGGTATGGACATTTAATTTTGTCTATTTCATAAATTAAAGAAAACCCACAACTGTCACAGTATCCCTGGCATGATGATGAAATAAGAAATACAACTGTAGCTTGATCAGCCTAAATCCCATTCTAATCCTAAATCACTTCGGCACTTGCCAACATCTAGTTGATGAAAAACTCAGTTTGACCCATGAATGTATATAAAAATACACTTATACAGACACTCACAGAGAGAAATCCAGCACATTGATTACAAGTGTGCTAAGTGTTACCTTAGCAGCTATTTCATCCTGCTTCATCTCATGCCGACTTGGAAAATTTTGCAACATTGAAGCTCTTACTCAAAATCACCTCATGTTCCACCATGTAAATATATCTAAATTCACTAAATCTAAAAGCATAAAAAAGTTGGACAAAGGATAGGTTTTGAGGCTAAATCGTGCAGCAGTTACAAAGAAATGCACAGCTGAAAATCATTTCAGGTTTCCCATTGACTAAAACCTGACATACAGCAGTAAACCACTCTGTTGCAGAATGCTGCAACAGTAAACATAGTAAATGCAAAATTAGTATTACAAAAAGATTACTGTGAAGTGTTGCCACATGCATTTGTAAAAATAAGACAGCTGTTTGATTTTATAGTGCTAAAATCTTTTGCTCTTGTTCAGGCCGTATGATTAAACACACATTTTTCTCTTTTTAATATCGCTAAAGCAAGTCCATCAAGACACAACAGTCAGCAATTACAGGTCACTTTTGTCACCAGCTTCACTGAACTCCAAGTCAAATCCCAGATGTCTTAATTTTTGAAAATACCTAGTGTTACTTTTCGTGTAAAATATTGGTGTTATAACCAAATTTTCTGGCAGTCAGATCTTTAGCTCTTTTACACTCCTACTGAATATATTAATTTGTATTTAGTTTGGGTTTCACTTAGGCTTTCTGCATTTTTAAAATATATTTGATGTATCCCTGAAAAAATTAATATTTAATTTAAAAAGCACCTAACCCAATCCATTGCCTTTTACAGTAAGTATGATCTAGTGCATCTGCTTTTGTAATATTTATGAAATCTGGAAATCAGCACTAGGGATCATATGCTACCATCATATGCTAATAGTGGGTTTTGCTCATTTGAGTGTTTGATCTGTTTTGAATGCCCAAATGGCCTATTAGAATTTCCAAGACATAAACTACTGTAAATGTTATTATATATATATAAATATTATTATATGGGTATAATAAATTTTAATTTTCATAGATACACACTCAGATTCACATGAAATAATTTGTCTCATTTACCTCCTGCCATGTGCTTTTTGTGTAAATAGCTGCTGAGCTATTTTATAAAAATGAAAGTTAAATTACACTGATTCTAAAGAAGAGAATTTGACTCTTGGTTATAATATAACAGAATAACTTGTCTTGAGGAAAAAAAGCCTTAAATTAATTGGCTTACATGGTACACACATGCTACAAGCCCAGTTAATTGTATTTTTGAGCAGTTATGCCTCTCTGATTCAGGCATTTGAAACAAAACAAAGCAAGGAGTATTTGACATTAACAGTAATTTAACAAATAATAATAATTTGGGGTATGAATCATTCCTTACATTCCTTTTCAACTACAGACAATTTCTGTTGGGAAAAGTGCCATGTAGTATCGACAGTGACAACAAATTTTATTGTCCGGTGAACATCTGTTTCCGACTCCCACACTGATATTGCAAGTTGGCTACTTCTGATTTAGTCTTCACAGGCTGCCCAACCACAAAGGAACTGGAAATTACTGGTACATTCAACTTTTATTGTTGGAACACAGGAAAACTTTATCATCATGCTGGGAAGGTCTGTGTCTTTTGAAATATTGGAAGGAGGATTATGTGAGCGCAGAAAGCCACATGCGACAGTTCTTACGAAGAAGCAGAGAAGTGGCTCCTGTTCATTGTGTCTGTCCATACACATGGGTATGAACGTCTGAGATTAAAATCTCAAAATGGAACAGTATTTCTGTTTTCAAGATGTGATGTTTGATGACGAGGGTTTTGTGGAGGGTGTTTACTCTTAATAAAACTGGCACCATTGCAAAAAAGGGCCGGATTCTCCCAGTCTTGCTCAGTAGGTAGCATAGTGTCCCTATACAAAATATCTCTGGAATTCAAAGGAGTTCCTATAGGGCAGAGCAAACTGAGGTTTTGTTTGAATTGCAGGCTCCAGCCCCAGAGTACTGAGCTGTTCTAACTCATATTTACTGCACCAGGTTACTATGATAGCAATTGAAACAGTAAGGCTGTGTTAACTACCTGAAATTACTACTGTTAAAAAAATCAAAGCTAATACTAAGCAATTTTTTCAAAACTAAGGGGAGCTTGTTAGAATGATTGTCATTTTTCTCATAGTTACACCAGCGTTGTTAGAAAAAGGTTAAATTTCACGTTAGCTGGGAAAAAGAAGAAAAGAAGGTACATTCTTGATAGGCACCGTTTACCAGTTTGATAAAGCTCCAACTTCTGATCTGTAAACTCTTTTACAGAGAAAGGAGAGCAAGAAACTCCACACTGAACTCCTGTTAACACTAATTAGAGTTGCCAGCATGCAGCAGAATCAAAGGCAAAACATGTGGAGCTCTCACTGAAGTCAAGAGGAGAAGGGTATGACTTAAAGGAGAGGCATGCAAATTAAAAATAAATGTGGTTCAACGTTACCAAATGAGCTACTCATGTAAATACTTGCTTTGAGGTCTAACCCCTCCTACTGGGAACACTCTCCCTGAAAGTTCATTCCTAGTCAGGAGACAGCATTGTCCTTGACCACACTTGCCAAATGAGAACCTATCTTGTAAATGATGGGCCCAAACCATCGACCATGTAAAGCAATTGCCATGTGTTTCTTTCTACTTAAAGTTGTTACTATTGTTAATATTCTTGTTGTTTATTCACTGTACTATAAGCAAGAACCATTATTTTCCAAGTCCTGCCATCAGAAAGGCAGTGCCACTCCTTACAGCAATTTTGGATTTCTCAAAGACTTGGAAGTCTAGGTAAAATCTTGACAATATGGCAAATATTCCAAATAGTGTTAGGACAACCCATGTCTTGGCCTCAGATGCAGAAAATTGCTTCATGAGTATGATATGTACTGACCCAAACAGTACTCAGGAGTATTTGTTTGTGAGCAGCTGGCTTTCTATGTCCTGCTCTTCTCTCCATGTGTAGATAAAAGGTACCTCAGTGACTGTGGAGTTGTCAAAAAAGAGACTGAAACTATTTTATGCTATAGTGACCTGGATACCAGCTACACGTTAGTTTTGGCTTCCACTTGGACACCTGATTATTTGCACCACCAACTAATTTAGTCTCATGTCTCCTAGCAGCCAGGCTAATACATCCCTGCCATCTCCCACAATTCTAAGGACAGGGTTGTTATTGCCCTAAAACCACTGCACAGACAAACAGGACCAGAAACAGAAACTTTGGGCAGTTGTCACCTGTTATTCTTTCTACATGTTTTAGCTGTTATGTGAAGAAAAGTTAATACTTAAGATTAAATTACTTTGTGGTTTTATTGTGATTTTTACTGAGCTCCAGAAATATCAATATGGTGGCCGCTGGCCTGTATGATCCATACACTGTGAAACTTTTTCTCAAATATTTCCACCTTTTCCAAAAAGGGTGCACAAAGATTTTGAGGGCTTGTCACTGAAACCACTGGCTGATTGAAGCAAAAGATCAGTGGAGCCCAAAGCCACAAATTATTGCAGTTACTGCTACCTGTGTAGTGGCCATGGCACTAGCACAATTCCCAAGAAAGAGAAAGGAAAAGAAGATAAAGTAGATAATAAGGCATTTAGAAGTCATATGTATCAAATGAAACCTAAATGTTTGACACAGGCAGCTTTACAGAAGAAAACAGAAAACTGGCAAATGCTACGAGTGAAAATAGAAATACAGTATTTAAGATCTTAACTTGCACTTCTTATTTGGACAAAATTCTCATTGGTTACAGTAAAGCTTTTTCTGATATGCAGTACAAGACTGGGTCCACAAGCACAGCCTGACTTACACTGGAAAATAGTATATCAAGGCTGATCTATTCAGCTCTCTATTTAGGAGAGCAAGCAGTTATAGGTACATATGTATTTCCAGGCACAGCAAATAGCATGGAGATGAAGAAGGTGGCCATCACTGTTAGTCTTTTCTGCCCATACCTTGAAGAGGGATGAAGCAGATGAGCATGTGACTAGACAGCCCTGTCTCTGCCTCCCCTAAAGTTCTGGATCATCCCTCAGACTAATCAGTTGCCTAAGAGATGCAGAAAGCTGCTGCTTGAGTGGCGAGGATTATGACTCAGCACCACCAGTGTGCTCATTACTCAGGACAAACTGGGAGACTGCAGTGAGTATTTCCCAATAAATACCAAAAGGTATCCAGATGAAACAAAGAGACGGTATTGACTGTAACACCAGAATAAAGATACAATTCTTCCTCACATTCAGTGTCACTTAGTCAGGGTGATGTTTCCTGTACTCAGCAAACACGCCAGTAAAAGAATTTCCTTGGCATAGAGACAACATGGAAATGTCCTTTTAAAATCAGTTAATACCAATAGAACTCATGAGCAGGCTGGAACCATTTCCTATGCTATGGAAAGAACACTCAAATAAGGTTGACCAAGACATTTCACCCTCCCAGGCTCCCCCCTCCCCATCTATTTCTGGATGTCTTCTTTTGTTCACCCTTTGCTAATTATAGTGGCCTTGCTTAGGTGATATTTATAGTCTTAAAAGAGTTGCCTGACTTGTAGAACACTTTATTCATGTATATTTCCTGTGTTTATTGTTGCCTTAACTAATTTTTTAAAATTAATTTTACTTGGTCCAAGATTTTATTTAGCAACAAATATCAAAGTAACTTTTCTTTCAACAAATGCAAGAGCTGTATTTAGATGTAAAAAGCATTTTTCTATTTCTGAATTTCCGAACACAGATTTTAGTTTCTTTCCCTCTCCAAGTGATGCATATGACAGAAAACTCCAGAATCAGACAAAATGAAATGTCTTTTTTCACTGAAGTATTGTTCCTTGGTATTTTATTTTACTAATTCATCCTTTTTTGTCAGTAATGGTTGTTTTAATGAGTGAGGTGTTTCCAAGACACAGTGTTACATATTTTTTTCCAGACTACCCTGATGTTTTCCTAACCACCTTTAACTGAAATCCCACAGGTTACGGAAGTGGAAAAAAGACACTAAGAACATCTACATAAAATGACACCTTCACTTTCCGACCTGCACCATGTTTCATTACTTTCTTAGTTTTTCTTCATTCCTTCTTAAATCTGCTGGTTTTGTTTCTTCTGCGGTTGCACTAAAAATGTGCCTGTAATGATGGCAGTAGCAACACCTTTCAGTCCGTATTTCAAAATAGCAAACGAACAACATTTTAGGGAAAAATTTGATGCGTGCCTTTCAACTTTCTTGACGGCAGTGAGATTTGGGGAAATGTTAGAGCTGAACTAACTGATGGTTCACCTTTCAGCAGAACGCCTTTCCCCGTCCCTGGACGCTGCCGCGCAATCAGGCGCGGACAGCTGAGGTAAGGGCGGCACCTCTGCGGAGAGCACCTGACACCCGCGGCTCCTGGCCGGCGCCCGTGTCCCTGTCCCCTCGTCGAGCAAAGCCCCTGCCTGGGCTGGCGAAGGGCACGCAGCCCGCCGCAGCCACTCGATGAGGGACGCAGGGAAGTGAGCGGCTGGGGGAGCCGCTGGAGCCCCTCAGCTCCTCCAGGCTGGAGCCCGGGGCTGGGCACGGACCCCGCCACACGCCCTGCCCTGCCCGGCCCTGGCCGCGCTGCAGCGGCAGTGGAGCGCAGAGCTGCGGACGGCACCTCGGGCCGCCAGCACCGACTCCTTCTCTCGGCCCAGAGGCAGCCTCAAAGGAGCAGAGCCGTGGCTCGAGTGAGCCGCTTTTTTCGGTTTTTCTCCCATGTTATTTGCTGATGCCTGAGCTGGGCACAGCCCCTCGCCTCACCTGTGGACCCCTCATGGCCCCTCCTGGGCCCCACCCACGGCACCATTCAAGCTCCAGCCAAGCCCTGGGCCCCCTCACTGCCGGTACGTGTCCTTGTCGGGTCCCTTCCAATCCTGCCATGTCCTTGGGGCTCCCAAGGCTCTCTGTGAGGGAGGTGGAACGGGATAGTCCTGAGGAGGGATGGCGGCCTCTGCCCCTCAGTGGGGCTGAGGCAATGGTGCTGCCATGCCCGGCGGTTTCTGTGGCATGTGGTGAGCAAATGTTTCAAATCCATTTTGTAATGGGCTAAGATGGTGTGTTGTGATTTAGCCGACATTAGCTCTGAGTAAAAATGTGGTGGAATGGAAAAAACTTAAGTCCTTTAGTCCTGTGCTTATACAGCTGAATAAGGGGTGCAACCTGTTCTCAGTGATCCTATGATTTGCAGCACTGTTTGAAAGCTCTCAGCTTTGGGCCTTCTCTCCAATAATGAGTCTGATGAGTGCATGATGTGGAAAACATTTTTGTGGCGCTACTAGAGGCAGCACTAATAACATTCATGGTGAGGAACTACACAGTTTCTCACTCTCCTAGGTAAGTTTTGTTCAGATGTTGTACTTCTATGAGGCTTTCATATGGCTGTATAGAACATCCATTTATATCATGCAGCTTCAGCAAGGCTTAATAGAAAGTCTGTAAGCGACTTCAGTATGTCTGGGATTTCATCCTTACTGCAGGTGATCCTGAAGGCTACAGGTTGACAGAAGAACATCCTTAAATCTGACCAGCCTTGGTAAATTTTAAGAGGTGAACTTCTGCTGTAGCTGAGAGCCATCCCATAGATCAGAAATATGATACAGATATTGTATACAAGTGCTGGTTCTGAATGATACAGATACTATACAAAAACTCTGGATCGGAACAAAACGAGTTCTCTTCCTGCAGTAAGATCTACAGCCTGGTTATACAAAATACAATTTTCAGATGAAAAACAAGCTCTTTTGGGGATTTGTTTTTTGGGCAAAAACTTGCAAAAACTGGAGATCTTTGCAAATGAAGATCTGTCATTCTGACAATAAAAATGTGACCTTCCTAAGTGAAATCAGGCAATATATCTGATTTTTCCAAGAGACCTGAATTGTTTAATTTTCAGTGTGTAAAGCTCTCCATCATTTGCCAAAATGATCAGGCCTTCACAGCAGAAAGCAACAGCTAAAAATTGTCTGAAAATACAACAGACTGTCAACATGGCTGAACATTCCCTGTTCAGTTTCTTAGTACAGGAGTTATTGTTGGAGTTAACTTTAAGATCCCTTTGGACTACTCAGCATGAAAGATCTAAAGAGCACTGGTATTTCATCTTGCCCTACAGCAATGTGATATACATTTGCTAACACACCCAAGTAATCTTTCTATGTCACTGCTGGCAATTGTCAAACTTAAATTGGAAGCTTACATTTTGAAGGAAAACAATTAAACTGTAATATTAAACTTCTGTTTTGTGTAACCAATACCTCAAACTCAGATTAACTCAGTGTCTGCTTCAGGACTTGTAGCAGGAGTGGCTGTAGCTATGTAATTCGTCGTGTCCATACGTAAGGCTATTACATCTCTGCCTAGGGGCTGGCAGCTTTTTGAATTGTTACTTGCTCAAATTTTCTCTGTAAGTAACAAAACTTTGTTACTGCACTAGGGCTGTTCATGGTAACTTTGCTGGTGAAGTGCTGGGGGCTGGTACACTCAGGTGCAGAAGTGGCAGTGCTTCCAAAAACACCTACATGGAACAGCATGATGCTTAACTGGGTATTAGATAGAAAATTACTAAGTCCAGAGAGACTAAACTCAGTCTCCTGCTATCAGGGGTGATAACATCCTACACCAGAGTGAAGCTGAAGTAGTAGCTCTGACATGGAAGGGCGTAAGAGAATGTCAATCTTTATGCCTAAAAAACGTGCCAGCACTGAACAAATTGTTTGGAAAGGCTGAAAAATCACATGCCCTCATACTGAAATACAGTGTTTAGTCACAGCCCTTGTCCAGAGAAGAGACAGATCATCATGAAGTTTGTTCTAACAGTGTGTTCCTCTACATTTTTAAATGTTTGAGGAATATTTTTCTTAGATCCAGGTACACTGAAACCAGACTAAAAATCATCAGTTGCACATGACAACATATTAACTAATCTTATTAATGGTATCAAGTGTAGTCCTGCACCTCAGTTTTCTGGCAGCTTTCCTGACTGAAAGAACACTGCAGAAATTTTATTTCATCAGCTATGTGAGTTGCATTTCCTGTCCTGATAAACATACACTACAAAGTCCAAAAGCACTTCAAGTTATCAAATTGCACTTGATTACTTAAGTTTTAATAATATATCAACCTTTCATCATCCTGAAAACTTTTAAGGTATTTCACTGCTGATCTTTTTCTTAAAAAAACAAAACCCCAGCAAATACCAAAACTATTTTATGCTATTCTCTGCTAATTCCATGTAATAATTGGATTTCTGTAGTGTAATTCCTTATTTTCTATGCATTCCTTGATATTCAAGTACATATGGACTGAAATTTGAAATTAAAGCTAGTATATAGGTATTACATTGTTACATCTATCTAAATCGACTTCACAGAGGAAATTATGAGCCTCCAAGAGTTCTGTTAATCCAGTTCACATTAAGTTTGCACTTACAGAAATAAGTTGAAACTCTGATAATATAGTTTCACTTCTGGGGAATATGTAACACAAAGCTGGGCCTTTGTTAGTTTATGAGCTGCCAAAATATCTGTGATGCCATGTACAGTGCAAGTTCTATAGACAGGGTCCTTCAGGGTCCTTTGGAGATATGTGATTAAACCACTGTTTCTTCGATGGCTACAGCTAATGTAAGCATGAGCAAATTTACACTTACAGTAAGAAATCTGGCTTGGGACTGATACAGTCTGACATCAATGAATGGTCTACATTTGCAAACTCAGTGAATAATTGTAGGATGAGCTTCTTTACCATGAAGTGCGCTGGTTCTTCCTGCAATCATTCACTACGAGGTTTGTGCTCACATGGTACTTTGACCTCAGATATCCTCACTAAAATAGCCAAATAAGGAAAGGTAGGCTTTTTTGTGAGTCACCATTCTTTTAGTGCCTTTTGTAACTATTAACATTTAGTTGATTTTTTCTGGTCTTCAGCCAGAAGAAAGTATCCTAAGGACTGTTTTACAATGCAGGTCCTGTGTTTCTCCTGCTCCAGGCAGAGACTGCTTTCTTTTATGGGTTCAGGAGTAATTAGCTCTGGAAGCAGTCTTTGAATTTTCCCTGGTGTGGGAAAGACCAGTCCAGAGAAGCCATCTGTATCCTTCCTTGGGGCCAGGCAGCCTTTGGACTCTAGAAATTCTGCAATATTTTCTTTTTAGCTTTGTACAGAGACCTTTCACCTGACTAAGACAGCAGGCAACAAATCTAGCATCCCCAGGGCATTCCTGAGTTTTCTTAGCTGAGGATAAGATGGATATATCTTACTTTAATATTTACTGAGCTTTCAACAACTCTAGAATAGCAAAGGCCTTCATTACTATTACTATTACCATTACCATTACTATTATCCCAAGTCTCTTGGGATGTTACTTCTGTATTATTTCATTTGTGTGTAAAGAACCAAACAGAAATATATCTCATTATGAATAAAAAAGTAATACATAACATCAACCCCCAGAATTTATGGCTTAATTATTTGTTACAAAGTATTCTGACGTCACAAGACATGTAGGGATATTTGAGATTTTAGCAGGTGTTAAATTCAAATTTACTGGATTGCAATTGGCTGCTTTGGATCTTACTCTGACGTTATTATTAATCCTGACTAGTTGGCTTCTTTAATTTTTCCTTTAGTTTCTGATATCCTACATGAAGATGACAGGATCTGCTCCTCAGCAAGTGTGAAAATTACCCTTAAATTACATACTCAAATTCTTACACAGGTGATACTCAAATGCAGTGCATGCTGTGGGTAGTTCTACGCAGTCGGAATTTTTCCCTTTTGCATCCTTAAATTATAACATATTTCAAAAGAGGTGATAAAAATTTGTAGATCAACAAATTGAGAAGATTGTGATAAGCTTAAACTTGTGAAAGCTTCAGAAAATAAAGTTTTAAAACAGATTATTTTTCATTTGCAATTTCTTTAAAAAAAAAACAAATCTGCAGTCAAAAGGAAAGAAATGAGGGAAACTTAAAAGCTGTAGCTCAGTGGTGGGTTTTTGTTATTATCTCTAGGGTAAATGTGGCCTAAACCACTGATGGACTGGGACAGCATTTTTTATCATATCCTCTCCCTGAATTCTGCTAACTAGAAATCTCTACATTTAGCAGAAAGGAAAATGATTGCTCCTTTATATTAATTGAAGAGACAAGGATATAAGACAAAATTTAGAATGAAGTGAAAAGATACAGTAAATAATTCTAAACGTGCTCCTAGTAACTCATAGCCAGTTGCGCGAGGCATTGCTCATCATGACAAAACCAAGATGAATTGCGTACAAACCACATTTACAATTTTGTACTGTTTAATTATTTGAGTAATTTAAATTTTTAGTCCCAGAAATTGGCTAATGCATCTGTCTTATCTGAAAGACATCTCAATATTCAGTTTTTAGACAGGTAGGAATAAGAGTAAAATATCCTTTTGAGCAAATACATACTTCTCAGCTGTAAATAAATAGGGAACAAAGTTAG
The DNA here is from genome assembly GCA_013397155.1 of Irena cyanogastra. NCBI lineage: Eukaryota > Metazoa > Chordata > Aves > Passeriformes > Irenidae > Irena > Irena cyanogastra. Next base: position 2,764,164 of record VWZV01013172.1, on the reverse strand, counting down.
CTGCTCTGAAAATCTAACTGCATCTTTATCACGATTTCCTCCCCTTCCTTCTGCATTTAAAATATGTTATATTCTTCGGTGGCTTTTTTTACCCTCTCCCACAGGTATTCATGTCCTGTGGAGCAATCTGAAATAGCTGCTTTTGCTACCTTGATCAGAAGAACCTGAAATCGTGGAAAGATAGAGGAGAGCTGCATTCAGGAAAGGTTTGGAAATCTTTTGTTTAATATTGTTCTTGTCCTCTCAGCTGAAAAGAGAGATGTTGTTACCCAGTGCTGTTAAAAAAGTAGGGTCTGATCCCAACATGCTTTTGAAATGGAAAAGCTTAAAGTTCTTAGCATTGTGTATAGTCTGGTCCCTAAATTTTGGAGGTGGATGGATTTCTGAATGAATTGTTATTGTTCTAGAATGCTGTGAAATTTTGTTCATTTTGTCCAGCTAAAAAAAAAATAATCTGGATATGCCAGAAAGTATGAAACTGTCTGACCTCAAAGCTTCCAAGATACAAAAGGTGCAAACACTAAGGTGAAAGCAATCTCTTCCACAAATGTGTGAAAATCAGTTCATAAGCCAAAGGCTCTATGTAAAAAATTTTTAGAATATGTGTATTTCCAGAAGCCTATGTGTGTACATAGTACACACTATGTGTGTACATAGTAATATATAATACATCCAGAACCAGGAGAAGTGGTCAGCCTTTTCTGCATCTTTTTTGTCCATACTAATAAATGTAAGTTGGTTGAAGAATATAATCCAGGCTGAGTTTGGAGGTGAAGACAATCTTTAAAACTGTTCCTAGTATAGCATGTTGAATGCTTATAAAATTTGTCACTTTAATCATAAATGGAATTTTAGGGCACATAGTAACTTAAAATTTTGTACACTGAAAGGTATATGAAAGACAGTAATTTTTAACTCTAGGGTACTTCACTCTAGACTAAATTACTCTCCAGTGTATGGATAGAAAGATCTGGTCTCAGATATTTACCGCATAGTCTATTGGAAATATAACATTTCTCAATTTCAATTTTAAAATTATTTAAAATGAGTAGCATGGCTTATAGCTGAATACAAAATTATATACAACTGAGATAGCAAACGTGTGACCGTCTTTTAGTCTCTTTAATTTGGTTTTCCTCCCTAAGTAAACTTCCTCTCTTCTTTCTCTTTGAATAGACTGAACTTTCAATGATCCCTGCACTCATTCTCACAAAAGAAAAAAAAAAATGGAGAGAAGCTGGAGTTGCATATGCAGCACATACAGCTTGCTCTTCTTGTAATCTGGCTTTATGGCATGTGTTCATGTCCTTATGGTCCTGACAGACATACTGTTGTGGCAAGCTCTCTGGGTGCAGCTTTCCAGTGGATCTCCCTTTTGTGCTCTTAACTCATGTAGATTCAGTTCTCAGTAATTGAAATCCTACAGTAATTGTTATATTTGGAAGTTGAGTTATTTTCTCTTAGTTTGAAAGTAGTCAGAAATTATGGACGGTACAAAACTTTACAGATTTCAGTAGCAAAACCATCTCTCTGTAGCAGACAGACACAGTAACTAGCAATGTAACAGGAAAATTCAGATGTGAGTTGAGTTCACCATCTTGAGGGGTTTTTTTAGACTGAAATTATTCTTTCCAGAGCTGATTTTTGTATTGAGACACTGGCTAAAAGCTGTAGTTCATATCTATTGTCTGATCTCAAATTTCTGGCTTAAAATTTAAGACTTGAAATTTCAGACCTGCTCATAACAGACCACAAAGCTGCTTTAACAATAAGTCTGAAAAATGTAAATGAGGGAATTTCTGTCCACCAGAAAGCTGTGCGTGAGTATTTCCTGGGTGCTCCAGCAAAAATAAAGCATGGAGGTCATTGTAGCAGCCTAGACTAAAGGAATCCCCCATGTATCAGTAGTGATGAGAACCAGAAGGAGTCCTTGAGGTATCTACTTCCTCCTTGCCTTCTGTTCTGTGTATATCCTGCTTAGGTTTCAGCCTGCATGGTTAATTAGACACACACAAATGCTTAAAGTAATATCCCACTGAGGAACTGAATATTCCAAATATGGACTTAAAGGAAGTGTGAATGGAGATGGACAGAAATGGCATTCCCCCATATGTTAAATAAGGTAATGAAATAATTACATAAATGAGTGTGGAATGGTGTAACAGGTGTGCTTACAACCCTGAGTACAAGCCACACAGTGAGCAGTGCTAACAGGGAAGGAGTGTGATTATGTGAGGCCCTATGGATGTTAACAATAGTTGTGATGAATACTGAAGTACAGAAAAGCTGAGCTGAATATTGAATCTCTTTACTACAGCTAATTACAGGCTCAGGTGGAAGTCAGCAGCAGGTTTCCCCTTTTCATAGTCTGCCTACTTCAAGCCAAATAAATGAAGAATGAGATGTTTGGGGGGAAGAAAACAAAACACATGCTTTCCTGCTTGAAGTACAAGATTGTAAGAAATAGTATTTTTTCTTGGCTGTATGATAATATGACGTAAAATTGTTACCTACCTTAAGTTCTCTAAAGAAGATGCTACTCCTAGCCCACTCAACAATGGAGAAGAGGGTTTGGTCAGCCATTTTACACATAAGCCCGAATGTGTTTAGCTTCTCATGTTTGCTTCTGTTGGCTTGCTCTTGCTGCAGATATGCCATGATTTTAGCTTGGACTTGTGGCTCATCAGGCTCACATTTCAGGAGTTCCAGTATCAGATGTGGGATACTTGCTGGTGAGCTTGTTTGATAACTATCCATGTATGAGTAGCCCATTATTGACTCTGGTGAGCTAGTGTAAGGGTCAGGGTACTCAGACTTGATAGCACGGCTTGGAAAATGGCCATAGGTTTGGTAGCCTTGCAAACTGCCGTGGGGCGGCATTGTCATGCTGATCGGAGAGGTCACAAAGGGACTCCTGTCATAGTCTGTGGGAGGCAAGGCGGTGTGGTTCAGAGGTAGGCCTTTGGAAGCTGAATGGATGTTCTGGATTGCAGAGGATATTGTCAGGTCGGTTGGCATTGCTTGGATCACCTGAGTCATGGCTTCCAGTTTCAGTCCGTTTGCTCGGATAAGAGCTTTCTTCTGCTGCTTCAATGCCCTGTCTCTCTTGTACATTGGTCCAAACTTGTTTCGACCGCCACGCATTCGGTCAGCTCGCACAGCTGTCAGGGGAAAGGAGGAAGTAAATCATTAGTAACATTTGTAATCGACATTCTTAATCAAACATACATTAGGAAGGAGCAGAAATGTAAAAATGTAACTCTTTTTTTTATTATTTTTTTTCCCAAATTCAGAGTTGCACTTTTATTCCTAAGGAAAAAGATTTATTTTGACTTAACAAATGTCACTTTTTTCTAGTGATTTAAATGTCACATGCATATATTACTAACAAAGAAGGACTTCTCTATACATTGATTAGGACACAGGGACAAACACGATGGATGGCTACAGGAATTTCACACCTGCTATGGGATCATGTGGAAATTTCAATGTACATTTGGGTTTATATCAAGCTACTATGTCATTAAGAAACAAGGGCTGAAGTCCAGAATTTGTCTGAGACGTATCCAGCAGACCACATTGTCTCATTATAATCATTCCATTACTGCCTTCCACCGCATCAAAACATCTGAAATGTAAATTGTGAAATGTTCAGTAGTCACAAAGAGGAATACATTTCTCTTGCCAAAAAGGAAGCATTTCCTTTTGATGATTCTGTCCAGGTTGCTGAAAAACTTTGAGATTTCTAGTTAGCTGAGCTCTATGGAAATGTTTAGCTGCAGTTGGAATGTGCAGAGAGAAAGCTGTCAGCTTGCTGCCTTCTACGTGGAAGATAGAAGTGAAATAGAAACTATTGACACTGTTCTGGCTTATAATATCTCTGGAATTAGAAATAATTAAAACAAATCCTGCTCAACAGCTGCCTTGGGAGTCATACTGGTGGTCTCTGTCACCGCAGTGTCTGTCACCATGGGATATATGTAATGGACTAGTGAGGAGCTTTCACGAAGCCCACCTTGCCCAACGGCAATTAGATTGAAAGAGGAACCTTTGACAGCCTGGTGACATGTTGAGACTGCTGAGATTGCTGGAGGTTAAGTTCTTGAGCTTTTTATCTTAGGGATTAGTAGGACATTAAAAATTTATTGTGAATGCTAGATACGCATAATACTGTACCTTATCGTAAGGACTTTAACGTTTAATGATTTTTTTGGTCCATGGTAATTTATGAACTAGACTTTTAAGGATATATATATATCACTATCAGGGAAATACACATATAAATGTCACAAGTATTTACAATTAAGAGAACACATGTTCTTCCAATTTTCTAAACAAGGGAAAAGAAGTTGTATGGATGTGTATATAAGGAAGCTAAAGTACATTTTCTGCAGTACCTTTAAAACTACAGGTGTTTTGCTTGAATTTGTAAGAAAAATGAGCTGCCAATATTACTGCTGAATTTTTACTGTTGACTTTTGACAAAATTAAGGAAATTCATTGTGTCACTAGTAAATGTAATTAATTTAAATCTGTATACACAGTATCCTCACAGATACTCTGCAATTAAAAACTGTGAGCCAAATTGGATTAGCAAGTGCTTTTGTATAAATCCTACTTAAATTTAAGGTGAACTTTGTGTAATGACAGAAGACAAAATTTGGTCTTGTATCATTGTCAGCAAGTGAGAGAAGTCAAAAGTAGGAGGACACAAATGTATTTTATCCTTCTTAATGCCAACAATGACAAAAGGATTCCACATGTCCTGTAATTGTACTATTTGAATTTGGAAGCACATGCAATGATTCGGGATGTTTAGTGCAGTGTGTCAGTGCTAGCTCAGTCTTGTGGGCAAATACAACACTATTGAATCAATCAAACTGCAGGAGGCTGATTTTTCTGTTTATCTTCAGTTATACCAACAGCTTCCCTTTGCCAGAGCCTGGTGACTGGCTCTTATCCTTTCTAGTTCCCTTCATGGCTTGCAGTTTTCCTCCTTGGCCTGATTCTTTTCTGGTGAAATGTCTCGAGTGATTGTCATTTCATACAGTTGTAACAGTAAAGAATTTAGGAGCTTGTCCTTGGTCAAGGAAAAATGTCATCTGCTGTGAAATCTGAATTTTAATATATTTATATCAAAGTTAGAATGAACCATGTATGATTCACAAATTCAAGTTGATGATGGTTTTGCATTCCGTTATCTCAAAGGGTATTGTACACTTTTCATTGTTCTCTGTGGATGAGAAAGTGAAATGAAGTCAAAAAGTGTACTTCAAAATGCCTTATCCTCTTTCAATCACAATAGCCTCGTAGGTGTAGCATCACAAAAATATAGGACACAACTTTAGAGATTATTTGGTTCCTTAGTCTCAGAGGCAAATCAGTGTGAGAAAAATCTTCATTTTCTCTGTTTCTTTGTGTTCTGCCTTGTTGTCAGAAGAACATATGTAAAAAACCAAAACCAACCCAATCCTAGATAAAGTACAAATAAAATCAGATCACTCTCCATAGTAAATGAAAAAATTTTTTTTCTAATCTGAACACTTGTTAGAAATTTTATGTTTAATCTAAGTCTTTTTAAAAAGCTATTCAAACTACATCCATGAATTCACAAACTTTAAAAGCCTGAAATATCAAACTATATACTTATATGAGAAAATGGATTATAGTTTTGACTGGTTCTTAAATGGTAGTGATCTACCATTTACTTATTAGATATTTTTATAAAGCAACAATTTCACTGACCATACAAAGTAACCTTTTATTAACATTTCAAAGCCATAACTATATAACTTTTTAATATAAAATACAATGCATTAACATCTTATCCTATAATTTCAAAGTATAGTTGAAGATATCAACATGACTATAGCTCTTACCTTCCAATTTCATTCCAACACTTAGACATTTTTGAAATCGACAGTAAGGACATCGTTTTCGCTGCGTTTTGTCAATCTGGCAATTCTGATTTTCTATACATGTGTACCTTTTGTTATTCTGGACTGTTCGCTTAAAGAATCCCTGTATGATAGACACAAAAATTAGCCTGTTTTGATTGAATGTGTGTTTCATTCAACATTTTATGGAAATCATTGTAAGATAATTTTCAGATGCCATTCAAGCACTTACAAAGTTACCTAGTTTATTTTAAATTAGTCAGCTGAACACAGGAGATAGCCACTAGATTCCAGAGGAGGTTTTCTTGTGTTAGTGCTATATTTTATAGACTTAATGTCAAAAGCTTAGTGAGACTTTAAGGAGGCTGTAGCCTTCTGTGCTTCTAACACTGGGGGAAGAAATAGTGACACTGACAGCTTCCTTTTTATTCTTAAATCATTGCAGAATTATTAAACTCTTCCTTTTCAAGTAGTTTTACATTAAATAAGTAGTTGCAAAGATAAGAGAAGTACAGAGTACCTCTGGCTATTTTACATCCCAGTGGAGCATGCTGGAGGCATAGTAAGTGCTTCTCATTGATTATGTTTTTAGTGAAAATATAGTGGGCTTAGTTAATTTTTCCATGCAACTAAGTTTTTAAATTGCATTGTTCTGGTAAAGGAGCTTCACTTACAGTGCACTGCTTAAATAAATGTAAAAACCCTTTTAAAAATTTTACATTAAAAATCTGACATAAATTCACAATTATTTAAACCTTATAGCACAATAGACCAACAGAGGTATATTCATCTATCTATATGTTAATTGGTTACTTAACTTTGTGTGTCAAAGTGACAGTTACAGTTTGCATGAAAAAAGTACATGGTCATTATAATCACAGAAATCTACATTGTAATTGAAGGATGAAAATAAAAATCTTAAGAAAGCTGCATTAGATTTTGCAAAGCTGATCTGCATTAAGGACAATCTTCCTGCTTTATCCTCCAGAAAAAGAAATATAAATCAACTAAACCCAGTATTTAGCACAATTAGCAATGAAAGGTATTCTAGAACTACATAATGACAGCAAAACACTAAAAAACAATGACAAAACTACAATGCAGAACAGTCCAAGTTGTTTGCATTTGTGCAGATGTCTCAAAGAGACTTCTACATCCTAAAGCTTTTTGGTGGTTAAGTATTTTATATGAATATGTTAAGAAACATATAAAAATAACCCAAAATATTGTACATTTGGTTTCTTTATTATCCTTTTTTTCTGCTTGTATTTGAAACGTTTTTGCTGTACTTGTGTTTTTATGGAGTGATTAGTACAGAACCTTGCAGCTTTCACAGGTGAGAAGTCCATAATGGTACCCAGACACTTTGTCTCCACAGACTGGACACAGCTCTTCAAGGTCTTCATCATAAGAGTAATTCACCATTTTAAACTGAGACACTGGGGGAAAGGAGAAATAGCATATTCAATTAGAATTTACATAACTAACTCAAATATTCTGCAACTTTCTCATCTAGAGAGAAAGCTTATTCAAACAAGCACATCACTGAAAATAGGGAGAAAAAAGTTTTATTTTAAAGATCAAATTGCATGGAGACATGCAGCTTCCCATCCTCAGCAAATCTGCATGGTATTTAGCAAGTGTAACAAAACATATCAGCTTCTAAGTTTCATGTTCTAAATATTTTTACTTAGAGAGTGCCTTTAGCCCAGTCCTTATTTTATGGAATCACAAACTGAAAGAATTCATTTAAATCCGAAAATTATTAGGGGAAAGCTTTTAAAAAAGCAGAACGAAAAGATTGTCACTTGTATATTGAAAGTAATTATTTTGCCTTAAAGTTTTCTTTCAACATCAGCCCGCAAATTTTTACCTAGACTAAAGCTGTATCTCGCAGACCCAGCACTTTTGCACCGTGTGAAATCCAAGTTAGTTACTCGGAAAACCAGATTACAACGACGTCCTCCGCGCTTCCCAAGCCCGTCGTCTCGGGGTGACCGCCACACCTGCGGGCCAGGGCAAGCGCTGCGTGCCGGCAACCCCGGCTGTCGCAGGCAGCAGGTCCGCGGCCACGAGGGAGACGCTTTTTAGCTGTTCACGTGTCGGCAGAGGGACACGAGCCGGGACCGCCGTGCTCAGGAGATGCGCTCAGGGTCTGCCCGGCCGGCAGACCCGGCGTCCCCCGCTACCGAGAGCTGGCGTGAAACCTGCACGCCGGGGCCGCCTGAAGTTTCTGCCGCTCGAGGAGAAGCCGGCGGTCAGGAGGGAACGGAGGGCTAAAATATGCGGAATGAAAGCACGGACCGTGCCCACTCGAGCCGGGCTACTCTCACAATGAGCCCAGTCAGCCGCTCTGGTTACTCCTAAGAAGAAACCCTGCTGTTCAGTGCAGGGCCGGTTTTCTTCCCCTTCCCTGCCGCTAAACGTCCGACCTATTCGGTAAGCACTGTGGCAGCGGAGGACTCTTGAACACGGCGAGAGGCGCTGGGCATCGCCGCTGGACTGCTTAGGATGTCTCCTCTTTGTCTTTAACTCTGTGGCTGCCACGGTTCGGGGGTAGCGGGTCGGTCAGACTCCACCCGAAGCCCCCGGTCCGGCCGCCCGGCTTGCCAAGGCAAGGGGATGCACCCCGGCGCTCGAGGGAGCTCCCGGAGAGAGCGAGAGCATTATCCCGCCGTTACACTGCCGGCAAAGCGTTTCCTGAGCCACCTCAACACGGCCGGGGATCGCCGCCTGTCAGCGGCGTGGGGCGGACACGGGGCGGCCGCAGGCGGAGGAGGAGGAGGGCCCGGCCCTCCCCTCTGCTCCCGCGGTCACGGCTCCGGGGTCCGACGCTGGGACGAAGTTGCCCCCCCCCATAGGAAAAAATGGGAAAGCAGGGGTTTTCCGAGTGCCGCGCCCTTGCACGGAGCCTCCTCCACAGGAGAGAAAAGAGGCGGTCGGGTCGCCCCCAGCACCTCCGAAGCCCCTGGCCCACCCTGCCCCTACTTCCCAGCAGGCTCCCGAGAGGAGAGGGGATAGTTTCTAAAGAGCAGCCGGGACGAGCGCTTCTGCCCCGGGAGAGTTGCGCGGGGCGGGGCGGGCATACCGGGCTGCCGGCTCCAAGGCCGGGAACCGACCCTTGGCGGGGTCTGCGCCACCGCTCTGGTTCGAGTAGAGCACCGGGAACAGCCCGGTCCCGCCACCCGACACAGACATTTCCAACGCCATCCCAGCTCGGGCATCCCTCTGCCTTCCAAAGTACCCCGCAAATCCGCCACGGAGTCGCAGCTCTCTCCTGCGAAGTTTCGCGACACCGCCGCTGCCACCTGCACGGTACCTTATGGGCGCCGCACCCTTGGGACAGAGCCCTCGGGTGCCGTTTCGGGACGGTGTGTGACACATGGGGTGCTTGCCAGAACTTCCACGCGTACCTCTACCTGCCATAAACTTCGAGGCAGTTTTGCGCGGAACGAGGATTAGACCGAGATCCCCTGGATCTTCAGCGGGGCCGAGCAGTGTCCGACGGGACGTCTACACCCCATGGCAGGCTCGCGCCGCCCGGATGCTTGACAGCTTCTCGGCCCCGTTTGCACCTTCTGAGCAGGGCCTTGTCGTCGCCTCGGCCCTGGCACCCCGGCCCCTGGTACCCGCTCGACCCACCCTGAAAGCTCGTCTGCGAAGGCAGGGGCTCGTCGGAGCGCGGAGCGGGCGGTGACGGGGCAGCTCGCAAGCAACTGCCGCAAACTTTTTTGGCAGGACGAAGGGACGCTTTGCCAAGGGAAACCCGAGCGTGCGCGGAGGGGGAAAGTCCTGCGTCTCCCCCCTTACCTTGCATGTTTTCCGGCATCTGCCCCTGTTCCCCATTCGACCGAGCGAGTCCCAGAGCCTCCGTTTCCACTTTGGGTAGCATGACAAGGCGGCTGCGGGCCGGGCTGGGGGCTCCGTGTGCTTCCACGACACCAGCACCTGGACACGGCAGCACAGATTTAGCTGGAGCAAGGGGCGTTCGGCGGCTGCTGCCTCTTCCCTCTCTTCCTGNCCCCCTCCTCCTCCCCCTTTTTCCCCCGGTGCAAGTGCGGAGGTGCCGAGTCGGGACCTCTAGCCCCGGGCCCGCGGGGAGGCGCTCCGGGAGCCCGGGGCTGCAGGGAGCGAGGTCTCCGGCGAAGGGGGGCCCCGACACCGCCGCTGCAGCCAATAAGGCAGAGGCGGGATGAGCAACACCCCCAGCGCACACACACGCACAGAGCGCACACAGTGGCCCCGTGCAATCACCCCCTACCCTGTTCTTAAACGGGGCTGCGGTGTGAGGGTCTGGGCTGTTGCTAGCCCCAGCGGAGCCCGACAGGCTACGCCTGCACTGCCTTCAGCGGCCGTGCCTCTTTGCCAGTGGGCAGCCACGCTCAATCTCTTTTGCAGCCGGCGTGGCAATGCCTCCGCCCGGCCAGCGCCGGCTAGGGAGACCCCAGCCCTCGCCTTCCCTCTGGTCGGGCGGGGGTGGACAGCGGAAACCCCTGCCCTTGCGGCCACGTTGCCGCCGCGCAGCCCTGGAGTCTGAAACAAGTAAGCGGGAACCGCGTTGGAGCTCGCTGTACCTATTCAGGCTTTTTGGGTCTCCCTTCCCTAAGCATCTTGCGAAATCGGTCAGTGCCAGTCGCATCCTTTGCACAGAAGCCAAAGTCCTGGCGGAGCCACCGCTTGAGCCCCCCCTTCTCCGGCTCACAGTGCAGCAAGCGGCACTATTTTCCAAGTTGTCCCAAAGAACTCGTTTCTCGCAACTGTGTGCCTCAGTGGTGAGAGCCGAGCGGTCCCGCGGCGCGGCGTTGCGGGGTCTCCGGGGGCGACTGGGTGCCGACCGCCCGGCGGGCCGGGCCGGAGGTCTGCCTGCCCTCGTTGGCCTTTCCGCCCCTCTCTCCGGGAGGGCCCGAGGGGTTCCGCACCGTTCCTACCGCGCTGCATATGTCTGATGGTGTGGGATGAGCGATATTTGCACCTTGGGAAGCATTCGAGCCCCTCGTCCGAGCGCTCGGTTGCCCGTTCTCCTCTGACTCTTTAATCTGTATAAAGTGTTGCATATATTAAGGAGCTGAAAATGTTTGGCGGTGAAAACGGCTTCCGATGGAAAGTGAGGCGCGGAAGTGTCTCCATCGCGGAGTATGGCGTTTCCCATCGGCTGGGAGAGCGATAGTGAGAACTGGCAGTTGTAACTTTCTCAGTAGTGCTGATGATCGCAGGGTGAAGCCGCTCTGGGACAACAGCAGCACATGCAGAGAGCGGACTCGGCTGTACTCTTAACATTTTAACTCTTAACATTAGCATCCAGTAGCTGGGACACCTTTGCTAACTAAACGCAGATTCCTAGCCAGCCCAACACCAGCGCCACCGGAGTAGAAAGTCTTTTTTGCCTTCTCTGTGTAGCATTTGATATTTGGGGCATGGATCCAACGCTTAGAGAGGCCCGGACCTCTCTGTTTCTTTCCATTCTCGCCTTTTGCCGTCCGCCTTCGGGCGGGAGCGCGAGCGGGCAAACGGTACCAACACGTTATTTCTCAAGTTATAATTTCACAATTAAACAGGTCGTCTGCAAATAAGTTTTAGGACGGTAAGATGGCGAGATGGGGAAGCAATAGCTAAGACGAGTTGGCTGAAAACCATCTAGAGAGAATGACCCCATTTCTAGGCAGAAGTAGCTCGGGTATTGAGACCCTGTCTCGGCCCTTGGGAAGTTATTCCCAGGTGCATTAGTTACAAACAATCCCTCTGTCGGGCGCCACTGTGTAGCATCGCCTTGCGCTGATCCCGGGCGGCTCAACACTGGCGGCGACAACAGCCCAGCGCCGATTCCGCTCCCTCCTCGTGAGGGCTGCGGGTCGGGGGTCTCCGCGGCGCGGCGGGGTCGCGGCCCTCCGGCCTTCCGAGCCTGCAGCCGGGCCGCCTGGGCCTGACGGGCGGCCAGAGCGCGCCGGGGGCGGCCCGCAGAGGAGCGGCCCTTCCCCGCAGGAGAAGAGTCCTCACAGCACCGCTCCAAGCGCGTTTACAGCCGACTATCAGGACACCTGTGGACCTGGGTCCTGCAGCCCGCTGGGCTCCATCGGGGACAGCCGATCCCCTCCCTCTCGCTCGCCGCCGGGGGGGGTCACGCCGCTTGGCGATTCCCCGACGGGGCGCTCCGTGCTGCCACTCTCGTTACTGCTGCTCCAGGAAGGCAGCCGCGTTTTGGGGAAAAGCCGGGAAAGGAAACGCCGCATCCGGACAGGGCAGGCGAAACCAGCCCGAATGCTGCCGGGGTCAGGCGGGCTGCGGCCCCCGCGGGCACCGCGGCCAAGTTCCCCAGCGGGCGGGTGGCCCGCGCAGGGCCGGCTCTCCCCGGACAACACTCCCCCGCGGGCACGGCCCTAGCACCGGTCCCCGGGATATTCCCTCCTACTCGGGGACTTAATGTCATTCTGCCAGGGAATTGTTTGGAGCGAGTACCAGCTGTACATGGCAAAGTGAGCCATGCGAGCTATCGCTATGGATGGAAATACTTTGGAGTGGTTATTACACATCCACATTTCTCCGAAGTAACAGTTTAGGGCAGTACATATTATAAATGATACCTGGTCCCTTGTGGCTACATTTAATTTAACATGGAGTTCTAGCTCTCACGATTGCCTTGAGCAACCTTGATTACCCTTTCTTCTAATCTCTTCTCCATTCCTTACCAAGTTCTCCAAAGTTTTTTTTTTTAATGCGATTTCTCTCCTGAGTTTGCCTTTCTTGTTCTGACTTTGCCTGAAGGTCTTGATTGACGCGTGTAATTATAATTATAAAAGATGATGGCTCGGGGAGCTTCTAGCAGCCTTGATTAGTACAAGGAGCAAGATCTAGAATACTTTATACTTCCCTATTTAAATGTATGTACATTTACATTAAAAAAACCCCACTCTCTAATGTTAAATAATCTGAAGCTTTTCCACCTCTTTGTTTCCAAGGTAGAGGCTTCTGTGTGATGATATTTCAAGGCAAGCTCTGATTGTTTACAGCTTCCAAGAGGCCACAGAACCTGAGGAAATTTCAGTCTTTTTCCCTAAGCAGAGACATTTCTAACTTGGAGTGGTCTGCTCGATGAGAAACAAATAGCATGCTGTCTTTGAGCTTTGTGTCGGGAAGTGTCCCGGGGAAGGTTTAATTTATCTTCCCAGCAAAGTGGCGAAAGACAACGTTTGTGAGGTGGGATGAGGAGGGGAAGGGGGGAGGGAGATGTTCAAGAAAAACTTCCCAGAAACAAATGAAATAAATAAATAAGCGGAGGACTGAAACTCTTCCGCTGGGAAGTCTAAATCCAAAACCGATCAAAAAGACTTAAAGGGAGGTATTTAAGGAGAGAAATCCGCCTCCTGTCTCCCTTTCTCTCCCGCTGAACATTCCCGTTTGCCGCCAGCGCAGAGCCGCTCTGAACCATCACTCAGTGAAAACAGTGGCTTCAGCCAGGCTCGAGAAGGGAGTCAGCATCACGCATCCTGTCCTCGGCACAGCGACGCAGCCTCGGGCACAGGCTGTCACTGCCACGGGCACGCAGTGGCGCTGCCTCGGGAAGTGCCCCGCCGGAGGCAGCGTGTGGCAGGCGCGGGACCCCTGTGCAGCTGGGAAATTTCAGAACGCGATTTTGCTGCTTGACCTCACACACCTGTCACGCCCAACTTTACGAGACTGTTTACACCAGGAAAAGCATGGCCAATATAATCTCTCCTCTCCTCTCCTCTCCTTCTCCTCTCCTCTCCTCTCCTCTCCTCCTTGTCAAACGCAGATCACCCCTACAGTAGAAAGGACAGACTACCTCGAACCTTCCAAACCTCGTAGCCAACGGTCTCATTTCATCATTTTGCCGAGGCAATATTGCATTCAATTCCTAGGGATTCATTAAGTGGAGATTGCTGGTGCCTCCAACTCAGGCTTTGGGAAAGAAACTGTCCCTTGTAGAAAAACACGAAACAAAACAACAACCCAGAACAAAAATCGCTAACTTAAAAAATCAACCCACTCCAAACACAAAAATACACTTCTCCACATTTTTTGTTTCTTTTTATTCTTCTTAATTTTTTGTTTTGTTTGTTTTGATTTGTTTTTGATCCACTGTCAGCAAAACAGAGTGGATGCCTCAGACTGAAATACTTTTGTAGTAAAACGCACACCACAGAGGATCACGTCTGTGCCTGTTGCCTTTTTTAATGCAACTAATCATTCATTTTTGCTTTAGAGAGCCATTTCCAAACGGTCAATTATTGACCGAAGAGCTATTTTTCAAGCTCGACCAAGCTCCTGCTGCCCGCCGGAATGCACTGCTCTCTTATGAGCACCTGGCAGCAGCGTGATGCAGAATGACAGGAGACTCCGGACAGAGGAGTGAGCAGGGCCAAGTGGGTGGTAAAGCATCCCTCTGATTGCCTTTCTTTTATTGGTAAGTGAGTCATCAGTGAGGTGTCGTAACACTTCACCGCGTCCCGCCGACGTCTGCTCCGTCCCGCCCGGGTCGGGGCGGGGGGCCCTGCCGTGCCCCCGTGAGCATCGCCCGCTCGGGGCGCGCTCCCTCCCGCGGGGCCGCCCGCACGCCTGTGGGGAGGGACGGCCAGGCACTTCTTGCTGCAAGCAGCTTTCCGACCGACATTCTGCCGAACTGACTAGAAGGCGCGGAAGGGCTAAGGCATGCCCGGGCGCTCTCGGGGACGGGGTGAGCCGTGCCCGGAACTGGCGGCACGGCTTCCCCGGACCGATCCCAGCACCAGGTCTGTTTCACTCAACATTTAAAGATCCAGTTTTGCAAGCAGGGACTTTGTTAGAAATTCCCCCCTCCCCTTCCCGCCCCGAAATTACATGAATTCTGTATGAAAAACGCCTTCTAGTTCCGCACTGCCTGGACCTGTTGCCGCTAATGGTGCAACGGGGAAACGATCGCTGCTCTCTGCCGCGGGGACGGCGGCTTCCCCCGCAACCGGGGGCGAGGAGGCGAATCCATCAGCGGGGCTCCTTTCCGCGCCCGCTCGCCCAGGAGCGGAGCCGCTGCCCCGCGGCGGCCGAGGCACTGCCCGGACCATCCCGACGCTCCGCTTCGCCGTCTCATCGCCCCTTCCCAGCACTGCTAATTACTATTCTGATGATGCTGTTTTGTTTCTGTCTGTGCTGCCCTTTTGGAGCCGAGTGTGGAACCTCTAGTTAAAAAGCTGGAGCTTGGTCTGGAAATAGAACTCCAAATATATTTGTATATACCGCAAGGCTCCCGTCAGGGCTGAGCGCCGGTCTCTGTATCATAAGAGATAATTGATTTCTATCCTGCACAGACAAGCTTAAAAATGAAATTTCTTTTGCTGAGGCAATTGACCTTGATCTGCTGGTGGAAAAAAGAGATGGTTTAGGTCTGCTTCTCCCTTCCTCCTCCCTCCACGTTTCAAAGCTCAGAAAACTTTATTTAAAAATAATTTTTATAGCTTATCATTATAATGAAAAAAGTTTAAGCTCATATATATCTATGTGTCCCAAGATTTATCCACATATAATGTGAAATAAAAACTATGAGAAGATAAGCTAGGCATAGTTTACACTGAGAAATCTTGATAAGGATTGTGTACATTTGCATGTCTGTTCATTGCACATAAGAATGTATTAATATATATTAATATATATTAAAATATTAATATTGCATATCTATGTAATATATATGTACTAATGTAATATGTGAGTAAACTCTAGACGTTAATAATAATCTGTCATGGGAAGTTTTAATGGGTTTCCCCACAAGACAGACGCACACAAATCCTCCCACAGACAATTCTTCATTTTCACCCTATATATATAAGACAAGTTTGAGAGCTGACCTTTAAATTACTCACACAGACAAGTAGCTTGAGGCATTTTGTCAGTAGCAGAGATATCCCTCAGAAGACCACAGGCATCATCTTTGCTTTGCCTCATGTATTTTGGTATTTAAAATCAGACTAACAGGAAAAATCAGATGTAAATGTAAATACTGGCCCTTTTGTAGATAGCTCATTTGCAGTATAAGCAAATGAGGACAAGAAAAATGGGAAGAAAATTGATAAAAGTGAAGAGTAAGTCCAATGATATAAGAAAATAATCTACAGCATGTCTTGCAGTCCTCACACAGCTCAAACTGTTCACTTCAGTGAAAGCTTTGCCTGCATAAATGCTGGCCAAATCCTGATCCAAACTTTTAAAAACAGTGTATGCTGTCTTTGTTAATCATATGAAAATGCTACTATTCCTTTTACTACTAAACATAAAAACTAACTTTGCTAAACTCATGAGCCCTAATTTTAATACTATTAATTGCCTGAGGACATACATTAAAATGAAGATGGCAGTAAGTATTCTACAAGCTGAAAAATGCCACAGTTGGAAACTACAAGTAGATTATTTTTCCTCTTATATAACCATTTTTTAAAAGTAAATGAAACAGTTATTTCTGTTAAATAATCATAGCTAATGCTTACAAAAATTGCATAGTATCCCTGATGACACTAAGACAAGAAGCTGATTAGAGGAAAAATAAAATTAGTCAAGTGTCTTTATATTGCTTCAGAATCTGGTCAAAGGAAAAAATCATGGCACTTCCATAAAAAAACATTTATAAGTCCATATGGTGTTCATCATCTGGAAGATAGGATGTACTATTAAGATTTTGTGAATTCTAGTTGCCTCTTTGATCATATGACTATACACCTAAAAGCAGGTGTCAACAACCAGTAGAGCCCACTCACACTCCAGCTCCAGACTGGTTGTGTCTGCTCTCCAAGGGAGAGATCCACTGCTATTTATGTCAGTGGAGTCTGATTTGCATTCATGAGAGCTGGAAGATGCCCTTTCTGCTGGGAGGAAGCTGTGACATGTCAGTGGTTTATAACAAAAACTAACTTATTGCTTGATGGGGAATGCACAGAGTGCTCCCCGACAAGGGCAGCTCAGCCTCTGTGGTGGGAAGCAGCAAGTGTCCCTGGCCTGAGGGGCTGATGGGATGAGGGTGCAGATGCTGTGACAGCCTCTCACAAACCCACCCACTCTGCCTTGGTTAGAAAGGAAAAGGTGAAGGAGAGAATGCCAGGAGGGACTGA
The DNA here is from genome assembly GCA_013397155.1 of Irena cyanogastra. Classification (NCBI taxonomy): domain Eukaryota; kingdom Metazoa; phylum Chordata; class Aves; order Passeriformes; family Irenidae; genus Irena; species Irena cyanogastra. The sequence continues at coordinate 2,747,183 of VWZV01013172.1, read as the reverse complement.
ACAAAAACAAAAGTCTAGGGCTAGGATTTACTCTTATGAGCATATGACCCTGCTGCTGACTATACTTATACCCTGGGATGACAGCTTTTTCTCCTAAAGAATTACCCTCCAGTGCAAATAAGGACAGAATCAGCCACTTCCTATCTGGTTCCCTCAGCTCCAAGCAAAGGCCCTCAGGTTCGTGTGAGTTCCATTTAACCCTCACAAGTATGTCGTGATCAGTTCACAAGGCTGAGTTAGGCGAGCTTTTCAGGGATGCTACCATGGGTTCTGGCTCAGCAGTGTCATGGCAGGACAAAATCCTTCCTCTGACTCAGAGGACATAGGATTTTGGAAAGTTTCGCAAGATTTAGGCCTGCTTGGTTTTGGGCCATGCTCTGTCTGCTATGCCCTGTAGCAATCTGTTTTCTCATATCCACATGATTTTGGGAACTGAGACCTGCCAGTCTTCTGGAAGCCATTAATTGGTCTAAATACCACAGGTGTCTTATTTTCCCTTCTCCTAGGGTTTTATCCTTTCGCTTAAGAAACCTTACCTGAGTTGCCACTCTTCAGATACATGAGAAGTATTATTTTACTGTTCCTCAGGAGAGAGAATCAGAGGGTCCCTCCACGGCAGCCAGAGAGAGCAACAGTTAGAGAAAGGCCTGGAGGGGAAGCTGGACTTGCCACCTTTTCCATGTATTTCTGGGGGCAGAGCTGTGCACATGAGTACCCCACACCTGTAGGGAAGCATGGGGACTCTGAGGGGACATCTGGCTGAAACACAGTTGGGCCCAAGGTGGGAGCCCTTCTCTGGGAGAAGTAGCAGCTCTACTCAGAAGATAAAGATCAGCTACATTTGAGGCTATTTCCTGCAGCTGTTGCTGCGCCCTCCATCCCCACGGTCTCAAAGCTTCCCTTGATGGCAAGGTGCCCGCATCACACCCAGCACTGGGGTGAACTCCTCGCCTGCCTGTGATGACGCACTTTGGGGCAAGAGGAGGAAAGCGTGCCCTGATTCCACTTGTGGGCCAAAGATCCCTTCTTTCATCCCTGCCAGGAAATGCTGTGCTGAGGCACAACCTAGCAAAACCCTGGGCTGTGGAACCTGCAGCGCTGCTAGGCTGCCTTGTGAAGCACCTTCTGCTCCATGAAGGAGAGGTTTCCCCTGGTAAGCCTTCTGCAGCCCTGCTCGGCCTCACTTTCAGCCTGGGCACAGCCTGGTGGGACAGGGGATATTCACCCTGGCAAAGGAAGGACCCTCACTCCAGGGGTGTGGTGGGAGACAGAATGGCCTGAGACAGGAAATGTGAGGAGGAAGGCGGGGAGGTGGTGGGGACATGCACCCACTGGGGCTCAGGCAGAGCCACCACAGCCTGGGACAGCCTGGGACAGCTGGCTGTGCAATGCCCCTTGTGCCTGCAAGCCACAGCAACCTGTGCCTGATGGCTTTCTGACAGGGAGCGGGTGCTGTTTCCATATGTGACTGAAAGTATTCACTTCTTTGCTGCTCTGAAGTCTTAACTGACTTTTATTATGCAGCCCGCTCCCACTGAATGACATATCTTAATTTTCAGCTGTAAGAAAGAATCTGCATTTGAGAGAAACTATAGTATTACTGAAAAGTAATAAAAGTAACAAAACCATTCCTGTGGTTTTCTTCGATATGAATTATCAGGCCAGAAGCAATTTAAATCTAATTTTTGCAAACGTTTCTACATGCACATGCACCATTTCACAGTTATTATCAATCATAATAGATAAAGATACTGTTAATTATCCAATGATATATATTTGATAATTGCATTATCTCTAGAGAAAATTGTTACTCTATGCATCATCATCTGTTTTCTTATATTTTTACACGGTATTGTAAAATTCTCTCTAGCTTAAGTATGTGCAAATTAATCATAGGCTCGCCCAATTGTAGTGATTTTTTCAGTTTGGATACCCAGAAATTTAATATATTTATGCAGAATCTTCAAAACAGTTAGAAAACTGTTACTTACCAGCTGATGTAAGTCCATGTTTTATAGATTCCTGTATGATGGCTGCGTGGGAACCAGAAGACATTATTGGGTGTAAATATACCGTACCCTTGGGTACAAGGGGTACAGCATTGAGTACAGGAGAGGTGCACCCTGTAAACTTTTCTGGCCTTGAGACCCAGGCTATGATAGCCTTCAGTGAAAGTCGGCGTGATGAACAACAACAAAAAAAATATCCAAGAATTCAGAAAGTAACAAGCATGTCTTTGAGTGGACTCTGTACTTTTTCCAGCATTAGTGACCTGCTGTAAACCGTGTATCCCATTTCATGATAGTCTCTAATCAGAAGAATTGCAACTTGTGATAGGTTTGGCACCATCACGTGATTTAGTACAGCTTGATAAGAGACCCTGTTATAAAGTGACAGCAAAAGAGATAAGAACTGTTGGCAGATAATGGCAGAGAAATGATTAACCTAGAGTGGAGAGGTGCTATGAAGCCCAGCGAGGGGAAGGTTGTAAAGTTGTGGGGTCATAAGATCATACTGAGTGGATGAAAAGCCATACCAACATGAGTGTAATGTCTATAAACTCAGACTTGTGACCTGTCTTCTTGATGTCATCACCTCTTTGCACAGTGGACAGCAAGCATGGTTGTTTCGGCTTCTGTAAACACTCTTTGGATGGCAAAACAATCAAGCATTAATTCCTTAAGGGAGGCTTCTGAATGCACTGGGGATTCTACGCTCTGACTAACAGCACCAGCAAATCTCTGCTGATAGTTTGTCACACAAAATCATTTATTGCCCCAGTCCTCAGGCTGGAGAGTAGCTCCAGGTTGCAGCCGTTTAGTTGAAAGCATATACTACTTTCTCACTAAAGAGCTTTACAACATGGTTAAACATTGATATCCCAGGATTATGATACGTAGAGTATTGCACTCACCTCTAAGGCTATGAGGCACAAACGCTACCCTCAGCATGTCAAGTGGCTGTCAAGGGTTTGGCTTTAAACAATTTGTACCAAAGTGGGCAGCTGTGCAGATGACGGGGTGATGTTTCAGGTCAGCTGTGAGTGGGTCAGGGTCTGCTTTCACCCTGTCCAGAGGAAGGGCAGGGGCACGCCAGCTCCCAACCTGAGCACAGTGTGCTTGCTCTGCAGTGCCACCGACAGCCTCTGCAGCTCCAATCTGATAAAGTCTGCATGCACTTTGTGAGATCAGACTCAATCCTGACTAATCAGATGATATTTTGTATTTCATTTCTCTTAAAAATAGAGTGAAGCTGTTCCACTGTGGGGAGTCAATGAGAGTTTTTTTCTCTTTAAACTTGCAGAGGGCTGTAAAGCAGCACATGCCTTTTTATATACATTGTCATGATGGTTAGATTTTGGTGATGCAGTGGCAAACAGATTAGTTCATGCACAAACTGGACTGCTTCTGTTGACTAGGATGAGAGCTTGAGAGCTGGTCTGAAAACAGGGCTGGTGTGGCAAACCAAGCAATGACCGGGCCTTACAGCCAAGAACCCTGAATTATCACTTGGTCTGTGCAGTACTGCCCTCCTGTAGAGGCCCTGTTAGTAAGGAGGACAGGCTGTGATGAAAGGTCTGATTTCCCAAATTCTTATCTTCATATTTGTCACTGGAAAAAAATTGATTTACAAATCTGGTTAAACAAGTACTGTGAGTATTTTTTAAGGGTCACTGATATTTTTTATCTATTTAGACTGAGTGAAAGCTGCAAGCCAGCTTTTAAAACAGATTTCATATAAACCTAAATAATTTGACTCTGTCTCTTTTAATTCATTTGGTTATCAGATAGATTTTCTATTCTATTCATAAAAAGTGGAAAGAAACATTTATTCCATCAGAAAAGGCATGTCTTTGGGGACTGGGAATAAAATAAATGAGAAATGCTGCAAATGATACTGTGGTTAGAAACTTTCCATTGTACCATCAGAGACATTGCTGGAGCACTGTTGGCCCATCTTCAAGAGCTTCTATAAAGGAATCTGTCATGTGTGGGAGAGAGAGATATTAAATCATAGGAAATATAGAGAAACTTCATGCTTTTGGCTTCAAACACTGTAATTCCTTTCCTTTTTTGCATCAGTATCAAATGTCAGGGTCACTGAAAAATGTTCTATTTTTCCCTTTCTGATACTTTGTCTCCACGGACAGAGGAATGTATGCCAGGTGCATAACCAGACAGACTTTCTTTGCCTTTCTTTATACCTAGTCCAGTAGGGGAAAAGAAACTCCTAGGGAAACTCCAGGACAGCCTATCTCAGCCTGTGATCCAGTAGCTCAATGTGTTTAGCAGTAATCTATTTGGAGTCCAAGAGAAACGAATCCATATTAAGGCTTATGAGTTGTGCCACTGAAGTACCTGAGTTCATGGCTGATTACTTTGCTTGAGCAGGAATTTGAAACTGTGACTTTTCATGAGTAAGTCCTTGGTAAGGCAGCCACCGACCTCACTCAGAACAGCTTTTCCTAATTGTGGTTGGAGCATCATAGACTCACCTTGTATTTCTCTGTTTTTCAGTACTCCCCTCTGCCTTTCTTTCCTTCCCCTGTTTTCATCCTGAGAAGGTGAGAAGAGTTAACTTTTTGATTTCAAACATACTTTTCTGTCTCAGATCTTTCAGGGAGATAATTAATTGATAAACTTTTAGTTTCTTTTTTGTTTAGCCAGTTGTTGTGTGATGAAATTGTCCCTTGTTTGTCCCTCTGACAAATGTCCCTCAAAGACATTTGTTCCTGATTTCAAAAGCTTGGCAACAATCCCTCCTTTGACTCTTGCAGATCAAATTATTTTGCAACCACAAAATTGGAGTCAAAAGGAGTTTCTCCTCTCATGGGCATTTCCATAGGTGACATTTTGTTTGGACATGTAAGAATATTGAGAAATAAGCCTCAAAAATGGACAGACTGAAATTAAAAATTACCTTTTCAAAGAGCTTTAATCCCTGACTTGTATATCTTGGTGTAAATTTAGTGAGCTCAGTCCTGATTTTGTAATTTTCCTGTAACATTTTAGATACTGCTTATCAGAATTCAGCATGTTCCTTGTCATTTTCCTATGCCATCTCGATGTATTGTTGTTTTTATTATCCATACAACTCAGAAAAGCTATGTGCTCAGCACAGCACACATCATCCTCATTCTACTGAAAGTTCAGGGCAAACGTGGCATTGATCTTGGCATGGCGCCCTCCAGGCATGAGCTCTCTGGTCCTGAGAGTAGTCCAGTTGGTGTCAGCTGGAGCTTTGCATAGGTGGGAAGAGATCTGCAAACTCTATTCTTTGATCTAGAAATCACTTTTAAAACGTTTCTTTATTTCCGTCATTCCAACATTCCTCCTGATCTATCACAGACATTTAAAATTCTTTTGGATGCTTCAGTGTATTTTCTCCACTTTCATGAATTTTCTTTCACATATGCAAAATCAAATCATTAAAATACAGTTTTATGCCTTTGCCCTAGTAGTTCTGTAAAAGAAATTGGGAGAATCTGATATATCTGATGATCTTTACCTTTTGGATTTTTCAGTGATTATGGTACTGAAATAGAAGTTTTAATTTGTTGAGCAATTTCCATCAGTTGATCCTTAATTCCTGTTTGGTCTTATGGTACAACTGCACTATTAAAATTTCTTGTTAGTTTTGGTTTTTTGCTTGTATGTATTTTACACATTGTCATCTCAGTAGAATGCAATGGCATTAAAATACATTTCAGTGTCTGCTACTCCTTTACTCAGAATTTTCAGCATATTGGAAAGGAACTCTGGAAAGCAGAAGCTTCTGCATGGTGCCTTCTTTAGGGGTGTCTAAATGCATGGTATGTTCTTTATGGATGTCTAAATATGAACTGTTTTCCTTCATTACATTTAAGAATATATTAGTCTCTCATGTTTCTGTTTTCTGTTTAGATTAATACAATCTGATATAAACCATATTTGGAGATGAATAATGAAATGTAGGAATTATAAAATTCCTGTGACTTTTCCTTAATAATTAAAAAAATTATTTAAGTGAATATTTCTGATGATAAATTAAAGTCTAGAGGAGGAGGTAAGTGCAGACATTTGTAAACACTTTTTTAGGTTTATTGAGCAATCAGGTAACCTCTAGAATTGCTTAAAAGGAAAATACAGTTCTGTGCAGATAGAAGTATGCAGTTGTGGATCACAAAAGTTCTCTTTCAGCCTTAATTATAAGAACAGCATCAGCTTTGTTGGTACCCCCATTTAGTGCTAACTGTCTGCACTGAAGAGGTAAATCTTTTTCATGGCATGAGGAGTTTCATCTGCTGGTCTGTCTATCTGTGTAAGTAGCTTCAATTCAAATTTCTTGTACACTCTCTTTTTTTTTTTTTTCCACTAATCTATCTTATTGGTGTACAAAGAGAAAGTTATTAAATAGTTATGGACCTTTACAAAGCTTATCTAGGAGATATTTACTGGTAATGGGAGCAGAGTGTTTGACTTTGTGAGAAAAGAACAGATTTCAGTGAAACAGGCAGGGGGAAATTACTTGCACGTATGTAGCAATAACAGGTGTTGTGAACTCATCCATCATCTCACCCAGCACTCAGGAACAGACATCAGTTTCTTCGTAGAGCACTATTAATAAAATATCAGGAATTTATTACTTTGAAAGGAGGAGAGGAGAAAGAGGTGAGAGGGAGTCTTAAAATGAATCTGAAATGGAACTTAAAACCTTCTGAACTCGGTATCTAGATTTTCTTATTTTTTAAGATACGGACATAGGATGTAGAGCTGACTCTGTTTCCACCCCTGTCCCCCCACCACAAAAACTTTCCAAAATCTTAGTTGGAGGAAGGATGAAAATACTGAGCCTTACATCAGAAAACTAATTTGTAAAAGACCCTGAGTGCTCTGATGAGTTTCTGATTAATTTCTGCTCCTGAAGGAAGCTGCATGTGTGCTACACCACACAGACTGGCTTTGCTTGAGACCATGGAGTAAGTGCAAGCTGAATGCTAATGAAAGGTGAAAGACTGGCAGAAAAGAGCAGTTCAGAGTGGCATTTCATGTCTAAGCAGTGGGGGTCTCCTGACTGAAACTCATTTTTTTTTCACCGGGAGCAGAAGGATGTCAGGAGGCTGATGAACTGCAGAACCACATGTAACACACTTGACAAGCCACATTCCAGCTGGAGGGAGGAGAAATCAAGGCTTAGTGCTCCAGTGGCTGGTCAGATCTGGTGTACAGGAGCACTCCCACTTCTTTCTGTCTTCCCAGTGAGCACGTGCACAATTTGTTCCAATTTCCAAGCTGACTTTTTCAGGAAGGACACTGGGCAGAAGAGAAAAGTGGGGTAAAGGCCATTCAGAAATAAGGATTTCTGATCATTTTATTAATAACTGTGAGAAATGTAGCAACTGGCAGGAGAGATAAGTGGATTTTCCTAAGCTCTGTTTTAGGCAGGTAAATATTGTTCTGGTTTATGGCACTAATAATTAAACAGAACACTAGTCTGTCCCTTGGCAATTTGAAACTTAAGGTGGTTGGTTTCTGGAAGCATGTGCTGAAATCTGAACAAAAACTACTTTACATGTAAACTTCATAATAGAAGGCTGTATATATTCTGTCCAGTGGATGTATTTCTGGTGCATATATAGCACTGAAATAACACCTTTTTTTTCATTGTCTTCCAAGTCATCTAGGCACCACTCTTGGTAAATATTGCAGTTCTTAAAAAACAGAGCAAGTAGACTCAAGATCTGAGAAATATTAATTTGTTCAAGAACATGACCTCCCTAGTGCAGTTATATGAATAACAGATTAATTAATATTTTTGTATCTTTTATACAACGTGCCCACAGTTTGTTAGACAGTATACTAATTTTGTGTGCTTAGATCGCAGTAAAAAAAATGCAGATGGCCCTGGAATTGGAGTACCTATAATTCTGGGGAAAGCAGTAGCACCTGGAACTTCTGAGGAGTCCTGACTTTCAGAAACCAGCTTTAAATTAGACTATTAATGCATTTGCAATTACATGCAAATCTCGTTTGTATAGTGCCTAAACCAAGTTCTGTGTGTCAGACTAGGACTTCTGGGTACTTCTATCTCAGAAGGAAATACGAAGGAATGTTCAGGTACCCTTATTAACCACAAACTTATGTTATTCTCATCCTAAAATTTTTACTCTTTCCTCTGGTCACCCCTGCCAACAATCCAGTTAGACTGAGATGCGTTTCAGTGGCCCAGACAACAGCATGTACAGCTAAAATGAAGAACTGCTCACGAGCTCTGAAAATTCTGTTTTACAGAGATGTGTATACACTTGAGAGACCTTTACTAAAGCAACAGTAGGGTGATAAAAAAGGGGAAGCTTTTGTCAGGGCCCCAGGTCACTAATGAACCTTGATGGCTCTGATCACTTTCACCTGGGTCCCCCTCGAAGCTCCTGCCAACTGGGCCACTTTCTCATTTAAGCTGTAGCTGGGAATGCAGCCCCTTCCCTGTGCTGTGCTGCGCTGCCTGGGGACATTTTCTCAAAATTATTCTGTGAATTTTCTGGCATGACTTCAGACCTTGGCTGCTTTTACTGCTTCTGCACAATGACCATGGGACCATCAATAGGACTTGGTGCTGCTCTGCTTGTCTGGCTCTTCTGCTGTGGGACTGTGCTCTACTGGTGAGTTCCCTATCCAGTCTATGTTCTTGCTGCCTTTAGCTCCAAGTTTGCCTCCTTTTAGGGTGCAACTGCCTCTTGCTTTCCCCTGAAGCTTTTTGTAGGTGCTCTCCTCATCTCTCCTACAAACTGGCAATAACTACTCCTATAAGGAAGCACAGAGACTGCCTGGGGGCTTGAAGTGCCTTTCAGTTACGATGTAGAGGCTTTTCAGAGCAGTCTGATTGTCTTAGGCTTCTTCCTATAGATGTATAGTTGTGTGGGGTTTTTTTCTGTTTAGTTTTTTGTTTTTCTTTTCTAAGGGGTGGGGGGTGGGGGGGGGGGAAGTTTTTGCTCCTATAGCTCAAAATGAGAGGCAGTTAAGAAGGCCATGCTCTTTCCCTCTGGTGAGATCTGGACAGTACACTTACTGACCCTCACAAGATCTTGCCTATGAAAAGCTTGCAGTAGCTCCAAGCCGGGTAGTTGCTGTGTGGATGCATAGCCCATCCTAGCTGCTCGCTAGTGTCCCAAGAGGGGACAGAGGACTTGATAGGTGAGAAGCTAGGGCCAGGATATTTGTAATGTGCAGCTCAATCATGCTTCTGAAAAGCAACCTCTGTGCCTTGTTTTACCATTAACCCACTGCCATGTCTGACATTTGGGCATCAGTTGATGGGAGATAGTGGCTGAACAATAGCTATTGATTTTTCATTTCATATTAACGGCATGGCAAGCTCTGAGTCTGATAGTGACGGTGGGACGCTAGTGTAGACATTCCTGTTTGGCTGTGAAAGGAGTCTCCTTGCTTTCCCTGGACCCTTACCTTGTATAGGATTCTCTCATTAAGGCATCAGACTATACTATATATGTATGTTTCTGATGGTTTTTTTTGTCTTGGAGCAAGACAAAAATACATATGTTAGGCTTAAAATAAATAAATGTTTATTAGTTATTTAACCAAAGCACACTGAGGAAAATGGCAAACAGTGAATAACAGGAGAGGGATAGAATAGAGTGGAAGCTCTTTCTGACTGGAGATCAGTGTTTAGGCATGCACAGAGAGACACTGGCTTTATTTGGTGGAGACAAGCTCTGTGGTTTTCTTCGTAAGAAGAAATATTGACCTAGAATCCTTTTCTAACTTATCCTGGTAAGATCTGTTTTAGTCAAGTCACTGGCACAATACTTGTATAAAATGTTGAGAAGAGATGAGATATTGTTTTGAAATTTCAAAAGTTTGCAAGGTTTTTGTAATTTTGCAACAGCTCCTAGGATTTTGGCAGCAAGTTAAGTAGACTGCTTATGTAATTTCTCTTGTAGTATCAGCAGACTCAAGAAACTAGCAGAATTCAAGTGAAATAGTTTTAGCTAACAATGTTTCCACAGCATGAATAAAAGTCACAGGTTGTTACTTCAAACACTAACATTTTAATCCTTTGCTCTTTTTATTCAGTTGCTGTTTGATTTTTTTCTCCCTCCCTTTTGGCTGTAGACGTTATTTTTCTCTCTTTGCCTGGCCTGCTGCTATCTCTGCTTGTGGACAGCTTTGCTCTGGCTGCTGCTTCCCATCTATGTCTGAAATCTTGGTGCCTCCACAGAGAACCTTCTGCTATACAGATGTTGAGGATGTTTCTAGGTTAGACTTTTTTTGCTGCTTGCAGTAATAGCAGGGCTGCTGCTACTAGGAATGATCGTACAAAAAAGGGTACAGTAAATAGTCTATATATGCAATACTACGATAGGCAGTACTAGCAGTCTGAGCTCTTGCACTGTAGTCTGGAAAAGTAAGGATTGCTTTTAACCTTTGGATTCATAGTATATTCCTTTACCTCCTTTGATAGTGTTTGCCTGAATTGCAGTATGACATTTAGTTCTGCAGGTTCTGCTGGAAAGTTGAAATCCACAATGTTTTGGTTTCAAAGTCCTTCTGACTACTCTGGATGCTGGGGGTATTGGGACCCCATTCCTGGTCTGGGCTGTTTGAGCAGAAGTTTGTGAAGCTACAGCCTTGAGTGGTTTGCAATGTAGAAAGGCCCTGTCCAGCTTTAAGAAAACCTCAACAATAAGAACCAACAACTTTTTTTGGTTGGTAAAAACCTCAAACTCCACAGCAATGCTAGAAAGCTTTAGCTCTGGGGCATAATAATAGATTGTTATGGGATTTGAAACTAATCCTGATTCTTTAGGAAAAGGTTATTGAGAAAGTCTTCAACTCAGACAATCATGTCAATATATCTAATGGCCTGTATTGGAGTTTGAGCAACCTGTGCAAAACCTAAGCATCCCAGAAATACCACAGCTGTTTTTCGATTCTGCCTAATCATCTTCGAGATGACCTAATTAGAAAATACAAGTTACACATGTTAAAATGAAACCTCCAAGAAAATGCAGTCTTCCATGCAAGACCTCCACATATACAGGGAAACTCTGAGACCTGGCAGAGTTTCACAGGTTGGACCTGAAAGCCTGCAGCTTTCTGCTTGTGGAAGGTAAAAAGAGCCATCCTTAAAGCAGACAGACCCAGGTGGCCGGCTAGTGAAAGAGGTGATCCTCACTTTATCTTATTTGGTTTCATTGCTCACAATGTTGAAAGCTGTCTGCAGTGTGGGGTACTTTGTGCTTCTCCTTAAGCTTCAAATTGTTTTATGCCATTGTTTTTAGAAGCCATTTAATTGTTCTGAGAAGCCATTTAGAGAATTTTGAGCCACTGTGATGATACGATTCAGTCCTAGAGTCACTCTGAAGCACAAAGGCCCTATTGTCCTACCATGTTACTGAAATGTTGTAAAGAAGAGCTTGCTATCGTAGTTTTGGAATGGTTTCTCATGTTTCAAGCATGCCAGCCAAGAGGAGAATCCTTACGGAAGTGTATGACTTGGAGATGAAACCTCCCTGGGACCCTCCCCACACAGTGCACATGTGCCTTTGGGTAAGGCACCACCAGTATACACTGCATTTCTTCACAGCCAAGTGTCTCGCTTCCAGGGCTGTCTGCCTGCTTCATAAGTGGGTACATGTATTCAATAATAAGGTGCTAGGCTTTGTTAAATGATTTTATTAGGGTTTAATGGTCTTCAGAATTTAACACCAGTTTCACAAAAGTGTGGTGTTAAATTAGGGCTGTAGTGAATTGTTGTCCTCCCAGTTAACCTAATTGGAAGTATTATTGTGGAATTGTACTGATTTATCAACCTTTACTAAATGCTTTAGCAACAGCATCAGCTTAAGTTGTACCCATCCTAAAATTGCATTTGAACAGGACAGTTATTATAATAGAAGAGGAAATTCACTAAAATACAACACAGATCTTCATAATCAGAACAATGTTTTAGAGGCTAATAGAATTGGTCTAGTTAACTTAGCTTCTGCTGGATTTGTAAGTGCCTTATTTCCTCATTTTTAAATGGAATAAAATGTTAGCTGAAATTCAGCAGATATTTACTTAGGGTAAAGTTGTGGTGCTGTGTGGGAGCAGATAAAGCCCCTTCCTTCTTCCCTTAGAAATCTGAACATCAGCAGGGCCCAACTGCCTTGTGCTTCCTGGCTGACTGAGCATAGATCCCTTGAGTACCTAAGGAAGTCATATTCCTACAGTGTTGTGTGTTTTTACAGGCAATTACATCACATTCTCTGGACTCTTACATTTCTCATTCTTAACTTTCTATGGTCTTTTTTTTACCTTGCATTACTTTCTTTCTTTTCTTTTTTTTTTTTTTTTAATCAGCAGGTGATTTCAATCAAGTTTTTATTGATGTTCAGGAAAGACAATAGTGTGAGGCAGTGGTCTTCTCATTAATATAAACAATTTCTATGCGAAAAGGATTCAGCTCTGTTAATAGGAACTATTCTGTGGCAGGGTTTCCTGTACATCTGTGCTAAAGTGGAGCACATCTCATCCCACTGAAGGAAGTGCAACATATGAAGCTATTAGAGAGAACCCATAATATGGAATAGAAAAAATGGCAAGATGAATGCATAAAAATCCCTTTATCATGCTGGAATTTGTGTTGAAACAAACAATTTTATAACCTGGGCTGGCTTACGGGCATGAACCCAATGAGAAGGCAGAGTACTTTGTTGGTCTGTCTTTATTATGTGATGCATGTATAAAATCTGTTGGAGTTAATTGGAAAAGTGCCAAAAGTGCATTTTTAACTGTGTGACATGATTTGATTTGATGGAAAACACCCCAGGTGAGACATATGTAATAGTCTAGAAAATCCACAAAGTTGTTAAATACTTCTGGTGAACTTCAATCAGTTTTAAAGTTCTAAAAGTTTTAAGTTTGAAACTTTAAAAGCTTTAAATATTAAGCTTTCAAATTGCAATTCAACAGGATGTTTCTGTCTCATAAAATATTCATAACCTCATGCCTGAGATCAGCTGCTTTAATGTCATGCTGTTGTGATATGTCCCGTCTCTGTCTACAGGATGGTGCAACATCAGTTGATCACTCTACAGGTAGCATGATTTAAAGAAGTTTTGTTAAAGTCAGTATTGAGCTATGGTGATTCACATTTGCTGAAGGTCTAGTCCAAGGTTCATAAAGTACATTGAAATAAAGCATCACAGGTATCACAAAAATGCAAAGTATTCCATACTTTGAGATAAATGGAAGAAAATTGTCTTCAATTTTTAACAATGGAAAACACAGAAGTCTCAAAGGAAAGACTATGTGCATCATCAATATGCAGTGACTTCTGTTTGTCCAGTATCAGTTCTGTAATTTCTTATACACAGTAAATTATCATGCTTAAATTTAATCTGGTTCCTTAACCTCAGATTAACAATAGACAAACTTGTCCTCTTGGAATTACAGTTGCTAGATTTTGGGCATGAATAGTGGTTTTTAAAATCCTTTTGCCTTGGTCTAATCATTAGAAGTATTTCAGTTGAAGAGTGAGAAAATGTTGGAAATGCTGTTTATACTTTTCCAGTGCTTGGTCAGAAAACCTGGATTTTTCATGCTTGGTTTTACTTGAGGAAATTAACCTCATGTTGTAAATTGGAATAATGTCTCTACATACTCTGATGACACTAATCATTGAGAAGAGGGAGATGTCTCAGTGCCAGATGCAGTGAGTTCTGCCAGTCTTGAAACTTGGCTATTCTGTTTGCTTTTGCCCCAGTGAGGTACCTGGGAATTTAATTTGAGAACCTTGGCCAGGGGTCTTGGGACACAGACCAGGAATGATGTCTGCTTAAACTGGCAGAGAGTGAATGGCTGATGTTGAGCATAAGTAATTTATGTGAAACTTTAAGATGCCATTGGTTTTGAAACAGTACTTACTGTCAGTACTGCTGAAATACTAACTTTTTGAGACATAGAGGTCTGTCCTTTTGAATATTCTTGAATAAAGCATAAGGTAATCCCTCTTGTAGACATTATGCATGTGCATCCCATGGTGAAAAATGTGTGTCCTTGGGTCTAGTGGGACAAATTCTTCCCTTGGTTACCTGAGAGAAAACATAGAGTAAAGTCATAGCTGTTGCTGATTTCTCCAGTACTCGGTGATGAAAATGAGGGCTGAATTCATTCTGCTGCCTATGTCTGTTATTTTGCATAGAAGCTCTCACTGTGCTGAAACATACTCACATTTGCAAGAATGTGTCTGTGTAGTTTACATTTCCAATTTTAATTTTTGAGCCATGTGTAAGAGACTCCAGGGAACAGTGTGTACTGTCAGCAGAAGTTATCTTTTTGATGAATCAGGCACATTGTTTGTAACCGTGCATTTGATAGACATGTTGTAATAAGGTCCTGAACTGCTTACTGTGTCTTTATGTACCTTCCCCCTCAGCAGTTGTAACTATTGTGCTGCTTGACCTATATTAATGGTACTACAAACAACAAGTTTAACCATTAACTTGTGAGCCCTGTTTAAATGGATTTTACCAAGAGATGAGAACTGAAGATTTAAGGAGGTAAAAATTTAAAAAAGGGCTACCCAATATGATGTTTTTTAGTGCTTACTGATCCAATGTACAAGGTGGGAAGGACTTCAAAGGCCCAGGAATAAAGACTAACATCATATTATTATGGTCAGAATGACTAGTGCCATTAAAGGTATGGACAAGCCTTCCTTAGATGTTTTGTTTATTTAATAGCTTCTGACTTTATCTGTATGGTTATTCCAGTGAGGTTTGCTTGCTGTATTTTCTATGTCTAGACACACCAGAGCAAGAAGAGGCTGAGAGGGTTATGCTGGTGAGGGGTAAATATTGCCTGTTTGTGCTGCCTGGGAAAAGGAAAACTGGCTCCTGAGTAACATGTGAGGAGACAGTGAAAGCTAGAAAGAGTCCAGGTGGAAGGAGGCAGAATAGTGCTTTAGGTATGGAAAGAGCTGAACAATTTTGCTTGATTTATGTGGACTGCATGTCAGGAGCTTAAGTTCACTGTGCAGAGCTTGTGTTTTAGACCATTAAATGAAAGCCAAAACTCTGATTTCTGACATACGACTCCATAACCTCAGGAACAAGCAAACTGTACAGCTGATCTATGGTAAGTGCCTCGTGCATGCACAAAGCCAACAGCAAACCTGTGGTGGTTCAGTATTTGATGTGATTTGATCCTTCATGGAAAAGTGATTCTGTGTTTCTAAGTTTATTGACATCAGTGATCTTTCACTGAGGTCCTTAAAGGGTAGGCATGCAGAAGTTAAACTAGGGGAATGAAGGGGTGAGAAGTGCTGTGCTCTGGGCTGTCCTGGCAAAAGCTCAGTTTTCCCTGATAAAGCTGCCATCATATGCAGGCAGGCCTTTAAATGTGCTACTGTTTCCATTCGGAGGTTATCTCTCTGTCTGCTGGGATTTCACCATTCTGGCTCCACAGGGCATGTGCAGGTGTCTTGTGCAATCCAAGTGTGTGTCCTGCTGGGTCCTGGTGATTGACAGTGGCAGAAATGTGTGCTTTAGCTAAAAGTAGCAGCTGATATTCATAGGTACAAATGCCTGTGGCTCATTACACCTGAGCTGCTGTTAGGCATTGTTAGTCTTGAAACAAGTATCAAGTAACCCTGTGCATACAGTCAAAACAGAATCTGAGTGAACATCCCTCGCATTGATTTGAGGCTCTTGCAGAAATGCAAAATTGCTGGTTTTACCTCAGGTGCTCCAAAACCTGCAGTTAGAATCATGCTCTGGAAATGTATGGTATTTATGTATATGATCCTTATTTCAATTTAGTCCAAGCAAGATGAGTGGAAATGTACCTGTCTTGTCACTGATGTAGTTCTTATTGCAATGGACAAGATGAAACAAATCCTTGTCAACCCTGACCATTTAGAGTTGTTAACTGACATCTCTGAGCCTTGATTTGAAGATTGGAAACAGCTTGGTAAACACTTAATTAAAACACTAAAAACTTCATAATAGGAAGGGAGGCAGTGAACAAGACTGTCAAACATTAAGTGATGTATAAGACAAGTTGGGGAAGGAAGCCCATGATTTTAACTGCCAGACTTCTCTAACCTGGGACTTCCTTGTCTTTTTTGGATTCCTAAAGACAAAGAGGCATCAAGTCACCCTTGCAAGGAAGTGATCTCAATTAGAGTCAAAGGGAAAAAAAACCAGAAATATTGGGGAAAGCTTACTGTGAGCAAACAAAAATGCAACTGTGTTAACAGAATTTTTCTTGCCCCTAAGTTTCTGTAGTTACACTTTTCTCTCATGCCAGTATTTCCCAAGGTTTCTGTGTAAGTAAGTTAAACTGGTAAAAGCTGGTGTTATACACAGTTTCTGAGGATCATTTCTGCTTGCAATAGTTATTCTTAAAATTCTACAGGAATAAGTTTAGCTGAGGAAAATCTATTTTCAAGTTTGTCTGTATGTTTAATGGCATTAATTTCTTTAATCTGGATGAGCAGGCACCGTTTTGCTTCACCCAGAGCAAAGGTAGGAGCAGGACAGGCTCCCATGGCTACTCTTGACTTTTTTTTTGGTCTATCTATTCCTTCAATTTGGAAAGGGCCATGTTCAGAATGAGGTCACAGCACGGTGATCTTGTTCTGAACATTAACTTTTGTTCTAGCAGCTGTGCTGGCTGGCACCCATGCAAGGAAATTTAGCATTTCCCACTGTATTGGTACAACAGTATGATTTTTATTTTGCTGTAATGGGCACGTTCCGGCTCGTAATCATGAGTGAGCCTGGCAGATGAGCTTTTGAGATGCTTGTGAACAACTTTGCTGAGAAGCTCCCCCCAGTTTTGTGTGTTTAAACTAGCTTGCAAGTCCTAAGATTTTTCTCCTGATGACTCCAGGTGGGAAGGTTTGTTTACTTATCAGTTTAAAGCACCTTGTGTAGCTTCACGTTACCCTGATGGGAAGGAAGGGGAAAATCTAGTTTAATAAACTGGTTGTTTTTTGCCAGTTCTCAGGTATGAGGGCAAAAAAGAGCAATTTAGTCACAGAATGTGGCCTGTGCAAACATGGGCAAGACAGGTTAAATGAAAGCAGCAGTTTTATCTTCGTGTCTTGTTATAGCTTGCAAAACAATTGTCTGCCAAGAAGAGTATTCTGTGACCCAGTGACAATAAACTGACACAACACTGTCACAGTGCAGTTACTTTTTGCTCATTTAGTCAGTCTCTCCCCCTTGTAGTAAGTCAGCCCCTCTATCCTTCAGCAACTGTCATGGTAAGACTGCATCTTTTAATGTCTTGATATTTCTGTGCTAAAAGTTTAGTGTGAGCTGCTTGAGAGAATTTTGTCTTGTAGCAGAGCTATAAACCTTATCTCAGTAAATAGAATAAAGCTGGCTAATGATCACCAACTCTTTCAGGGGATAGGCTTGAAAAGGTAGTAATTTCTTTTGACAATGCAGAAAGCTTCATAGAGAAAATAGTCTTCATTACATATCAGTGAAGATAAGCAGCCTTTTTCAGGCTATATTTTCCTGTAAAGAGTGCAGGTATGGTGTGTGTGTAACTCGATGCTCTCTGTGCCTGAGAATCTGTATCTCAAACCATACTCTAACACAGAATTTAGGCTGGAAATCAGTGGAAGTTTTGCATGTCTTAGGACTGTGTGATTTTATTTATTGTAACATATACTTTTGGTTTTTAATTGAAAACATCTCAGAGATTAACTCATTAGAACCATCAGGGGGAAATGGAAATAACTTGTTTGATTATGTGGCTCTTCTGAAATGGAGGGTTGCCAGCTGGAGAAAGCCATATGTATGTACAAGATTGCAGCTGGGAGTGCAATCAAAATTCCTTAAAAAGCAACTAAATGGTGCTTGCATTTGTTGCAAATTGTGTAAGGTAAACCTCAGGAGCAAGGAAATACGTTGTGGAATGGTGAAAAAAAATCATGTTTGCAAACATCTTCATTAGAAGTAAGTAGCAGGACAAAGTGAGCATTATATTGAAATTTCATGAGGCACCTTGGGATCCCTATGTTCATGTTAAGCACAGTGAGATAGAAAAAAAGCCATACAGGACCACAATGTCTCACTTTGTGCATAAGAGACTGAGGTATAATGATAGTTATCCAGTGAAAATTCGGGCTTTCTCTAGCTCTGTGTATTTGGACTTCTGATGATATTTGAATTGACACACAGAAGCAGGTCTTTTAGAATCTTTTCTTTCTTAGTCTCACTTAATTGTTTTAGCTCTGGACTTTTCAGTGCTTGTTTTCCTTGTTTTATCACTTGCTCTGTCAGAGTATCTTTTTATGTGAGTTTCAGCTATTCATTCCAGTGACCTTATTTGGAGATATTCCAAAGGATGTACTGGTTTCTAAATGAAATAATTCTGCTTCATTTCTTTCCCTGTGCTCGTATCTGTTACCTTATGAACTCTACAGTACTACACACAGGTTATCAAAAGTTGTTCTATTAAATTATGCATTAACCAGCACTACATGTTTACACTGTGCATGTTTGATGGCATATTACTACAAATACTGCACAGTATAAGGACAGCAGCTTACTAAAAAGTGTATTATGAGGTGAAAACCAGAACTAATCAGGGTTTGAAACTCTCTGTGAAATGAGAAGTTTGTATAGACCAGCTCTGGGAGTTTACAGACTATAAAATGTATTTAGTGCAGACAGTTTCCCCTGTCTCTATGTGGGGAAACACCTTGAGCTCAGCAGGAGCTTTACCAGTGTGAGGATTGTAGGGCTGGAGCTCAGCTGCAGCACTATAGAATTTTACCTGTGCCAAATCATGTATTTTGGAATAATTTGAACATTTTTATAACTGTTGATGTTTGAAGAATATTTTGGTGCTTTTTGCTCTACCAGCATCACAATAAAGGGGTGCTGAAAGCAGATGATGACTCTTACATGACTGAATATTACAAACCTCTGAGAAATACAGCCAAACTGTTCTTGACATCAGATTCATAAGAGGATGTTCATAAGAAAATAATGCATTTATTTGCAAGCTGCATCAGGAAATAGAGATGTATGTCTGCCTCTGGTGTCCTCTTTGTTGATTTTGGTTGCACAGAACTGGCATCCAGGCATGCAAGCCAATTTGTCCTCGTTCTGATAGCTATTAGTGTGTAAGGGGAATGTTAGTATTTTTCTGAGGTTTTTGTGATCCTAGGACACAAAGGTAAAAACAAGGGCTATATTGCTATAGATTTTGGGTTGGTCTAGGTACAAAGTGATTAAGTAATTTACCAAGACCATATGAGATGGGAAGCTGATAGTTCTTTTAATTATGGTCCTATGTTTTCATCTTCATAACAAAGGGCACACTGCTTTGGAGCGGAGGTATTTTTTTGCATTTTAAATAAGACTCTTGCTAGACAACATAAGTTTTGTCACAAGCATTGGTTTTTGTGACAGCTGGTCTACTTGGTACCAGGTATATATGGGCCAAACACTGGCTTGCTTCCTGGCCATTCCTGTATTCCTGTAAAAGATATACCCCATAATATTCACATGGCAAGACTTAATACTTTGAGAGTAAAGATAAGAAATTAAATGTGTCAGTGTGATGGCTACACTGTACACAGAGGACATTGGTGGATTCTGCATCAGGGTAGTGTGGATCCTGAATGTCTCTCATATATTGGCAAAGACAAATTTGTTGATAGGGTCTGGTCAGAGCCTCTGGTCCAGGGCTGCTTGTGACTCTGTCCTTGAGTTGTCAGCTCTGGTGTCTTCCAGCATAGTGTTCCTCAGCATGTAGTGTGGGAAGCAGGCATCAAACCTTGTGCAGTTCCACTTTAGTGCTCTTTTCTTTCCTTATTCTGGTCAAATTGAGTCTGCTGTTTGGGTAACTGCAGCTGGGCCAAGGTTTGGGGGACTGAGGATTTGGGTTTTTCTCATATGCCAAAGAGGTCTTAGTATGTTTGACATTGCATGGGACTGCCATCTCGAGACCCTTGTGTTATCCAAACCCATTGGAAAACACACACTGTGTGGAGACACATGAGAACTAGAAAGACAAATTTTACTGGATAGTAATCCTGAGTTGCTCTTGTGGTCCAGATGTTTGGGATGTGATAGAAATACGCTTTAAGCTCACTTGTTTTTTTGGCAAATATTGTTTCACTACTTCCACCCAAAAGTCTCTAATTCACAGTCAGGCCAGCTACTCTTTAATGATCCTCGGTTAAAAAAAAGTGACATCTCTTATTATGAAAGGCTTACTGGTGCTTTTAATAATGTTTTTAATATTTTATTTTTTGGCAAGTAGCCTGGACATAGTGCATATAATGAAATGAGCCAAATGGCTCTTCACAATAGCTGTGGTAAACGCACAAGTGATTTTGCTGCTTTGAAAACAGGAAAAAAACTCGCGTTGCATCATTCTGGCTGGGAAGTGCTCAAAGTTATTGTGACAGGACTGTATTTTGAGCAATTGTTGGTGATTTGTTTTTTAGCACACAAAGAAAGTAATAAATCTGTCACCCTGAAAAATCAGGTTGTGACCTAAAGGAAGGAGAAAATTGTGGCTTTAGGTAAAAAAGAGTGACCTGTCTATGAGGGTCATTTATCATTATAACAAAATTGCTGGTGCTCTCCTAGCTGACCAGGAAGAAAGGCTGTGCTAAGCAGAATTGAGGGATGCAAGCATCCGAATATTTTTAACTGATCAATATTTTCAGGATTTACAAGCAGCCAAAAACCTGTCAGCATGCAGAATAAGTTCACTGTGCATCTGTTCTAAGAAAGAAAACAAGGGAGAGAGAGTTTATTTTGGCCATTAAAAATTCAATGCATTTTAGATTTGGCATCAATAGTTCAATTCACAACTGTATCTCAATAGAGATGCCTTTAGCAGCCTGTATGTCTTGTAGTGATACAGAAAATATGTATGAAACTTAACTCCTGAGGAGGTTGAAAGCAATAAATAACATAAATTCAGGGTGGAGTTAGCAGCACTAAGTGTCTCAGAACTCACTTGGGGTATGTGGTTTCATTATTTGAAAGTAAGGGTATGAAAGTGGTTTTGGTTAAAAAAAGAAACAACCCCCAAACTTTCATTCTTAGCTCACCTTCACTTATTCTGCATTATTCTATATGTAAATAGATTTGCGTGTATCTTTTTAATAAAAAAAGGAAAATTGAGTGCCACAACTGAAGCTGGTAGAGATTGGATCCGTTGCAAAGGGTGTGTTCAAAGAGTTCATGTGTGACTTGCACGGAATAACAGCTGAACATGTTTTGAAATACAAGACTGACAAGAAGCATTCTTTTTATGCCATTATTCTTAGATATCAAACCTATCTCAAAATTTAAAATACTTCTGGTTAATTCCGGAAAATACTTTCCTACTGTTTCTTTGGTCCTAGTTGTGAATTCTCACTTTAATCTGTTTTTATAGAGTTCACAAAAGCATAATGAGATTGCAGGGAGAAAAACCCAAAGCAATTTCTCGTACAGTAATTTTCATGCCAGTTGCTGATTTCCAGTGATTGCCTTAGTGTAGGAGTGTCTTATCAGACCAGAACATCCAATGCTAAAAACCAATTCTAACATGTTTAGAAAAGCATTTATGATTCAGGCTATCACTTATAATTTGGCATTACCAGCATTATACTGTACTAGGAATGCTTAACAAACCTATTTTAATACAATTTATGTGGGCATTTTAGTATATCAAATCTGGCAAAGTACTGTACACTTTACAGGCATTATGAAGGCATTAAGATAAAAATAATGTAGAAGATAAAATAGGAATTTAAAATAGGAACTTTTTTTAATGTACATTGATAATACCACTTTTATTGTGGCTTTACTAAGGAAATTACTTTAGCATAATTATTTTTGAAATATAAATTCCATCGATTGATTCACTGTTGACTACGTGGCAGTGCCAAACTCTGGTGTAATTCTGTACCAAAGTGCTCTGTAAGATTTTACCACTGTGGAGGACCAGTCTTGACTAGAGGCAAGTCTGAAGTCTCACCACTTCATAACTGAGGTTTCCATGCTTTAAAAAGATTAGGCTCTTTTTTAAACAGTTCTTACACTTTGAGGAGTCAAAAAGCTATGCTGGAAAAAAGGTTTGCTAAACTTGTCATGAGATAGGAAAGAGTGAGATGAAAAGGTTGCTGAGAATGTTGGAAGTGATTTTTATGCTCATATTATGATGTTTTCCCCCCCATACTTCCAATTTTAAAAGAAGGAGGAAGTTCTGTTACCAGTACATCTCAGATATACTTTATTCAAATTTGGCTTGAAAATTTCACACAAAATTTTGTGACTCTGTGCTGAGACACGGTTTTTGTTATTTATATATATGTGTGTGTGTGTATATATACATATATGTATATTATTGACTGAGGTCAGACTCTCAGAAAAGCATTTGCCTATTATCTTCATTTACTATATTATATATTCTGGTTTGGGGTTTTTTTGCTTCCATTAAGCCTATATTTATTGTATTATTTTTGAAGAACTTCCTGATTCAGATGTGAAGTGTTATTAGGACAAAGGTGACAGGTTTTGTCTGGGCAAATTTTCTTGCTATTTTTAGGAGCAAATGTGAATGTATTGGGTACCATAGATTGGCACTTAGATGAGGCTGGGGCAAGCAGCTAATCAATCATATCTGGGTAATAGACATCAGTGATATTGCTTTGCAAGGTTTACCCTCTTTGATTTATACTAGGGGGTTGTTTTTTATGGGACTTTTAGAATATTTGTCACTGAGTAATATTTTCATGACCAAGCCACAAACACAAAGCCAATATTTCTTTTAAAGCTGTCGATCAAGAGTTTGATTAAATTTGTACATATTCTGGGAGCATTCAGACTAGATGTCATCAAGTGCGATGAACAGGAGACACTTCTAAAGCAATAGTGATGCTCGGCCTGAATTGCTATTGACCATTACCTTGTAGAGTCATTTACAACAGGAGGGTGTGAAAATACAGCTAAGTCAAAATGGCAGCACTTAACAGGTAGCCTATACTCTCCTTTTGTTGACCTAAAGCTCTGCAGAAACATAAGTACAATGGAGTCTTGAGACATTGTCCATTAAGCATCACAAAATATTCAACTGAAACACTTTGACCTGTTTCATTGATTCTGAAGGGTTTAAGATCTTTACTATAACCCAATGCAAAGAAATAGTATCTATGACTGTATTTATGAGCACCTCATTATTTCATCTAGTTTTGGGTCCGGCCCAGTACAGGAAAGAAGGGATTGAACTGAAGTGAGTTCAGTGAAGGCCATCAAGCTTCCTGGGTGCTGGAGCAGTGGCCATGTGAAGAAAGGCTGAATACCCAGGACTTGCTCAGCCTGGAGAGAAGGCAGGATGGAAGCAGGGAGTACCCAACAGCCAAAGATAGACCCAGGCTCTCACTGAACTACATGGCAAGAAAACCAAAGACTGGTCAGAAATTGAATCTGAATGTTTGCTGTGGGGAAAAAGAAGTCACTAGGAGCATAATGAAGCAGTGGAACAAGTGCAATCAGTCCTGGAGATTTTCTGAAATTAGAAAAGCCCTGAGAAACCTGCTCTAGATTCAGTGCTGAAGCTGCTCTGAGTGGGAGGCTGGACAGAGATGCTCTGAGATGCCTTCCAGTTGCAATGATTTAGTGTTTTTCTTTTTTCCTGACAGGATTAGGCGTGGGGACTTTTGGAGTGGTCTAGGGGATCTGGATCCTCCAGAGGACTTGTCAGATGCATGCAAAAGGATTTGGAGCCTAAGTGGGCTGTCTTTCCAGAGGTGAATGGGTATAGAGGGCTGCACCCTTGGGAATCTGTTCTTGTCACCATCTTCATTTATCTGAAAGATTTTAGTGATTCACATGAACTAATTGAAATATACACAGAGCAAGTACTCTGCCATGTGATGGCAGTGTAGAACATTAAGTCACCAGTGAGGCAATTGCAGCAAAAGCTGTCGAAGTCTGCTGGGTAGGTGATTAGGGAAAAATGAATTTGTGCACTAGGGAGATGTGATCAAGTTCTCTTTAAATCACTGTCTAAGACTTGGCTACACTGACAAGATAAAGCTAAGACATTACAAGTGAAGCAGTGGAGATTTAGGCTGTAGCTTACAGTCAAAATTAAATGCTGTTTTAACTGTATCCTTGAGGGAAATTACAATGTAAAATGATGAGAACTACATATTCCTCAATGCTATGCAGAGGAGGCATCACAATGAGCAAATCTTATCTCCCTGTTTGTAAACTAGTGTTTTGTCTTTAATCTACCAGTGGACAAAACTATTCTGATGCCCTTCTGTTGTTCGTTATGGTCACTCTGATCCCCATGTGCTCAGCTTGATTCAGCTCCAAAGCATCCTTCCTAACCAAGACATTCTTATTAGAAGACAGCGTATTTCTGATATTTTGTTAAGAAAGACTGATAATATTTAGCAAAACAGATTACAGTTTTACAGTGCTTGGCTCTGATCAAATACATTTGCAGCAGAGTATGGCCAGTCAGAGTAGTGGAGAGGAACAGCATCCTCATTCCTCAAAGACAAGTCTATCAGAAATGCCACATGCTTCCTCTTCAAAACATTTGCATTTTAGCACATGAGCTAGTATTTCCTTCTGTTGTATTTCCTCAGACTCTGTATTCCTGGGCTTAGGAATCCACAACAGCTATATTGAGATAGAGCTTTCTATATAAAATTGCCCTGGGTTGTAAAAATGGTTGTTCTAATTTTCCATCTTCCCCTCATTTGTTATGCTACATGAACGGAAGGTTGGGCAGAAAGTAACTAGAGGTGTCTTATTTTGGAGCTATGGGAATAAATGCAATAATTATTCCAAATAAAGGACAGCAAGGAACAATGCTGGCAATACTACCTCTACTATCTGAATTTCAGGACCTCTGAACTTGGATGTGACACAGCTACAAAGATCACCAGAAGGGTGCGGAGAAATTTGCTGTATGGGTCATTGGTATGATGAGATGTGCCTATTCAGGATGGCAGCAAAACTTTAACCAGAATAGTATGGCAAACCTCAAGTATCTAGCTTAGGGATCAGTTTTTCAAGAACAGATATGTTTCCAACCTTGCTTCCTAGCACATGGCATTCTTGCTTAAGGCTTGGCTTTCACCATTCAAATCACTGTTCCATCCTGCATCTCTTTAGCTGTGAATGCTGCTACTTAATGGGGTTTAGTTTCCTTCAATGGAAGTCTGTAGTTTATGGATTGCTTTTGCTGTCACACCTTGTAGCATCTCTGGTTTGAGAGGACACAAGGGGAAGTGGCTTGGTGATAATCTGCTGGGTTTTAGCTCCACATGGATTTTGGACCACGTTGCAGAACATATACAAGTGACTGTGATGGGATGGGGCAAACCAAATGAACAGAAAAATATATTTCAATGCATAAGCACCCACTAAGCCCAAGGGGGGCTCACAACTTTCAAAAACAGTATTAACAGGAATTTCTTGTGACAATACATTTTGAAAATACACTTTTTGTGTAGTTATTACTGTGAACTCTGAATCATGTTTTTTTTGTCACCCTGCGTTTATGGCCTGGTTAGTACAATAGTGAGCCATATAATGGCATAGGACCTGGCAAATTATTAGTGAAATCCACTTTATGTGGTCCACTATCAAGTGCAATTTTTGTTTGAATAATCTCCCTGTTTATTGAGGTGTGTGTGTAAATAGCATCCCTATAACATTTTTTTGGGTTTTAACAGAAAGGTTTATGAGCAGTCAGATATCAACTTAGACATCAGTAGCTATTCACAGGTTGTTGGTTGACAGATGTGCAGTATAATGTATGTTTGAATACAGCAATTGAAGCTGTATTTGTGTTTTTAAGCTATCCTAGAGCTTTATGAACAAAAAGAAGACAAGTTTCCACCACAGATAGTTTGCTGTACTGCTATTCTACTTTGCAGAAAACACTTTTCAGTAGCTCAGAATCAACTTTTTCATGGCTAACTCATTTTAATGAGCTATGAGCTAAATTACCTACCTAAAATAATTTTCATCTTAATACCATTCCATGTACTAAGGAACAAGTGCTCCTCAGAGAAAGGATATTAAACCTTACTACCAAACTTCCAATGCCATTGTTGCTGGTGCCATGACACTGGCATTAACATGACATTGAGTTTAGCTCAAACCATTGAAGTGGGGTACAAATGCTGCTGAATGTTCTGTTATTCTTTCTTTTTTGGTGGCACTTTCATGCTAAATATCTCATTATTGAAGTGATGTGATGTTGAGCATCTTTAGTAGCCATAGTTGCAGCACAAAATGCTTGATTCATAGAACTGTTTACTGGGCTTTTATGTGGTGAATTGCAACCAAAGTAAATACACAAGGCAGAAGCCTGGATTTGTACCAATAAAAAATTAAGAATTAACTCTTAACAGGCATGTAAAAGTGCACTAGACATTTCTTCTTTCTATGAGAACTCTCTCTGATTGTTGCAGAGGAAAACAGTGATATAGACAATAATAAGCAATATGAAAGAGGTGTTAATTTAAAGCATTTGCTATAATGATTTTTTTAATGAAATATATTCAACTCTTCTAGCATCTGTGAAGACCA
This sequence comes from Irena cyanogastra, assembly GCA_013397155.1. Taxonomy (NCBI): domain Eukaryota; kingdom Metazoa; phylum Chordata; class Aves; order Passeriformes; family Irenidae; genus Irena; species Irena cyanogastra. The sequence goes on along the minus strand of VWZV01013172.1, from coordinate 2,720,611 downwards.
CATTACACTTGAATGCTTACTTGCTACTCTGAGTGTGACTATAAAAGCTAAAATAAACTTCATCAATAAAAACCTGTCCCTCTGCCACTTGCAGCCTTAGGAAATTAAAATTTTCATGTCAAATCATGTAAATATGTAAGGAAAGATTGAAGGTAGTTTTAAGACTCATTAATGAATAGCTGAAGATTGTAACTTGTAAACCTTACACTGTTAGGAATTAGCATTTATTCCAAATGAGGAGGGAATATTTGTTATGGCTGAAATAAGTTAGAAAAATAACTTTGCTTCATTGTTGTTTGTGCTAAGCCAAATATCAGGAACACATATCATAGAGAGCCCACATGTTACTGTCATGTCACAAACTCTAGTGCGACAAGGTGTGAAGTGCTCCAAGGACTTGTTTAGGATGGGAAAGTGACCCTATGACACAGCCCAAAAGCTCCTCGAGTACTGGTTCCTGGTCCTGTGACCTATTCCCAGAAACATTTCTGCTGTAGCCTCAATAAGGAAATAAAATGCCTTTATTAAACATGGAAGATGTACAGACTTTTGACAGCATATATAATGACAAAGAAGTGTCATTGCCAGGCAGTGTCTCTCTCATATCCATTTTTAGCCTCAGCTCCAGGCTCATTTTGACACAAGTATGTTAGCCTATACTGATAGCAGTTAGCTCTCTTTGGATATTTGTGGAAAAGTTTTCAGAGGGACAATCTCCTGTATCCAGAGCCATTTACTGAGAGGGAATGCTGACTGACACAAAAGTGATGTGATCCCCAGCACACAGCCTGTGATGCAAACTTCTGGGCCAAACTGAATAGAGTAGTATGGGATTGACTAACCTTGGTGTGTTGCCTGAGCTCTGTCACTGATCTGGACCTGGCCTTTAAGACAACATTTAAGATACATTGTTATCTTAAGTCCTGGAGATCTATGGAGGCAATGAAGTGTTGGCTTATGAAGGTAACTGTGGGTAACAAACTATCAAGGAAGAACAAAAGTGTGAAATTAAATTAATCTGTGTAAATATATTCATTCATATATATTTGTCTGTATTAATGCACAGAATATTTGGAACACTTCTGTGTGGGTTGGTGATTGTGGTTGTTTGTGGGGTTTTTTTGGCAATATGAGAATTAGGGAATTTTGAGAAGGAAGAGAAAAGACACTCTAGAGGAACTGCTAGGGAAAAGAATAAGTCAGAGTATCCTAGACAGCCTGGTTGTCATGGAACACTGTCCTGTTTGGCTTTTCCATGCATACTCCTTCCGTGTTGAATACCAACTTGAAAAAGACAGATCTGAGAGTACACGTGTGAGGTTAGATGCCAGCTGCATACCAGACACTTAAGACATAAAAGAAAACTCCTGACTCAGACAATGCTTTTAAAGCTGTTGAGATAAGAAACTGAAATTCCTAAAATGCAGGATGTCCTGCTGCAGGAGGGGCCATTGAGAAGGAAGTGGAAGGAAGCTGGACAATCCCAAAGAGAACTATTCACACAAACTTATTTTCAAGACCAAATCCAAAACCCAGCCATGCAGGTAAACTTATATAAGGGAAACGATTGCAGCAAACGAACTCTCTGCCACCTGTTGTCTTAAAGGGATATTGGCAGTTTTAATGAAGGAGCTGAACTTGTTCTTAGTCATTTGATAAATCACATACCTTCATTTTAATAAAACTTATCTCCCCAAACTGAGAGAAACATCTCTTCCCATATATTTTAATAAGGTTTACTGTAGTGGGTAAATATACAATAACTTTAACTATACAAAGCAGTCTATAAAGAAGCTTAGGACCTGTTCCTAATCCCTCTAACTCATTCAATAATTCTTGGAAATGTGCTTTAGGTCAAGTCTTAACATTTAGGAATTTTTTACTTATTAAGCTGTTTACTTGTTTCACTTTTGCTAATTGTCTTATAGCCATGGAACTTTGGAAAGATCATTTTATTAATAAAATTTTGCACTAAATACAGACACTAAATCCAAATGCTTACACAGTAATTGCTTGTACATGTTTGTATAGATATGAAATGCATTTAATATATATAAAGTTCAGTATTGATATATGTAAACATATGTGTATGGATATGAAAATATATGTACAAAAATGTAAAAATGCTATAGCTACTTGCTTTTGGTAGTTTTTTGAGAGGTAGGTATTTTTTGAGAGAAAAGAGGCATTGAAACAATTAAAGGATCCATCCAATAAAATTGAATTCATTTAGTTAGGTAGAGGTTTTTGCAAGAAATAGGAGAACGCATACCTGACAACAGAAAACAGTATCAGAAAACTGCATGTGGAACACAGAACTAATTTGTTTTAGTTCATTAAGATACACAGGAAAATGTGAGAATATTTTTTGGGGCTTTTTCTGCATTTTGATTAATATTCATACATTTTAAGTGTTCTCCCCTGTTACATTTTTAATTACATTGGAGAAATGTGCAATGTAGATTTTTCTTTCTCAGATGAAGTGTAATATTATGGAAATATATTAAACTAAAGAAAAAAAAATTCTGGAACATTCCCACTGGCATCCACCAATGTGGTTCTCAAATATCAAATGGATGTACATGACAATTAGCTCAGGCTTTGCCTTAGAGAAGCACAGAACAGGATGCCAAAGTTCCTATCCTATGATGCAATAAGTTCTTTTTTATTAGCAGAGCTTCAGTTTTCAGTTAAAAACAACCTAAACTTGCACTATGTACTTTATTCTCTGTGATATGACTCGGTGCTCCTTCATGGAGTAACTGATCCAACTCTTCACAGCCATTCCTTACAAAAGAACTGTTAGCAAAAACCGACTGGAAATTCAAATACTTTGAGTGTGGTTAAGATTGATTTATACTTGCAAGAAAATATTTCAAACTATCATATTGCTGGTTACATTTTTTCCTATGTATTCTACACACACGGAAAAGTAATATCATCTGTGGAACATCAGTCATTCAATAGACCCTGGTTCTTCTGCGAATGCTACTTCTCTTAGATTTTTCCATGCAACTGCACTTTAGGCAGATAATAGTGTTTAATGCATTTACTCATTAAGCCAAAAGTAGCAATGATTTTGCAGCTGTATTCCCTCAACATATGCAATATTCTCCTGTGTTTTGAAAAGTGTAATGCACATCTATGGCCTACAAAGACATGTTCTTTAGGTAGATAAATGTTTTGGAGGATTAGGACACTTGCCCTAATCAGGTCAAATGTCAAACCATTGCCCATTAGAGGCAAAATGAGCTATGGACACTCTTACAAAATTGAACTGTCTCTATCAGTCTCAGAAATTATTAGTGTTTAACTAGACCTGACACAAGAGAGACAAGAGCTGATGGCATAACTTGGATTCTGCTAAGGTTCTGTTTTGCTGGTACTGTAAAAGAGTTTGCTAATGATCACAAAATTTCCAAGTCATTCCCATTTTGGAAACATACATAGTGTGTTTATACTACAAAAGCAATTACACATGGTTTCCCTGATTTGCCTTGAGATTACTGAAGATGAGAATTCAGCCTTAAACTTTGACAACCCTTCAAAATGTGATTACATACTGTCTACATGACCATGCTATGTCTCATTTTAATGCAGTTCTTGGAGAAGTTTTTTTTCAGTTCAACTTCACTGAAACCCATGGCTTTTCATCCCTGAAATGCTATCTCTTCTATTTAGAAATGTGTCCTGTTTGGACTGTCCTGGCACTAGTTTGGGGTAATATTTACCTAGCAAGGAAGTCTAGCTTTAGGTCATACTGTTTCCTGTGGCTACTTTAGTCATGTGTCATGGTTTCTAATAGGAAAAGTTACCTTTATTCGTGTCTATGTAGTGACTGATACAGCAAAATACCTAAGTTTGTGCTGAACCTTAAAAGTCGCAAGAAGTCCTCAGTACAGGGAGCCCATGTTTTAAATTCAGAACAATTAAAATCAATCAAAACATTGTGCCAGTGTAATGCACACTTTTGGCGCTATTGTTTTGGCATGACTTCAGCTTCAGCATGTTTTGCTTGCCCTATCATCTTTATTTGGGTAAAAGATTAATTTGTCTGACAGCTCATGGAGCAGTGTTTTCCAGTCCTCCATGAAAGAGCTGAGTGCCTTCACTGGTGAATAAAAATACACAGGCGTTGGTAGTATGGGGACTACCTGACAGTGGTGCATGCTGAAAGCTTGTTTGCGTATTCTATGTATCCAATGTGAGTTCTAAAGGAGAAAAAAAACTTTTCCTTGCCAGACAGAATTTATTTTTCTTGTAGGGCCAGTAAGTTGCCAAAGGCCTGATGGCTTTCTTTACTTCTGTTTCAGATCAGCTTCCTTACCCGCTCTCATGGGATGTCAGGGCAGACTGCGCATCCCTTGGCTGATGTGTCATTGCCTGGTTGTGTCTCTGCTCTGCTTCCCTCATTTTTCAAATGCCAAGCACACCTGCACACTTTCCTTCAGTGTTGCTGGTGGGTTGTGATTTCCCCCTCTCCATGAGAATGAGTAGCTGATATAGGAGCTGTTGGATCAGTCTTCAGTCTGGGCCAGTGCCTGCCTCTCTCTCAGGCTGTGGTTAATACCTGCTGCTCCCCAAAGGAAAGGAGAAAACTCTACCTTGGTCAGTTACAGGTTTCTGCTCCTTAAGGTAAAGAGTCTCCTGAGGGCCACTGGAGATTTGCGTATGCTGCTGGCCAAGAAGGTGACTGCTACCATCAGTCACATTAGTATAATCTGAACTCTGGTGTGCTAGAGATGAAAAATGCATACTGATACTACAGAATTAGTGTACAGAAGGAGAAGATAGGAATTATTTTACTGCCCAAGGGCAGCTGAGCATTGCAAAGAATCATTACTGAGCTGTACCAGTATTTTCTCAACTGAATAAGAACCCTGGGAGCATCAACAGGATTATAATGATTTTCTAAAGTTATACAATACTTTTTGGTGGGGGAGAGGAGTGGGGAAAGTACATGGCGAAACAGTGCTCAGGCTTGCTGGATGTTGATGTTTTTTGCAGACCTGCCAGCTGGTCTCTGCAAGTGCTCTTGTGTAACACTGCCGGACAAAACCACTTGTAGGTGGACAAGTCCCAGTTATTTTAAACCTTAAAGTATTGCCAGCTCTTTTCTGCGTGTCTTTGGAAAGGCTCATAAATCTATCTATTACTCTGGTTTATTCAGTGCAAGAATTGTGCTGTAACTTCTTCTTTGCTAGCTCAGCTTCACACCCATGTGGCTGTACTTGGTAGCCAAGCTGTGCAGCGTGTGGGTATTTTATAAGTTGACCAATAATGCAAAAGCAATAATAAAAAATGAGTGAAAGAATGAGCTTGGGAGAGATTTTTTCCTGGAAACATGGACTCAAATGTGAGATTAGTATAGAAACATGTCACAGCTTTTGTACTTTTCTCTGCTGGCAGCTACATGTTTGGGGATCAGCTTGCACATGTGCAGGCTGTGCAGCTGTGGGGAGCCTGACTTCAGCCTTGGTTGAGTTTACTTGGGAGGCATGTAGCATTTCACAGGATGGTAGGAGATGAAAAGTTGTCCTGCCTCTGTAAGCACCATATGACTTCTGCTGTCTTATCTGTATTGGTAAAGCCCTTGGTGAGGTAAAACAACTCAAGTTATAGACTTGAAGGGGAGTCCAATAAACTAGTGAAAGCTTTTATGTCCTTCCTTTCAAGCAGCTATAGGACACTGACAATTTTTTTTCCTGAAATCAACCACTAAACTAATTTTAAACCATTTTGTATATTCTGAGGCATATGTATTGAAAAGGGAATTTTAAAAGGAAAATCAGTGTGAGCTTTGGTGTTAAATTTAGTGAGTCTGTGCTTTCATTCCAACCTCTTATAATTGCTATTACCTGATAATTTTGGTTTTTATTTATATGTGCTGATATGTTCAAAAGTAGATGCTTATGCTGCCACCTGCATACAATAATCAGCTTGTGCAACCTCAGGGATAAACTCTGCTGGTGGCATAAGCAGAAGTGCTTTCACCAGGATGTATGCTGATACATAATCCCCTATGCCTTGGTAAAAATGGATCTAAGGCATCAGTGGCATTGAGAGGCATACATAGCTTGAAACTTGATGGGAAATCACCCCTGCTTGGGAGGACTCATGAATCAGAAAGTTAGACCAAGAGTGAGGTGGGGAAAAGAGTCAAATGCTTCGAATTTCTAATGCAGCAAAGAGCATCACAGGCTGCCTGACACCAGTCTAGTGCCACTGAAGTCTTCTGCTGCCTCCTTGTGCTGGGCTGGGTGCTGGCCTAGGCCTCTTGCACTTTACAGTCACCTGGCAGCAAAAAAGGGAGGTTTTCCTTTAGGATGGAGAAATCTGCCTCAGCTGTAGAGTAAGAAGCTTCCAGCAGATCAGAGAACATATTGAAGTTTCAGGGCGGTGTGTATGAGAAGCAGAAGAGAACCTATATTTAATGAAAGACCACTGTGAGTCCCGTGTGAATGATTGCTAAATAAGGGAAAACACAGTCCAGGGAACACCATAATGTTACTAGAAGCTCTTCAGTGCAGCACAGTACATGGCCATAAATTTCATATGAAGGTTATAACAGTTTTCTCCTCAACAATTACACACTGAATGACTCTGAAAATGATAGTGGGCTCATCTGACATGTCTTTATAATAAAATATTTCTAAAAAGGGGAAAACTGGAATGAGAAAAATAAGGAGAATATTTGTATTTTGTCTTCTCCTGGAGTATCAGAGAGCTATATGCAAGGTGCTCTATAAAGTCATATGGGGAACAATGATGGGGAGAAGCAAGGATTATGTTTCTCATAGCCACACACACAAAGTCAGAGACTGGCACTTCTGTCTAAGGTCTGTGCCAAGAGAAGCAGAATACAGCACCAAAATCTGGAGACTAATACTCTCCATTACCTGGGTATTCTAGGATGCCTTTTTTCCTGCACAGTCTGTGCAGGGGAGTTTCAACAGCCAGCACATTCCTGCTATGGAGTCTCACTTTTCTGTTCTGCTTCCTGTCCCCTGTCCCCAAGGTTGAATGTTGAACCTTCAGCATTCAAAGGTTTTGGGTACCAGCTGCTTCAGGATCAGAACCGTCCCTCCTAGGTAAAGCCAGCAGTTTCAGCAGCATCTGGCAGGACTCAAGCTCCTCTTCTTTTCCTTGTTCTCTGCTAACCTCACTTATTAATGGAAATCTCTACTTCAGAATGAATTTCTCTTTTTTTTCTTTCCTATTCTTAGTAAATTGTTTTATCTGCATTTTTAATCAATTCAATGCATCCAACAAAATCCTGAATCAATTTTGACCCAGGAATTTTATGAAATCAGTTAAAAATGTTTTAAATTTGAATATATAAATATTTTTTTTATAGATCACATTTAATAACATGACTAAAACCGTATTAGTGGTGTGCCAAGAGCTGGAGTTGTTATACTGAATAATACTCCCCTGCAACCTGATGACTGAGTGGTGCTCCGGGGATAGGCAGTATTCTACAACACTGTGGAAAATACTGATGTTAAAAGTTGGTGCAGTTTTACTGTAAACATTGTTGAAAAAATAAAAGAAGCTGCAATCTGCCTTTGGTGGAAGTGAATTAACTGGCAGCATCTTCATTGGCAGTTTGTCAGTTTTACACCAAAGCCTAATCTGGTTCTATAAGAACAATCTTAACACAAAGATACTGTAGTAGGAAGCTGCAAACAATGACTTCTCCTTTAGTTCTTCTATCCCTTAAACTTTTACCAAGGGTAATTTGGCCAGGTTTCATGTAGTGTAGTTAAACTTCCTTCTTCGGTATTGCACTTTTTTCCCCTTTTCCCTTTTAAACACGTGTTTTTTCTCTCCCTCTCGTACTGGCAGATGGTCTCCGGTTATATGCAGGAGCCTCTGTTCCCTGGGTTGCTATGCAACAAAATGCATCCTATCTGCATCCTTTCTGCACTGTATCCCGTTTCCGTTCAACAACTCAAAATAACCAGCTTAGTGCTTCAACATGCTGCTTCCTCTTTTCTACAGAGCTGAATATCTATCAAGTATCTTCCTGGGCTTCCTATCTCTTCCTGTTACAGCCTTGAAAAAAAATGTGTTTGCCCTGAATTGATTTTCCTCATCACTTCCTATTTACATCAGTCCACTTAGTGCTAAGGCAGGCAAAACATACATAAATGAGTCACGCAGCTGCTAGCCCATAAAAAAATAGTGTCAGCCAATTGTGTGATGCTTGAAAGCAAGATTCTTCATTGTTGTCAGGTGTGGAGTTCCTGTTTGTCCTTTTTATCGTGGCTTTGTTTCCCTACTGATACCAGAAAGTTGAAAACAAACTTTTTCTTTTTTCTGCTGGACTGGTGAAAAGGAAAATATTAATCTCCAGCACAGCAAGGGAAAAGATGTGACAGAAATAGTTGTATGGTTTTCCCTGGCTTATAATGAGACAAACTTTTTGATGGGGTTCATTTTGTGTTACTGGATATTGACCACTATGCTTGCAATTGCAAGTTTATGAAGTACTTGTTTAGTATTCACTGCTAACACTAAGTTTTGCATGTTCTAAGGCATCTACACTGCTTTTTAATGCTCATCAGGCTAAGTACAATTACTTTGCACTTCTAATACTTTATAGATTAACTTAATTCCCATTTTGATCATATGTTGGCTTTTTCCACAGCAGGGAATATAAGCTCTGGAAAACTTTTTGTTGCTTGCTCTATAGATAATTTAGTAGGTTAAAGGACACAGAGATTTCTTTTGTGTACCTTGAGCAGTCTAAAGTCGGGCATGTGGTGTGTCCTCAGCACCTACACGCCCTCTCCAGTCAATGGAGAAAGAGGCACCTTCAGTAAATGAATTACAGTAATTCAGTCATTCACTAAGATAGGTGGGATGAATCATTGGGACACAGGATTTCTGTCTCTTTAGCAACAGTCAAAAGGATTTGGCTGATAGCTTGAAATGTCTGATTTGTCAAATTGTTGAAGTGAATCTGGATGTTAGCAGTCTGTTTTTATATAATTACAGAATATTTTTCTGTTTCTCAAAAATAATTTCCATTTGTTGGTATCCTGTGCCATCGTTTCCTGGTACAAATAATTCAATCCATGTTAAAACTACAAATATGAGTAACCACTCTTCTAGTTTGGCTTTTTATAATTGCTCTTCAGGGGTAATATATATAACTAAATATCTAGGGGGTTTTGTAGCCTGAGCACAGCCTATGTTTCAAAAAATCCAGCCTTACATTTCTGGAGCAGAAGTGTGCCTAAAAACTCTCTTGTTGCCAATAGCAGTGGTCATGCTTGGATAAGGACTAGGTTAAGATCAGCTGAGTTTCAGTGCCTGAATCTGTCCAGCTTGCATTTGAAATAAAGCTTTTGATGAGAGATTAGTCAAGGCAGAGTTAGATGATGCTTATCCAGAGCACTGTTTTAAACTATGTAGAACAATTTTCTGTGTTGCCTGAAAGCAGAATTTCAACCACCATTACCTTTCTGAAGGAATCTGACAAGTTCTTTTATTAGATATCATTAGTTTTCTACAGATCAAGTGGACTTTGGAAGTCTATGCTTCCTGCATGGTTATTGACTTTTTATTTTATTTTTCCTAGAGCTATCCATCAGCCATTCTGGTTTTGACACCCTGGCATGACCCTCCTCGAGGGCAAGGCTTGTGCTTCTGGGTTGCTGGGCTCCTGCTGTCCTCACTGCCAGTGCCCCTCTCAGCCCTCTGGCCGTAGTTCTTGGCTTTCACCATCCCCTCTACAGCCCAGGATAGGCTTTGGCAGGGACAGGCAGATTCCTGCAGCTTGTGAGGGCTGTGTCTGTGCTGCCTCTCTCCTTGGAGCCTTCTTGGCTGGCATGAGGAGTGTGGAGCAGAGCAACTGAATTAATTTCTGGTGGAGATACAGCATTTATTGGGGCTGGAGGTCCTCTGCTCACTCCCTTGCTTGCCCTGCAGAGTACAACAAAACCTGGGCACTGCCAGAGGGTGTCCTGGGAGCAGCTTTTCCTTCAGGAAGCTCAGCCCCCCATGCCACTTCCTTACTCTGTGGTGGCAGCCTGTGCACAGGTTTATCCCTGCCAGAGCCTGGTCTCAGTGCTTCTCCTGTTCCTCTTCCTCCCCAATGTGATGTGAAGTTGGGGATTCCCACTTTTGCTGCTCCCCCTCTACTCTGCACCAAGGTCTTGGTTTAGAGGCTCCCACTCTGCCTTCAGGAGCAACACAATTGATTCAAGCAACCAGGTCATAGTTATCCTTATTCCGAAACAAAGTAGATAGATTTCAACTTGCTACAGAAATAGCAGTATGATAGTAAATAATATATTTATTTAGGAAGTACCAGTTTCAAAATGACATAATACAGTAAAATAATACACAGAGGAATTTTTCCCTGTTGGATATTCAGAAAACCTTTACATTAACACAGGAAGAGAATGAATGCTGTAGTTCAACAAGGTGTGGGAGTTGTTGGATGTTATCTGAAGGGCTCTCTGTGTGGAAAGGCAGCCTTGGGTGTTCATGCTTTGCTCTAGCTTTAATGTTTTGGAAGCTGTGCATTCAAAGGATAAGCAATGAAGGAGGATGGCTACAGAGAGGCTGTCAGGGATCATCCTTTAAGTAATGTGAGCCATTCTCTAATATCATGAGAAAGGAGAGGAGTTAAATTCAGAAGGAGTGAGGGAGTTCTACAAAGTAGGAACTTTCACAGCAAAAGGTAAGATGGGTTTTGCTCTGAGAAATGGTGAAGGATCTCTCTAGACAGATGGCGTCTCTTAATGAGACAGGATGCACACTGGAATTTGGATGATAGCCCACAAAATTTCAGAAGAAAAAAAAAGGCAAGGCTAACCTATACTTTATTCCTTACTTGTGATTAGTGCTCCCACAGCCAAACATCGCTGATGTCCCAGGATCTGTGCGCACAGGGATATTTGAAAGCTTAGACCCCACATTCAGGATATGTCAAACACAGAGCAGTGGCAGATGTGCTATGATTGGTGTTTCTTATTTTACCCATGTGCATTGAAATGTGTATCACTGTTTAAAGTCCACATTAAGATTTCTGGACTCAAGGCTTACTTTGCTAGCATGGGGTATGTATAAATTAAAGCACATTTGGTTCTTTTTGTAGATCTTGCTGGGTTGAAGGTGGATTTCCTTTTAATAAAGCAAATGTCACCATAACCACAGAATGATAGGAAATGCTAGCTGTGGCCAAGTTGTTTCACAATCAAGTCTTTATTGTGAAAATGATACTTCCTCTTAAATGAGCTCAATGCTTATTGCTTCCCAATATAGAATTTAAAATATTGTATAAGAAAAATATGTTCTCAAGACATTATTGCTAGTTAGGAGATACAGAGAATACATATATTGGATTATGACTTTGTGAACTTCTCTTTAAAAGGGAGCTCTGTGCCCTGTTGATGTCTTAGAAATGTGCAACCTAGAAAGACACAGAAAAACCAGCATTTTCAGTTCTTTTAAAGCAAAAGAAGTCCAGATTTCATGGAGTTATAAAGTTTGCTTGAAATCTTCCCTAGGAACCTGATGCAATTTGTTCCTATTTGAACTTTAAATTTAGCAGGCACTTTTCCTGAGTTGGTATGGCATTGTTTAATTGTAGTAAGAGATAGATTTAAAATAAATTCTGTCATTCATAGCATGTTAAGGTCCTTTCTAGCTCTGCCTAGGAGCAATACAATGATGGAGTCAGAGAAACAGATGAATTCATATTTTGTGTGACAAAAATTTGAAGAAAAATATTAGGAAAAATCTCCACTGGGCCAAATCTTTGTACTGTCTTTGTTTCATCATCCAATAACAAACAGGAACTCCTGGATGAAATTGTCTTCACTATGATTTTTGTTTATATGTTTTAAAAAGTCAACAGGGTAATCTCTGAGAATTAGAGGCCAGTCAGCAGGAGGTCAGAGTGGAAAGCAGAAGTGCAAAGCTGCAATTCATCTAACAGATAAAATTATGTCCATGTGTTTCTCTAATGAGCAATTTGCATTAATCACTTTCTGGTAGCTTCACTAGTGTGTCCACGAAGGGATGTTCCTTCCCAAGCATTGATTGCTATTGTACATTTGAGTTACTTTCAATGTATTTTCTGATCGTATTCAGTATGCACTTAGAAGGGTTTGCAAGAGTAATATTGTAAACCAGAATTTAATAAAAATGACAATTAGAGCAAAAAGTTTCAACACCAGCTCTATCTTTGTTATTGACACAGTAACAGAGGAGAGACAAGCACAGTAATTAACAAAGCAATCAATTCCAGTGTTATGCAGATTTTCTGCAAAGAAAAAGAGACTGTTCTGTTCACATATCATGGATTCTTTGCTTTTTGCTGCCTTATTTCTTCATGTAGTCTGGTCATTAGGACCCATTTAAGAAAGTCTGGGAATTCATACTGAGTTTACAATATGACTATATGAAATCAATAAACAACATTTGTTCTATGTAAGCAAGCTATGACCAATATATTGACAGAGATAGGCCAAGTTCTAGCTTTGTCAACTGGAATCTGTATCTGAAATTTATTATGAGAATGAGCTCCATTTAAAACAACTGAAGAAATGGTATTCTCATGCCCCTCCAGAGAGAGGGGTTAGCATTGTGCTACAGGTTTGGATTTCATATGTAAGTAATGTGTTATGGCAAGTGCCCCTGCAGGTTACAGCTCCTGGCAGTAGGGGATCCATATCCTTCATCCCATGCAGGTTACTGTCACTTCAGGACTGGGAATTCAGCTGGCAGTAGCTGTGTGGGCAGATGGAGTTAAGCTCATCAGCACAGTGTCAGGGTCCAGGCAAGGGCCACTGTGGCCTCTGAAAGCTGTAAGGTAGCTTCAAACTCTGGGTGGGGGTACAGTATATCCCATGGTATGATACCTTTGCAGCATTGTGTATGTCCTTGAATATAATTGTTTTAATGAAATATAATTGCTTGTATTGTCTAGCTTTGGTTAAAAGGGATTTGTCCCATTGCTGGAGTTATTCCTTTTTAAAAGCAGACTCAGTAACTAAACTAAATTAATTAAGAAACAGTTTAGTTATATAAGTATATTACCTTAGAGCCCAAAGTGGTCCTTCTCAGTATGTTAAGTTTAAAAATATTTCTAATGCTAACTCTGTAGAAGGTGCTCACAAGGGACAAATAGCTTAATATTGACATACCCTTAAATATATTGAAAATACATAAATCAGAATAACGAGATTCATAAATATGTTAATATTAATGGGGAAACCTTTTGGGAAATGTAGTGTAAAATCAAAGAAAAAGATGAACTTGAGATGTAAGCAATGATTCTAGTTAAATGAATAAAAGATTGGATATTTTGTTCCCCAAGTCAGAAAAAGACATTACATCCTTTTGAAAGTGTACTTGTGTCTTTAATACTGTCATAAACAGACTGCAAAAACAGTAGGAGAAAAACCTAAAGGTATCTGTAAAAGCCTGATAATAAATTAAAACACTGGAATGATTTGTTTTTTGCATCACGGAAGGAGGAAAGCACCATGAAGCCTTTCTTACAAAAATTCTCTCTAGAATCGATGGACTAATTCTACACTGAATTTCAAGGCTATAAAACTTTATTAGCAAGAAGAATATGTATATTGTTATTCATTTGTTCACACTGCAATGGTTAAGGTCCTGTCAGCATTTCGATTAAGAACCCCGATAATTTAACAGGAAACTCCAACGTACATAAAAATACGTTCAGGCTGCATTTGACAAAAGGGCTGCTCTAACCAGATTCTCAAAATTAATTCTATTTAGATGTTTTATAGCTTGAAAAGAAGTGAGTCATGTTCTTAGAGGTACATACAATCTCATACCTTCTGCAAAGTATCACCAATGTCAGTAGCTGCCAAACCAGTGCTCTTTATCTCCCCTTTCCTGGCTGACCCCCACTGTCCATCCACTGTTGCACAAGGAAGTCCATACCTTCTGTCCTGCTTCCAGCTACTGTGCCATGTTTGACTGCTCTGCATTGTTAACCTTTGTTGGGCTGTGTGATTCTTGTCTTGAAAATTCTTCCGTGGAACTTTGGCACTGTCCAGGGCATGGGACAGATTTTATATGCAAAGATCCTGTGTTGTCTGGACTGAGCTTCTGATAAAGGCTTCTAGGGCAGCTGCACTGTCTGTGGATGAGGACCTGGTTCTGCCCCAGGTCAGGGAGCTGAGGGTGATGCACAGATCACTGAGCTTGAATCCCAAAGGAGTGCTGGGCTGGCCCAGCCTGGTGTCCCCATCGCAGAGGCCCAGGGGCTGAACCCCATCTTAAACTCTACACTGAACTCAGCAACTGCACTGATGTGGAGGGGCATCTTTGCAATCCCTCCCTCAAGCAGTTTGAATATGAATAATCAGATCTTCTGCAAAGAACTGAATTTTGTGTCTTAAGACCAATATATTTTGATATAGCAAGAAATGTTTTACTGCTAATGATTTAAAAAGATGCTTGTTGTATGTGTGTCTAAGGCAGAATACAACTCAGGAGTGTTCAGATAGAGTCTGTTAGCAAAGTAAACTTTGGCTGTTGAAACTACCACACCTTCATGCTTTAAGCACAGTCAATATAGGGCCATCACACCTCCTGGATATCAGACAAACCCTGGTAAGCTGGTCTTGTCAGGGTGGGAAACAAGATTGTTCAGATGCTTTTATGTTTTCTAATGTATCACAAATTCTTCAGTGGATGTCTCAAAAACGTGGTTGATTAAGATTGCAGAAAATCATGGGTCTTTCTGAGCAATAATTAAGTCGAAGTTGTTTGTAAAAATTTTCAGTTCTCTACTGCTTAGTTGAGCTGTCTGCTGTGTAACAGCAGAAGCCAGACTGTAAAATACTGTTTGCTCCATTTCTTTAAGTTTCATCAAAGATCACTCTCATTCATGTGTAGCTGACTACTGTACATCAGCAATGTTTTCAAATCTCAAATCAATATGTTGGATGTTTCCAGAGAAATTAATTAGTCTCACTGAGGAGTTGCTTTCCTAGTTTGGAAAAAGCCCCCTTTGCTCCTGTTGGTATTGACTACACAGTCAACTGGATAGACACAATATTTACCCTCCTAAGAGGTCAATTTAACTGCTCCAGGCACTACAGTAAATGTAAAAACACACTTTTCTGCTGTTTGGTTAATAAGCATTGACCACACACAGACTCTTGGTTAAGTAAAATTGTTTCAGGCTATTGTTTCACTACCCATTTTCATGAATACCTATCCTTGATTCTAATATGACTCTTAAATTAGTAATTTTCTGTTTAGAGAGTCATATCCCTAACAGCAGTATATATAAAAAATTTATTTCAAGGGAAGCAGACAGATTTTATCAAAAGGAAGTTTTATGATTAAATAAGACATTCAAATTATGAAATCCTACAATGTGCATTAGAAAATAATTTTTGAGTACAAAACAAAAATTCATTAATATAATTTGCATGCTTCACAACAGTGCTCACATATTTATAGTATTTTGCAGTGTAGGAATGATGCAATATTTTTCCCAGAGTCAGAGCTGCTTTTCACATTTTTATGTAAGGTAGTTCTGCAGGAATGTGCTGCTTTCGCCATGCAACTTAGAGATGTGCATTTTTAAAACTACATGAAAAGTGTATTTAAGCTGTTTATGCTTACATGGTGCAGATTTTTATGAGAAATTGATGACTTCGTTGTAGACTCATTGTAGACTGCAACTTATAAGTTGCAGTGCTTCCAGAGCTGCAGACCTCCCACCCCTTGCTCTCAAGTATAAAACTTTCGGAAACTGGGAAATTTCATTTTGGTATTTCCTAGTGAAATGGTTTTATTTTACTTATTTTATTTTCCATTACTGAACATTTTCCTAGAAAATACCCAGCAAACCCCACAAAGCAAAAATCCCAGCAAGCTTAAGTGGCCTGAAAATGAAAGGACGTTTGTTGGGCTGGCTTGCACTGGCTTTTAACCATTGGTCTTAAGGTCTCCAGTTTATAATGTTAGCATGTCATCAGGAAATACAACCAGTAGTGAAATTCTCCCCTTATCTAAAACGTCCTAGCTCAGCTGGAGTTGACTTCCCAAGAGATAATGTGAACTATAGGACCACTGAACCCTTTGTTTCAGCAAATAGTTCAGTGTTTTGTGTGTCTCAGGAGCCAGTGAGGCTGTCCTTTAGCTTACTGGTTTGGACATGTTTGGAGGAGACATGGATCAAGGGCCCTTGAGCAGAAGAGGAATTCAAACACTCTTTCCTGGGGGGAAGTGCTCTCACCTCTGGGGTCCTCCTGGCCAGGGAGGAACTGCTTGAACTTTTTTTTTGAATTTTTTTTTTTTAATTTTAGTCTTGGGTTATTGTGAAGTGAAACTAACTTTGGCAATAACTGAATAGGTCTTGGCCAAAAACCACATTTGATGAGTGCTTTATTTGCTGAAAAATCCCTCAACTCTATGTGGCTAATTATGGATTTAAGTGAATTCTCTCTAGAGAGTATGTAAGATCTTTTAGAGTGCATAAAGTTAGAAACCTAGAAAGTGTTCTGCAGTCAGCTTCCTGCATGTCTGTTAAAAGTGGGAAGCCTTGTTGGGTTTTCCTTCCTATGACAGCTTGCCCATAACTCTTTAATCAGTTTTCCATAGCTGAAAAGTGTCGTTGGCTTTGTTTATTACAGAGAACTGTGAAGTCTGTGTTTTCTTCTTGGTGTAGCCAACATGAATCATAGTTTATAAACATCCTGTTGGTATTGATGGAATAACTTGCAACTTAATAAGACTTTGATCTTTTCAAGTAGCTCATATATAAGGCACAATGTCGGTACTCTTCAAAGTGTTAACATAAAAAAAACAAGAAACCCTCATACAGGAAAAAAACCCCTTCATGAGTGTAGGGTGTACAATAAAATGTTATTTCATGTGCAGTGTTTCTAAGAATATATCTTAAACCCCGTAACATATTTGGATCCAAGGAATACAAAAACTGATTTGATGTCTTTCTGCTATTTTGTAAGAATATACTCAGGAATTTGTTGCAAGTGCTATGAGAAGGATGGGCTATTCTGAAATCCTGACATAAAATTGTTTCTTTGTTTTCTTCTGCCTTTTTAAAAAATTTCCTATATACACAGTGGTTGACATCAGTTATAGAGATGGCTGTATATATTTATGGCTATATACACAATAATATAATTATCCTTTAGCAAAGCCCAATTTCTTCTTGTGTCTAAGGCTGGCAAACAGTGCTGCACGAAAAAACAGAGCTTTAAAATGATAACTGATGATGCAAGTATTTGAAAATAGAACATTTGTGAACCAGTCAACAGTTATGAAACAGATTTTAGAAACATCATTTACAAGGTGGGGGTTTTTGTTGTGGGATTTTTTCTTTTGCAAACCTGACAGTCTTTTAAAGATGACCCTGTGGAGTACAATAGATGGGACAAACCGTGAGAGACAAGTTTCAGATTCCTTTTGAATAACATCTAAAGCTTCATGGTGGCCCCTTTGATGTGAGTCCAAGGGGACTGACCACCTGTGTTGCTTTGTGCAGTGATGATTTGTTAATCAGGAAAACAAGAAATACAATACAGCCTCAAGTAAACCTTTAAGGAATCAGAAATTAAATTTAGGGCTTTTTTCATGATCTTTGTCAGTCTTCATACAAGATAAATAATTTCATCAACACTATTAATTGCTTAATTTAGTGATTTTGCATCCAGACTCCCAAGATCATAGATTTTTCCTTTTAAAAATGATTTTCCCTTTATCTCCTAGAATAAACTGTATAGAACAGGTTAGGCCTTTTAAAAGGACAATCAACGTATATGGCCAGTTCCTTTCTACAGCTTTACAGATGTGAAGTTTACTCAAGGGTTTTCTACTTCACAAGTCGTTACAGATTATTGAATAAATTTCTGAAGTAGCCACTACTATAGCAAAATCTCCCATGGCCTGATTTGTTCCCTAAGAATAAACAAAAGAACTAACCATTATTATTTCACAGACATTTGGAAAGATGAAGTATGCTGATATCCACACTCTTTCTTATTTCTATGGATTTCAATACTTATCAATGAGGCAATGACAGATATTTTTCAATTTTTATATTGGCTGTAAATCAACCATTCTGCAGTCATCTGAAGTGGTAGTAAATACCACCTCTTTATAATTTCCTGAACATAAAAATTGTATCTATTACTTGAACTAGGAAGTTAATGTCAAGAGGATATATTGAAGCTTGAATTTCAGTAATAGAGCACTGAACTAGTGAGCATCATAGTATTTCAGGTATTTGCCAGTCATTTTTTCCTTTTCAGAGAGGAATTGCAAAGGGAAAGGAGAGGGTTTGTTACAGATAAGCTACAGAATACTGTCTTCTAGAATGTGTAATGTTCTTTCTCTACAGAGAGTTCCAAACAATCAGTAATATAAGGTTTTCTTCAATAATGACATTTTAGATTATCGTATTTCTTTCTAGAACACATATCTGAAGGAAAACTCATCATACGTGTTTAGGTGTATTCATAATGAGAGAGAAAGTTGCTAGGGAGTACTTAAACTACAGATATTCTTGGGTGAAGGGCAGAGTGATTGAGAAATGCCAATTTACTTCAGGCAAGGACACAGAGTTTGGTTCACGTCTGTAACACTGGTATAAAGGAGGTTTAAGGCCACAAAGTGACTGATTTGAGTGTTAGGGGGAAAGCATCAGTGTCCTCCAGACTCGTTTTACAGATCACTAAGCCCCCTGGTGAATTTAAGTTTCAAATGGCTTATGGGCCTTCCTCCTTACTGAGGACCTGAAATCAAACCTATCTTTTAGGTTGTAGGCTATTAAAAGATGAGACCAAGAGGGACTGTTCTGTAGTGTGCTGAACGTCTGCTGAAAAAGAATGTCCTAAAAATTCCTCCTACTTTTGAGTCCTCACCATAGGGGCAGGGAGAAGCTGAGAAACTTGGGGCTGTAGCTGTCCTAGGCTGGCTCTAGGCCCCCCAGCTCTCAGTTTGTGTCCAGAGCACTTCTAGCCCACACCTGGGAGCGCACGTCTTGGCTCTTTTCAGTCCAGACCCTGGAACATTCAGAAGCACAGGCATGGGCAAAGGTGGGGGCCCATCAAACCTGTGTCTTTAGGCAGAGGAGTTGGCTCGTTACAGAGTGGCAGCCTGCTTAAGAGGTGGGGTAGAATAAAATGACTTAAGCAGAAAAGGACAACAATAATAAAATCGCATGGGCAAAGTTCTCTTACTACTTTGTGCTGCAAGTTTTATTTGTAGGCTTCATTCTTTTCTCAAAGCATGCCTTTGTGATACAATTCCATGTTAAGGATCTTCTATTGTCTTCCAGACAAACGTGTTTCTACCTAAATGCTACTGCAAGCTTACAAATTCCACTTAGGATTTGTTTAGTTCTGTTTAGTAAATATTTTCAAGTGAAGTGTTGCTGTTTTTGCCTTGCTTACTTTAAATCCACCATTGGGATTAGTTTGGTTATTTTCTCTTAATAATGGAAATAAGTCAAAGGGGAAATGCTTTTCACACTGAGCAGGCACCATATTCTTCTGGAATGAGCATTCTTTTCCTTTGTTTTTGAAACAACCTTTTGATTTCTTTGGTTTTCCTTTCATGATGTTTAGGAGAAAAGGAAACTGCTGTTGAATATGGGATGCCTGGGATTTCTGTTTTACATTAGACTTTTTTAAATATTTGAACTCTGCTTTGTGACGGAACAAATTAGAGCTGAAACCGCAGGGCGGGTAAGGAGTTTCAAGGTTTTCTTATTTGATTTTCAGGGGTCTATATTTACCCTACTCCATTTTATACTGTGAAGTACCCTTTCTGCTCATTCTAAACAGTCTTTTTATTGGTAGCAGGCTTCTAAACTCATAGTTACCTGCACAGCAGCTGCCAATCATCTCTACTACTATGTTTAAAGAAAACCAACCGAACAACAAAACCCCAACAAAAATAGCAGATTTCTTCTGCTATGTTCTTTGGCAGACAGATGAAAACTTCCCTTATGCTCTGTTTTATTTTTGTTTATTCTCTCTGCCTATCTCAAAGCACAGTTTTTTGTAGCTTGATTGCAACTTTACAAAAAGTGAAACCTTAAAGCAGTGTGTTTTCACTTCCTTAGTAAGCAGCCAGTGAATCAGAGACCTGCATGTTGCAGTTTTGTTCAGTGACACACAGCAGTGCTGGCACTACAAACTGGTGCCTTCCCAGAGTCCCAGCAAGGCTCTGTCTAGAAACCAGTACTCAGTTCAGATGCTCGTGACAAGGGGATGTGTAATCTGCTTTCTTCAGTACTGGGTATATTTGCTGTGTGATAGAAACTTGAGAGAGATTCACTTGTTCAATAAAAAGGCAAGTG
Organism: Irena cyanogastra; assembly: GCA_013397155.1. Lineage (NCBI taxonomy): Eukaryota > Metazoa > Chordata > Aves > Passeriformes > Irenidae > Irena > Irena cyanogastra. The sequence goes on along the minus strand of VWZV01013172.1, from coordinate 2,700,267 downwards.
AGATGAAACTCATTTCCTAACATATTTTATCTAAGCCAGCAGTTTGGTAGTTCTTATATACAGTAAGCAATAAAACTAGTTAAAAGATCATTAAATAACTCCCATGAAGTTATAATAATGCAATAAAAAATCTAACCAACACAGAACACCTTGCATCATGGAGCCCTTTAATCAGTCTTTTCCTGGGCTGTGTTCAGAGCAGTGATCATAAATCTATCAGCTATCCAATCTCCAGCACTGCATTTTCTCTTCTGCTCTGAGATCCTGGGCCACCATGGAAGGAGGGCTGAAATCTTGCTGTAGTCACTGTGGTGTGCCAAGCAGCTGTTCAAAGCTAGAGAAATTGCTTTGAACAAGGCAGAGAGAAGTTCTGATTTTAAACTTCTATGTTAAAGTGGTAATGAAATGTATTTTTGTACATAGCTTTGAAAATCCCCACTGTGGAATCATGTGCTATCAAGGGTCATTTTAATAACATTGATTGTTAAAAGACACAGCTCCCAGTGTAAAACCAGAACTCATTAGAATTCAGGATAGAGCTGATTACAGAGGAATGCGTAAAACTGAATATTAAGAAGGTTAAGAAGAGCTGGATATCAGTGCTGTATTCCAAAGGGAAATCCACCATGTACTTACTGTCCCAATCAGTGGTACCCAAAGGCAATGTGTACCTCTGTGAGTGTACCCTACTGGAGAGGGAACTCTCAGAGTTTGGCCAAGGGTAACTATAAATATTAAAACCTTTATTATCAATGTTTGATAGAAACATAAAAAATTTATGGTTGTATACAAATTCTTTCTTTAGCAGAGGAGACACATGAGATTTTATACTGCCACTGTTAAGTCACTTTTTTCTTTCAGACAAAATCTAATTATTTCCACCCAAATTTCTTTCTTTCTTTAACAGAGGTGGCATCATCCAAGAGAAGTAAAATAAAATGAATAGCTGAAGCCCTGTATATAGTTAAATAGCAGATTCTGTATCAAGGTCATTCAGATAGGCTGTTCTGCTATGTTTTGTTTATTTTTCTTTTACTTTTTAAATTTCCAATCCCCTAGCCTCTCTGCCTCCTTTTGCTATTCAGTATGTGTTTATCACAGACTCTCTCTTGTTTAGAAGCAAATGCATTCAGACATCTTTGGTACTTAGAAAAGCAGTCTCAAATTATAGCAATCATTAACATACCAGGAACTCTTACAAGTTATCCAGCATATGGGAAAAAAACCTGGGAAGACTTCAGTGCACTCTGTAACTGTACGAGATGGAAATTAGAGGTATCTACCCTAATGTGAATTTCCATGCCCCTATAACATGCAAATGAAGTGACTTTCCACATTGTTGAGAAATTTCATTACGTAGATGTAGAATCTGAAGAGGGAACCTTCTTGTAGTGGGAAGCTGTATGAGATGTAGCAACAGCTACGTATTTAAAATGTAATTATCAGAATTGAAATGCAGAGTTAACCAATCTTACACTATGTATGCTAATGGAACAATAAATGTAAACTTCCTGAAAAATACAATGCGCAGAGAAACTAATTTAGAAACTAACAGTCAGTAGTGGCACAAGTATCATTCTAGAAATATATTTCGTATATTTAATTCTCTGTTGTGAAGTGTACAAAAAATCAGGACATACTGCATTTCTACATTTTACTACTGCTTTTTACCTTTTCAGCTAGTGTCTTTCAAGTGGCCAGATGGTACTCAGTGGGACCCTTTTCCCCTCCCAGCATCACCTCCAGTAAGGCCCCAGCTCGGCTGTATCTCCGTGTAATGCTCTGCAACATGCAACCAATAACAATCTCTCTAGTTTGTCTCAGGCCCTCTGCAAGTCCAGTAGCATTACTGTTGCAGAAGCATTTGAGAAATATGTAGAGGGGATAAAAACCCCCCAAACCAACAGAAACCAGATATTTAAAATATTCTCCTAGGCTACCTATCCTCCCATGTAATGTTACTACCATGCTGTCATGGTTCCTACTGAAGTTATTTTCCCTGTGGAAAATTACATGAATCCTCTTGGCTTTTGTGCAAACTACACTGTGTGGCCAACAGTGTGAATTTTCATATATTTTGAGCAAAACTGCACACTTAGATGTGGCAATGTGTTTGTGGTGACACTGCTATTGCACTACTAAGTTGCAAGATTCATTTCTCTTACATTGCTGTAAGATTATTTAATTTAGATGGCTACAAAAGCCATCATAGTATTAGGATAATAAAAACTGTATAAATAACTGAATCTTCTTTTGAATAAATCAATTTTTGAATAGACAAAGAGTAGAATAGACTTTATTGCAATCTAAGACAAAATGCTCTGTAGGAAAGTTTCAGTAACTGTCCATGGACCGTCTTTGCTGTAAATGAATGTTTTTGAATAACACCAGTAATCTGAAGGTAATGAAAGCAGTTTATGCAAGGTGCAATAAACAGCCATTGTTGTGTCTACAGAACATTACTTTATGCTACTGTGAAGATTATGTCTTTTTAGTCTTCCATCTGTTTTGAAAAAAAATAAAATTCAGAGGCCACTAGTCTGAAAGAAACAAGGACAAGATAATAACTAGAGACACAATTAATCCCTGTGCTTTGGAATAGGACAAATTGTTACAATAATCACAGAGAAAGCTGTACAGAGGTTATAGGAAGGCAAGTTAATGCAATGCTTGAAAAAGGGAACAAAGAGTGTTAGAGCTAAATTACTAAAGCAAAGAAATGAAAATACAGCTTAATAAGGAACAAATGTTGCATGCTGTGTATTAACAGTGGAATGCTTGCAGAAAATATGGAAAAGTCTTTGTTTACTCAACCCTGACTCATGGGCAAAGGTTTACATAAACTGAGCTTCTCTCCTGATCACAGGTAAGTGGGAAGTCCTGTGGGGATGGTTAGTCAATAGGGCTTCTCATTCACTTGAAATCAGACAAATGTTTGGATTCAGTCACTCAGGTATGCAAATTGGTTGTATAATTGTCAGCAAAAAGCTTCCATTTTATCACTGGGGCCAAGATCCCACTAATGCAGCAGGCTCCAGCTCCATTGGCAGCACTGGCTTCTAAAGGAGCAGCAGAGTTCTGGCAGCCAGGATCCATGGCTGCAGCTCAGCCCTGCGCCCGTACAGCATCGCACGGTGCTCTGTCTTCCCGAGCTGCTTCTGGGGCTCTCCACTCACTGACAGGAATGAGCTTTTGTCTTATGTGCAAAGGAGGAAATATTAGCAATAAAAGTCCTGATTAATGAATATACAGAACAGATCCTGCTTTCAGTCATGCCCTTTCAACCTCACTGAAGTTGAGGCCATCTTGAATCTTGTCAGGACTCTTTCAAGCCTGCATCACCTCCAGAAATCCAGAGAATTTTGGGATGTTAAGGGCCAGGACCAAGAAAGCAAAAGTTTATATAGTGGGACATCAAAGTGGGGAAGAGAAAATGCACCTAGAAAGGACCACAGCGGGTGATGTAAACCCTTATTACAGTCTATAGCAATTTAATGGAAGTAAGTCAGAATAAATAAATACCTGAGGTGGAACCAAGAGGCAGCTGACCCAGCCTGAATGGGAACTAAATTGCATTTGACTCTATTGCATCACTAAATTACCCTTCTCAAGGAGAAGGAATAAAAGTTCCATGTTGGTTTTTTTTCTTTTCTCCACTTTAAAAAAAGTTTTAATAATTCAAAGAAATGTCTGCTGTTAATAAATGTGCATGGTAAATACTTGATGGATTGAATTCATTCCCCTCTTTGTGTGCTGACATCCTTCTTGCTGCATAGGGAGATTCTACAGATGTACAGAAATGCTGCACAGGATGGGACATTTCTTTATGGCATTTCCGTGTGCTTTAAATCTCTGAAGAGTTTTCTGTGTGTGTGCTTTATATTGAGTCGTTAAATACAAAAACAAACTTATTCACAAACCAGCTTTGATCTAGGCTTCCTGTGATTTATCTCGGCTGCCTATAGCATGCACTGAAATCCTACATGATTGTTATTAGCTCCCCAAATATTTATATCACTCCAGATAATCAATGCTTATCACAGCCAATACAGATGTTACAAGTTCCTCAAAGAAAGGCACTGTCAGCATAATAGCATTTTAATTATTGCAGCATATGTTTTCAAATAAGTCTTTTCTTTCCAGTATCAATTGAACAGAGTAACTCTACACATCTTATTAATAGATGATGTTAAAAGTATTATACATGTAAATTACAGCTTTTCCCACTAAGTGTAAGAAGCAATAATGCAATGTCTTGGAGGTATTAATGTTCACTTAATTTAAATCATGTTGCTAGTGCTGTTTTCTGTTCTCATTCCCTTGCGTTTGCGCTCTCTACAGAATGTTTTTCATTCAACTGCTGTGTAAAACAAATTTGCTTGTGGGGGTTTGGTGATATAAAGTATCTGACTGGCACCAGTGCGTTAGTTATTCTACATGTAACTGAAAACATAAATTCAATATTTGGAGAAGTAGAGATAGCAGCATCTACTGGTTTAGAAGATGCAGATGACATGTTTTTCTTATCAAGTGTGCTGCAAGTTCATGGAGAAGTTCAATGGAGAGCACACTGAGCCCTTCTGTCCCTCAGCTTCTCAACTTTATGTAGCCTCTTACACCCTGCACCATTTTGAAGTTCTCCAAAAGGAAGTGCAATGCTTTTTTGGTTTTTTAAAAAGATATTTCAGAGAAAATAATATTATTTACTTCATGTAAGGAAGACTAAATATTCATCTGTCTACCAACAGGATCTAGGCTAGGAACCCTACAGAAATACTTCTGTAGGCAGCATAGTCATGTTTGAAAAGGGGAATTACTCTTTATCTCTGTATAGAAGTACTTGCTGCTCATGCAAGATATTAGGGACTCAGTTCTGAATCAGAATTCTGATTCTGTCTTCTGGATAGATGCAAATCAGAACACAGATATACAAATTGGTGTGAGGATTTTTCATGCCTTAACTACCTAAAATTTTGACTCTCACCTAAAAAAAACCCACTAAATTAAAGTTAAAAATATTTTTGAAGTGGTTGAGCATATTTCTCTTATTACTGTTCTCATGCCATAAATCTGTAATTTTTTTTGTCTCTGATGCATACAGAATATACACACACATACATATATGCATGCACATGTAGACATACAAAAGTCTGCTGAAATTCTTGATTCTTCCAACTCACACTGAGTACAATAATCAAAGATTTTCCTGAAAATCCCTGTTCCTGAGGTCATTGGATTAGTTCAAAATTTCAGCTTCTGTTTGAAATGCAGGCTTTCTGGAACCTTAAAACCACCAGGTAAATCTGGAGCTTTCATGACTGACTCAGAAAGCTGAAATGTAACAGTAGTAAGTTATCTGTATATTTAGAAAGAGAGAATAATTTGGATAAACAGTTATTTGGAAGTTTATAATGCATCCGAATGAGACTTCTTTTTTTTTTTGCAGGCTGACAGACTTGCAATTTTACAAACCATGCAATGTAATCAATGTAGGTCCCCGCAGCCTCTATTTCTAGTCATGTTACCCGTGAAAGGCATGTTTCTTCTGCTGGAAATGGTATGTCATCTTTATTGTTACTTACTAGAATTATTTAGGTTAGAAAATACCTTTGAGATCTTTGAGTTCAACCATAAATGAAGAATTTGACTGAGTGTGGTGGGGTTTTGTTTTGCAGGAACACTTTGCTTTTCTGATGTTTGTTTTTTGTGGTTTTTGTTTTACGTTGTTTTAGGTTTGGTTTTTTTTTTTTTTTTTTTTTTAAACTTTCCACATTCAAAATGATGGCTTGAGCTCACTTATATGGTGTCGTAAGCTCACTGATCACTATCACAAGACTGCAAACTAAAAAGCAGGCTAAAGTTAAGTTGATTTAACTCAGAATTGAATGTAAACTCTTGTTCCTAAAAAAAAATTGCACATAAGTGGGTAGTTTTCAGTGCAGTGGATAAATTTTATATTCTTTCATAATTCATTTGATTGTTTCTGTACAACAACTCTGCTGGAGAACTCTGACAAATGTGATACTCATGCTGTGTGAATGTCTCATTCATGTTCAAACTGTACCAATTCAGGGTAACAACCAGTGGGAATAAAGCACTACCTGCTGACCTATAAACATAAAGGGAAAAGAAAACTGGAAAAAAGGGACCATGTTGGTAATGCACATTCCATTTTAGGATTAAGGAAATAGTCACTGGAAATAATTGTTGTTGAGAAGACCTCCTCCTCTGTTGATTTCTATTAGAAGTGTATGAATTGTTTCCTTTTACACCATTGAAATGTAGAAAAAAAATTTTAATACAGAGAGTTAAATTAATGGAAACAATATCTATGTTAACATGCAGAGAGGTGTACTTGGGAGCTGTATCCTTGTAGCCTGGTCTGCTGCATGGATCTCTGAGGACAAAAATATCAGGAGATTCAGTGCCACTGACTTGCACGTGCTAAAAGGGCAGTGGATTAAAAGTTGGTCCTCTGTTTTCCTTCAGCATATATTGTCTCTTCAAGTAAAGTTTCAGGTCACTTCTAGGGCATCATTACAGGTAAATGGGCACTGTGTTTACTAGTCTCTCTGGTAGACAAGAATGTTTCAGTTTTAATGATTGCAAGATCAAATATTTGACAAAAAGTGAAAAGCAAAGACCGGACATATATATTCTAAAGTGAAAGAGGGAGGAGAATAATGAGTTTGAAGGGAATAAAACACAGGCTGGTTTGTGGAAAAGAATGCTACAAAGGTCTCTGTGTGAATCTTCAGTTCCTGGAGTTTCTGCCAATTCCTTTTATTACTATTTCAAGTAACCAGGTACATATGGCATGTTTGTAAGTAAAGCAGTCAATGAAGTTAGTTACACCTCTGCATTTATTACCCTACCCCTGAGTATTATTAACTTTTACATTCCCCATAAAATATAATTTATCACTTAAATAATTTGCTTTGTGTCAGGGTTCAGTGTGCTCCAGTGCTTTCCTGCTCATTAAATGAGATATTTTTACTTAATGAGCCCAGAATGTCCTTTGCATGTAACATTAGAATTGATTTCAAACCTCCATTTTTCTAACATATTTGTGTGTAATTTCAGAATGTGGGCTTCATTCCACAGTCTTACTCTGGAGAAAAAAGAGCTACAAAGAATAATGACCCATGACTTCTGAAGAGGAATGCAGTAAGTGTGCATGAATATTTAAAAAAAACCCGTATTATCTGCCTGCACTTTGCATTCTTTCATCTAGTTTAAAAGTCTGAATTACTATTTGAGCCTGATGCTGCAGTTACTATAAACATAATACTCCATTAGGAAAGTGTTTTTAGAAGGGACTGCAAGATATGGGTTTCCATGAAACTAACAGCATTTAAAAATAACCCCACATTTAGATGTATGTGTGTGATGCCCTAATTCATACAGCAGACAGCTAGTCTTTCAAATGTACATAACTCACATATAAAATGTATATCCATAGGATAAATAAACATTGTAGAACTCTAGCAATGTGCACCTAATGGGGATCTGGCTCATCTCTTTGCAATTGCAAAGAATCACTTCGCAATTATTTAATAAAATCTGAGTAGAGAAACCCTCTGTTGTGCAGTAAATCATTTGCTCATAATAATCACTGGAACCAAAAACCAGCCCAAACCTCTGAGCTATCTCAGCAATTCCAGGATAAACACTGTGCCGCCACACTTTAAATGGAATTTTGCCACCAGCTAGGTTTCAAGGAGTCAGTGAGTAGTATATGATGGATTCACAAGTGGGTGTTCATTTGAGTACATTACAGCAAATGTGACCATCTGTGCATCAGCTGTACACCACTGACATGCAGGGTGCAAGTCTGACCAGTCAGGTGCTCAGGATCTATGGCAATTTGCATGGCATGAAACACTCAATAAAGGACAGGAAAGCTGAAATTCAATCCCATAAAAATGTTAATATTGTAATATAGATTTTTTTTTTCTTCTGAAAAAATATTAGCTTGTGAAATAAGCAAAAAAATAGTTAACTGAACTTACAACTTTTTTTCAGAGTCTATTTGGCCGTCATTAAATGTCATATGCACATTTTCCCATGGTTGCCTTGTCTTACCTGATAAGGAGCTTGGGCCTCTCTTTCTGTTTGCTCCTCTGGGCCAGGTTCTTGGCTGATGTCTGTTTCCTACAAGGCACATGCAGCCATGTACCTGTGGCACAGCTGGATGTGCTGCAAGTGTTTATTGTGGGATGTGCCGTGGCTACCGTGGATCACGGTGGGCAAAGGAGCACGAGCAGGAGCCAGCAGTGGGTAGGCGGTCTGTGCCTTGGTGTAGCAGCCTTCCTCAACACACTGTCATGTTTGCCAGGAGAAATCTCAAAAGTCTCATCAGACTGACAGAGCCACACTATTTGAAAAAAGTTTTTAAAACAGTGCAATAATATTTCACAGGACTGGGTCAGCCTTGTAGGTCAAGGAGAAAAAGAACATTTCCCTGGTTGTGGCAAGGAGAAAAAGAGAACATTTCCCTGATTGTGGCAAAGGAATTAACAGTAGTGTGATTATCCATACTAGTGTATGAAATGTGAGATCTTCATCTTTGACATACAGAGATGGAAAAACAAATGAAAAATTGGAACCAGCTGTTGATTATAATTTAGTGAGGGTTGAACACACCCAGGTTATTTATTAAGGCCATCTCATCTTTGAAAAGGCTACTAAGTAGTATAATAGCTCTGATACAGATTGGGGAAACAATGTCATTGAATATGTAAAATATGAGGGAATCCGTACTCTGCTCTTGCTGTTACCCATCAGAGGGTGCATCACGTACCCCTAGGAAATCAGTTTATTTTGCTTGTCCTTACAGTCCTTCATAATTTTGTCCACTTGCGCTGCAGACAGTTCTGTTGATACACTGAAGCTGAATGTGCTTTTCTTTTGCATATTTTTCACTGTAAAATGAAAAGGAAGAGTGTTGGTGTTTTGTTTTGTGCTTTGTTTTATTTTGGATTTGTTCCCTCTCCTTCCTCTCCCCCTCCCCCAATAAAAATAATGTTATCATTTGCTTCAGAAAAATAGTGAAATATCACTTTAGATAGAAAAGAAGTCTTAGAAGACTTTAGAAGTCTGTAGTATTGTAGCATATTTATATGGTCTGATGAGTTCTCAGGTAAGAGACTTCTTTCCCCCTTCTGATTCTATAACAGCAGTATATCTGCTCTTAATTTCATTTTTTTAAGGATAGACATGAGGTATTTTAAATTTCATTTGAATTACTTTTCTAGATGGTAATTATAATTGATTGTTATGTTTCAAATTCTAGTGTCAAAGAATTTATTTTTTAAATGAGAGGTAAGTGATTTCATTAAAATTTCACTGAAACATCTAGCCAAAATAATTAATTTTTAAAATAAATTTTTATTTTCTGCACTGTGAATGTTTAGTTGCTCTGGATGAATAATAGTTTGGTTGTTATATCATATAAATCCTGGTGATGTCTCAATGTGTGCAGAAAGGAAAATGTGATGAACCTATTTGAGAAATTTCTATGATGGATCAGCAAGTCTTTTGGGAGAGGGGGTTGCTGTGTTGCAGCTTAGAGTTGAGACTGGACCTATTGGAGCTGCAAAACTGGAGCTTTCTCCCCTTTGGCATGTACCACTCCTGGAAACACATTATACTTTAAGAAAATTCAGATAGATTATAGAGGAGTCACGCCTATAATATTTCCTTTATTCCTGTAATTGACAGTTTGCATTTTATTAGTATGTATACAGCTGATCTTGGCATGGGTTTTAGGAGGTAATTCTTTTCATCAGGGAACTGCCAAGGCTGTGTTTTGGTTGCTGTTGTTCCAGATCCCAAGTCTGGGGAAGAGCACAGTTTGTTGTGGAAAGCCTCTGGCTAACAGTCACACGTGGGGTATTGCAGAGCTGGTCACTGGTACCAATGAAAAGGCACTAAAGGTGCCTGCAGCCCAGCTGAAGGGTGCTCATAAGGGGCACCTCAAGAAAGTGAGAAGCACAGCAACCTAAGGTCATACCCTGATTTTTCTCTGACATTTGAGACCCTTGTCTGTGGCTAGAAATGGTTGAAGAGGGAATAAATGTCAGCTGGATACAAGTGTCATTTAAGGAATAAGTACATTGCTCCTGTGGGCTTGTATCAAAAGATCCAATATATGCATCTGCAGGCAACAAATTCTACCTAGATTTTTTTTTTAATCAACTATTTGTATTTGAGAAATCATCTATGTGGTTTCAAGAGTGGGTGATATAATGGTGCTTATCAGATTCCTTTTGGGAATGGCAGTAAGTATTTTATAGCTAGTTCCAGTTAATATAAACTTTCCATAAATCAGATACGTAACTTTTTACACATGTAGACTAAGGCCAAAGGTTCTCTTCACTCTTTGAGAGCACTGATATTAAATTTTTTATTAGTACCCATGATGAATAATGCACTTGACTTCAGTTTTGACAGTACTTGAGAGAAACTACTACATGTTTCTTGTAGAAGTACCTAAATAGCCAACTTTAATGCAGAGTAAAAGTTTATCTTTCTTTTAAATGAATTACTTCTTTGCTCAGTTTGTTACCTCCTGACAGCTGCAGCCTTTCTTGCATCAGCGGTCTCTGTGTTGCTGCCATCATATTGTTTGTGTGTTCATGGCTGGCTTTCAAGCTATCATTTCTTTGTGGCTTGCGGCTGTGTGGCTTGGTTTTACAAATGAGTCCTGGAACTAATATTGCCACGGCCATCCACTTTGCCACTACTGTGTATACTTGCAGCTGTCCAGAAACTCTTGTGGAGAAATGTGAATTGTTATTCTTAAACCTAAACACAGATTTTAATATTTCGTACTATTGGCCACTGTCCCTACGTTCATCTGGAGTTATTTGGGCACTCTCCTGCTTTTATAGCTCAGATTCTTCACACTTTTCTATTTGAGTCCTGTGATGCTTTGACTTCTCTGCTATGTTTGGGATGCTCCCATATTGTTTTCAATTTGGCTGGAGTAGTTTTGCTTGCTTGCAAAATCCTAGGCTTTATTTTAGATCTTTGATACACTCTTTCCAAGTGTTTTGATACACTCTCTGGGTGTTTTATACCAAATCCAAAGAACCATCCAGCTTTCTGCCAGGAAGCTAACCCTTCCCTCCATATTATGAGGTTTATTGCAGTTCACATCAGTTAAAGGCTTTTCTGTGATTTCTCTCTCCCTTTTCTATTGCTTGCTTGGAATTGAGTTTCATGGGGATTTTTTTGCATGGGAGTATTTTACATGTAGCCTGATTAATATCTCCTTCTAACCACTGCAAGTCTTAAATGAGTGTTAATAAAATAAATAGTTGCTGAAAGTTGTGAGTAACACAGGGCAGATTTTCTTAGCATCCTGTGTTCCTGGGAAGTTAAACTGCAGTAAGAAATGCTAAACAGTACAGAACTTTCACCAGAACTTCTGAATTTTTAGAACTGTCATCTGAAAATTGTAACTTACAGAAAATAAAACCCCTGTAAATGAAACTGGTTCTGATGTTCATGAATCTAACCTTGCTATTCTGCAAGTCTCCTTCTTTTACATGTTAAGCGCAAAATGATTCTATGAGGAAAATGAGCTTAAATCTCATTAGACATCACCCTGTATTAATGGAACTGGTTCACTCATATTTTATTTATTAAATAGTATTTGTCAATGTGTTTTTCTATTTTAAACTCTTACTGTAAAAGAGAGCATTATCACCTCAAAGTATTTGTTTCCTAGAGTGAATGCCAATATTATCCAGTCACGCCATATTCTCCTAATTATGCTGAGGGTTTCTTTCCTAACAGCATTTATTTTTGGGTGTCAACAATACTTCAGTTAAATGTAGTGTAAAGTGCACTTATTTAGCAAACTTGTCCTTCAGAAAAGGGGTTTTTTGTCTTTAAAACACCACTAGATTTTTTTTCTGTCAGTGCATGATACAATAGAAATCTTAAATCAATAGCACTTCTTATTCCTATGCAATTGATGCATAACATCCTTCTTCACACACAGGTTTAATGTGTTGTAAATTAATTATCTGGAATGCGTAGAGGGTCAATGGACCTTGGTATGACGGGGATGTAACGTTAAAGTGTTCCATTTCCTTCCAGCCCTGCTCTGCTCTCTTGCCGACTCCTCTCTCTGTGTCAGCTATGCCATCTTCTGCACTTTGGTCCCTTAAGTGTTGTTAATGCCCCTCGAGGGCTTGATCAATAGGAAAAATTTGCTTTACCATAAATTTGTCCAACCATTTTCTTTCTTCTGAAGATGGAGTACCTTTCTTAACTGGACTTGTATAATGCTCCTTAGTAAAGTATTCTTACTCTCAGAGAAATTTAAAATAATAGCCTTATTTTAAATCATAATGAAATTGCAGAGATTCTGCACAGACAAATGCAGATGTAATTTTTGGTTTTTAGGTGCCTAAAAATGAATCAACTATGCTTCAAATGTCTGTCAGGAGGAGTTTTGCTTTACTGTAGCTACACATCAAACCAGGTAGATGAATAAAACTGTTATTAACTGCGAAGAAACGCTGAAGGAGGGATTCTCAACCATGAAGAATGCAATTAAAATATGCATTCACTGGTTTTAGAGTAGCCAATTTCCTTTAAAAATCAGAGAGGCCACCTCTATTATGTTTTTTGAAGGCAGCTTGGCTATTAGTTGCTAGGGTAACAAGATCCAAGACAGTGAATAAGTCCTGTCCAGGCAGCACAGTGTTATGGGTGTCTAAGATGAATGTGAAGAAATGCTGGTAGGAACACTCAATTATGGGTTAGTTTAATTTTTATTTATCAGTCTTTTTACTACAAGGATGGTCAAAATATGTATATGTTTGTAATTAAAAAGGTGCTGGTGTATTTTAACTAGCTGAGTAACAGATGACACTAAACTATTAAAGTAGAAAATACTTCAAATCTCAATAAAAAAAAAAGAAGAAGTGCTACTTAAAACTCCTAGCATGTTGGTGGGATCAATTTAATGTCCTGTGCTGTGTCAATGTCACTTTCATAAACTTTTGCTGAAGTGCTTTTCCTACTGTATGTTGAATGATGTTGTCAGGACTGTGAGTCGGGGGTACGGTGGATTTGAGTCTACTTTACTTCCCTTGATGAAAAGGTCACTGCCACTTGTAAATCTGTTTTACTCCCTGCACAGTTGTTAGTGTCAAAGTCTGTCAGCTCTGTGGGATGTTAAAATTATACAACTGTGGTAGGAACAAGGATCACAAATTCCCAAGTGGTACATCCCAAGAAAAAGTCTCTGATCTTTGTGTAAAAGTTCTGGGGAAAGATTTTCATTCAGGATTTTCAGCTCACTTTGGCTTGATTGCAGAAATAAACAAAATTTCTGTTCTGTTCCTCCCATCTGGTGGGCCTTCCCTACCGATAGCTCATCACAAGGCCACTTATGTCTGTAGTTTATGGTTGCAAGTGAAAAAAATCCCTGCTTTATTTTTTTAAGGCTGCAAGGGCTCCAGTTAAAGCACAATTAAAACCTGGCCTGTGTTGCGTTATGTGATTATGTTTTGACAAATCATCACGTTAGATCAGCTTCACAATTATTCGTAAGCTATTTGAAAAATACAAGGAATGAACACGAAGTAAAACAACTGGCCAATTTAGGGGATAACACCTGACCTCCAAACCAAGCTTCCAACCACTGTAAGAAAGGCAAATGAAAAAACCTCCAAAAACCAACAGTTTCTTTTCCCTTACTCATAGCATCATAGAAACTGTTCTGTGTATATGCAAAGACAGTTTTTTACTCAGCACTTTTCTCATGTGAGTTGTAATACTTTGCCAGTGTACAGCAAATGCAGTGGGAGCACAACCAGCTGGAGTGCCAGGAGCGGCCGTGTCCCCTGAGCTTGATTGATTATGACATGGAGTTTTTGAAGTTTTATGCTCAGGCAGTGCAGGAGATGGACACAAAGTTCTTTGCATGTGAAGTATGGCCAAAGCTTTTAGGTGGTCAATTGCCTGATTAATCCAAAGGCCTCTGCTAAGACAGAGTCAAGCTTTTCATACTGTGAGCTATTTCCATATGACCTTGCGACTAAATTGATTTTTGAACGAAGTGGAGCAGGTTGCTGCTGAGGAGACAGAATGGGACCCGAAAGGGGCAAACACTGAATCTTTTTGGCTTGACTTTCAGTCAAGGTAACTCACTGGGGTCCTGAAGGTGATGCAAGTAAACATCTGCCAAGTGAATCTTTGTGTCAAGGCAGCCATTGTGGGCAAACTGGGATAGGCAGCTGTGGGTAAACATTTATCAGTGTGCCAAGTAACCATCAGCATAATGGGGAAGAGGGCACACTATGATCCTGATTTTCTTTTGCTTTAATTTTGAACCAGAAAATTCTCTTTATATGCAGCTGAATTAAATCTAGAAGCTGTCTCAGGCGCTCCTTTCAGTGATACGAAAGCAAAATCTTTCATATGAAGTTTTTCTTATCGTCTGCTAAAGTTTTGAATGATAGGTAAACAAATGGGAGAAAAAAGAAAAAAACCTGAAGTTTTAATTACTCTGAGAAAAAATTTACTACCATCCCTACCAATCACTACCTTGGTTTTATAGATATCTTTCAAAATGTCATCCAATCTGCCTTTAAGATCATAAACATTTCTGCTTAATTCTCCTTCCCTGTCTTCTGAGAGAATTGCAACATAAAAATTCACCTTTTTCCTTTCTTATCAGATTAATTTCTACTGTTTGAAATTGTCAAAAACCAAATGGCAGATATTTGTACTTACATAATTAGAAAGCTGAATAGATGCCTGTCATATTAGTGCTCGTGTTTTCTGAAGACTCACATTGTTATACAGAGGGCTTGTCTGAGGAATGTAAACAAATACCCACCTTATCAGGACTTTTACATCTGAGAAATAGAAAACAACATTTTTTTCCTACTCTCTGCCTTTTCTTATCCCTCCAGTTCTCTAGACTTTGCTTGATCTTTTGCAGTTTGTAATTTTCAGCATCTCTAGGCACAGGCAAATGAAGTAAAATTGCAAACTCTTGGAATGGTTCTTTTAAACAGGAAGAGTGATTCCACACTCTCAGGTCTGTGCACACTCATATAGTGTGTATCTGGTATATAGCTACTTTTTCACTCTGAAATAAAATAAAGAAATGTGCAAATGCTAATGTATTTTCATACATCTTGTGGATATTTTTATTTTTTATAAAAACGAATTTTCAAAAAATGATTAGTTATATTTCAAGATAAAAATCAGAGATCTGTTTATAATATAAAGAATCAGATTTATTTAATTATTTAATTGTTTTATTCTGGACCGGTCTTCTACATTTATTTCTAGGCAAAAAGAAATAGAGCTTAAAACAAAGACTCTGCCAGGATTTTGAGAGCTTTGGAAAAGTTACTTACAGATCAAGCCTCTGATCTGACTGAATATCTGAGATGATTCACAGACAAAAAAATATTAAGGCCTTGTGTAGCATTTTCAGCCTTTCCAGGGAAAAAGGTTGCCTAATTGTACAAATATTCAGTATCAATGATATAGCCTTTCCTTTAGTCAATTCATTTGAAATACTGAATTTTAAAGTAGTTACAAAGCATTGTGGTCCTTTTGATAAAAGAGACAATACTTAGGTGCTCCTTATTCTTTGAGTCTCATTTAGCCATTGTGAGCTTCATACAGACGATCTAAAATGGGCTTGTCAAACACCTGCCCACGAGTATCTCCCAGGTATTACTGGGCTTTTTGCATATGCTTAACCCTTGCCTTTCTTCAAAATTTCAGTCATATTCTTATTGCTTCCTTTCATGGCAGACAAAATTACACCCCTTTGGACTTCCTAAATGTGTGTATTCTACGTCAGCCTGCAGAGATTTCTTATTTTCTCAGTCTGATGTTACTATTATGAGTCCCCTCTCTTTTATTGTATTTTAAATAAAGATTTCAACCTTTTTTTTTTTTTTGATGCACTGAAACACCTTTTCACTTTCATCAGAGTTTTCCAGATCTCCTATCTGCTTTGCACAGTCTGTGCTGTCCAAGTCACAGCCTCTTCTCTTGGTATTCCAAGAAGGCATTTTCTCCTTGTAGTTTGTGTTCTTAAATCTTGCTCAGAAACTTTCCTTTCCCTCTTGGCATACCAGGCAATATTTTGGGATATTCTGTCAGATAGACTAGCAAACACCACCACTTTATTTTGTAGATCCAGTGACATGCTGGCGGAGCCCATACAGTGCTACGAGGTAGTTCTGTAGGTCTCAGCTGTGTGTGGATGAAGGATATCTCTTGTTCTGGACTCTCTTCTGATCCTGGGGAAAGACTGCCCTTTTTGCTTGTTTACTTTGGTCTAGTCTCCAGACTGAATGTTGCCTTAGCAGAGTTGAACCATTCTCAACTTCCTCTTCAGCTAATTGTTATTTTTATTCTGAGAATGAGGTCTTCTGAGGCGAATCAGGCCAGGTATGAAGTGCTTTGTCCCAGTATGATTTCATGTGAGGACTCCCTGTGTGATTCTTACAGCAGCAGCCCAAACAGCCCCTTATCTGTATGTCCAAGGCTGAAGGACTACATGGAGATATGTAAATTTGCAGTAAGTTTTGCAATATCTGATATGAAGCATCAATATATTGGTGTTAGGCTAGAGGGCTGCAGTTTTTTGAGAGAAGCAGATGTATGAGATGTGCATCATATTACCAGTGGTAGCATGGACAGCATTTTTTGAAAAAACTTCAGCTCAAAAATGTGGCTCAAGCAGAGGTTGAAACTGAAGCCTCTGCTCAGCTGAGATGGGAAATTGCATTTGGGAAGAGGTGAATAAATACCCATGACAAATCTTCAGCTGGTCTTTTTGATTTCAACCTTTCATTCCCATAATGGAAGATCATTCATGAATGATCATTACCCCAAACAGAAGCTCTCAGTGGCAACAGTAATTTAGGCTGGGAGCAAAACCAATTATTTTGATGAAACTATACTAAAGGAGGAAGTTAATAAAGATTATCAATTTGTGACAAACTTTTTGCTCTGAAAAAAAAGTTTATGCTGATACTTACATTTGCAGAAGCATAAAGCCTTTATAAAACCCCAAAAAACCCCTAAAACCTGTAACACTTTACCCAGCTTCATGGAATTGTTCTTCTGCAGAAATTTTGAAGGAAAAACAATTAAGAAGAGCTGGTGTATGCATAAGTGCTAAATATGTGGAACATTCCCAGCTACTGCCACATGTCAGTGATCCTGCCCCTGGGATCAGGCTGTTTGCTGGTAATTTCAGTGTGAGGAATCTCTGGGACAGTGAACCTGCTGAACGGGGGAGAACTGGTGACCTGCCACTCCTAAACCAGGATATACTGTGTTCCTATACTTGTTCGTTCAAAAATCTGTGCAACAAATCTAGCTAAACTATCTTTATTGCTAAGATACAGAGCTGAGTAATTTCATAAATTAATTCTTTTGGAGCCATCTTTCTACTTGCTTCAACATTTTCATTGTTTCATCTGGAAGTGTTGTATGTACCTCACAGGTGCAGTGGCATTCTGCATTATTTATACCTAATATTTGATGTATCAGTTTTAATGCAAAAAATTAGTGCTACATAGGTCCCTTTATATAGACCAAAAAAAGAAGGAAAAAACCTTCCATCATTTCCATATACTCACCCTCTATGTGCAGTTATGATCTGGGTTGCCCCTATTGTTGGTTAATGAATGAATAACTGCCTGCATTTCCCACCTGCGATCAGGTTTTACTGCAGGAATAAAGCAAGGTCAAAATAATATTTAATGTTTAGACACCATGCTGGTAGTGTTCCAGTCAGCAGACTATTCTTAAAGAAGAGCAACAAATTAGTATTAAAAGCTCTCCACAACAAGATGTGCTAAAATCATACTGCATGCTCAGTGACCTGTAGAAAGAAAATGTAATATGCTGCTTTCTAGTGCTCTCAGCCCCAGCTGCTGTATTGTCAATTATGTCACTACAGTTTTTCAGAGGTGGAGCCAACATGGCTCAAGAAAATAACAAAACAAGAAAAAGAAAAGAAACAAAATAAACAAAAATAAACCCTGGATGCAAGAGGAGAGGGGGTTGCAAGCACAGAATGTTTTGTTCCAGTGGTGAGTTTGAAGGGGCTGCCCTCTTTAGCACAATGGGAGCCAGCTTCCCTGTGTGTTCTCTGAAGTGGCTTATTGCAGCACAGTAATATTATATCTTAATAAGCATAACACTCTGAACTGAGGCATATTTTTAAGTCAGACACATGGGAGGGAAACATATCAGAGCAGAGCTGTGTTATTTTTAATGGAGCATGTGTTTGTCTTGTAAGTGTGTCAGAAGAAAAGGAACAGGTCTCAGGTTTCTTCTCACCATGTCTAACGTAGGATGGGCACTCCAACTGCCTCTCTAAGTGACATCAGTGCTCTTTGATATTGCAAATGACACTGGATGGTCTGGACTACACTTATGCCTCACAGTCAGTGACACTGAATATGTGTTGTGTGTTTCAGTGTTCGTTGAAGCTCTCCTTCAGATGAAGCTCTTTGAAAACCACGAAGACCAAGATAGCTTTCATTTGATAAACAAGATTGTCAGAAGAGACTGTCCTTTTCCCAGCTTTGCATGGGTGGGTGGTACAGGTGATGGAGCACATGCTCTGCAGGAAAACATTTCCTTTCACATTCAGCTGGAAAGTAGATCTTGCAGCGTGGAATTGATAGCTGCCATGTGTACCATACTGCAGCCCCTGCCACTCACCTCTTATTCTTAACGTCAAAAACAATATTAGAGTAAAAATGTTTGCAATTAAATTCTGAAGGAAATTTTACATTTCAATTAATATTGATAATGGGTTTTGTAATAAGTTTTAGGTCAAGATGTATCATAAATCTATTTTCCACAGAGCACAGAAAATATATACTTATTCTGTCTTTGTGGTATGACCGGATCTAGTCTTACATACAGCAGCCAGCTGAGGCTGCTTGTCTATTATAGTCTCTTCCACCATTCCTGACAAATGAACAAATAACTAGATGCCCTGTGAAACATTTTAAATAGAACTGTCTCCTGAAAAAGCTGTTACTGACAGAGACAGGTTCGATCCAGATCAAGAGAACCTGCTGTGGAGTAGAAAAGATCAATACTGGTCGCTGCCTTTTTTATTTCAGATTTTTTTATTTTAACTAAGCATAGGTAAAGATTATGATGAATAAAGTAAAGCAGAAAACAAGCAATCTATGAACTGAAGTGCATCCTTCTTATTAAAGCTTATTGTGCTCTTAAAGTAGTAGCAGAGGCTGTTGCTATGAACTCTATCATGCAAGAGGCTTTCAAAACAGCATTTAAAACTATGTATTAGCTAGAAACCACTTTGCCCACAAATTTTGAAAGAGCTGAAAGTACCTTTTGAATAGGAACCAATGTATTTCATGGCAGAGTAAATTAGCTGCTATTTTTTACTTTTGAAGTATTTGATCAAAATCCAGTACTGAACATAGTGTCTTAAATTAATTCTATTTAGGAATTCTTCTCTGCTGGTTACAACCTGGATCCTATAGCACCAACTGTTGTGTTCTGTGGCCCACGCACGAGGGTTCCATGTTTCCAGCGCCAGCTGGAGGCGCTAAGCTCCCGTTCTTATCTTTGGAAATGAGGCATGGGTTTGTGGACAGATAAAAATATGATTGTTTTTATTTCTTGCATTCAAATAGCGTCATCCACCATGACTTTGCTTAGCAATGAAAATAGAAATTAAGAGAAAAGTCGCCAAGACCAGCCCAGCAATGGAAAACTATAAAACAAAATTTGACAGGTTTTAGGAAGCAAGGCTGGAATTATAGCCATAATATTCTCAATAACCTTTGGCTAAGTCCAGGAATTCAGTTTGCAATATAATCAATCCTCTACAATCCAGAAGTATTAAATTAATCATTAGAATGTTGTTTTCTCCTTCCCAAACCTTCTATGTAACAAGCAGCTCAGTAAGATGAAAGGCATTTGTTACTGAGAACAGCCTTAAGGAAAGCAAAAAGAGCAAATCTGGAGAACAGATTCATATTTTTCTGGAAATGGGTAGTATTCATAAAATATTTAGCAAGTTCAAGGTCAACTTGTTCTCCTTCTGTATACTGTTCATAACAGGTATTTGACAACTCAGTGACAGTCAATCTAGCAGCTGAACTGAATATATTGGGCCATCCAGTTTAAATAAAAACTAAATCTTCATTGTGAAATGAGCACAACAAACCCAAGAAGAGCAAAAGGCTTTCCTGTTTCCTAAATTCCAAATAAGATCAACAAAAACGGTTATAAATGAGAGGAAATAGATGTAATTTTGATAAATAAGGAGATGTATGCATAAATGGCAAGAGATTATGATCCTTCACACCATGGTGGTGTTGTCTTCTCACTGAAGTGAAACTTAATAATCCTGAGCATTCCACAGATTTATTTTCAGTATGCCATGTCTGCAAAATTACATAACATCAATAAGATACTGACATTTTGCTCTTACAATTACTCGGAACTTGTCTTTTCAGTTCCTATACAAGACCATCCTGGAATTCATTTAATATTGACTGTTTCTCAAAATGCTCTGGGATACAGTAAAAGGTATCCCTTAGTGACTGTCATCCTACTGAAAAGTGAGATTATACTCATTGCATTGGAATAATGAGATTTTCATCTAACCTCAAAACCTGGTGAAAATAGCAGCTCAGGGAGCCACAGAGACATATGTTTTGGAAATCCCGAGGATATTGATTTTTGTATCCATGCAAATTCTGAGTTTGGGTCCATTTTCAATTCTAATACTTTTCTTTTTAGTTATGTCATCATGAGTCTTAGAGAACTTATTCTTTGTCGTGTATGTTCCAAACAAAATGGATAAACATGATGTACACCTATCTTTTTAACAAATTCTTCTAACTAAAAATTAATCTTACCATGGTGTATGTTGGAGGCCGATGGTCCTAAACAACCAGCTCATATCATCCCTCCATCGCTTCCAAATGGCACAGATATTTCTAACAGTGAAAGTGCATCATATCACCAATTGCCTTTTCTCTTTCAGTAAGACATACAATGAAAATCAACTAGCAATTGTTTTGTGGGTGGGTTCATGGATTAAAGATCAACTATAAATTGAGAGGAGTATCGAGTTCACAATATACTTGTTTCCTTTTTGGAAACCACTATCTGCTTTTATTTTCAAAGCTGCCATGGCTTTTCAACAGGATTCTTACTCTAAGCACTCAGTATCTTTCATCAGCCAGCACCCACTGAATGACTACCAGGGATGTCAGTGTCAAATTCCTCTGCAGACATCCAGCTGGACTCTCTACAGGGATTTATCTGAAAGGGCTTGCTGCTGGAATGATGTTACTAGCAGTTCTACCTTCCCTGCTTTGCATCTTTCAAATATCAGCTATAAATATCTTGAATATGCTCATTATTTAAAATTTTAGACCTCCTCCCCAATTTTGTCAGGTATTTTAGAAGGCTTTCTGCCTGCAATTATAATGTATATCTTCAGACAAAGGAAGACAGCTGAAAGCACAATGGCTCTGCCTCTATATTTGGAAACATCTGCTGTTTCATTTCCATGCACAGTGACGTGCAGTTCTGAGAGGAAGAGCAAGTCTGGCGCAGGAGGCATTAGTTTATGTTTAAATATTTTGATACTGAAATTGGGATTCCCTATTATCTAACCCTCTGGTAGTACACCTCCTTTGAGTAAAGGATGCTGAAATAGTTTCTCAATGGTCCTCTGACTGTTATGGAAATAAATCCCACCCCTAGTGAGGCAGCCTTTTCAGGTATCAGCAGTCAGCTTCCTCCACATAATTTTGTCATTCTTGAGAGAAGCATAGAGCAATAAAGTGTGATGTGGAGTGAAAACAACTAAATTGACTTGGGAGGAGCTTTGGTTTGAGGAGTCTTTAAACTGAAGGTGAGATGTTGAGGACGTGGCAGAAGATTTGCTTTACTGTAAGTTCTATGAAACAATTGTGCCAAAACTCCGTAATATAGAAATCTAGTTGCACGTTCAGGAGAAGTGCCCTTTGATGAGTTGAGAAAATCTGGCAAAATTCTATTCTTTATAGTAGTTTATGGTTTTCAATAGCCTGTCAAATAATTTGAGGAGAAAATTGTGTGAATAATCTTAGCAATGCTTTATGGGGGGCTGGGTGTTACGGAGAGTTTTGGCTCTTATCCTCAGCTGACCTAAAAAAGGGCCCATCCCTAGGTATTTCCATGGTGTTAATCACTGTTAATCACTGTTGGATCCAGGGCATGGCTCTGTGGTCTGACTCAGCACCATTACACCTATGGATTGTTGTTCCAGATAAAAGGCCAAAGTTAAATCTTGCATGGCTTCAGAATCAGGCCATGGATTTTGTTCTTCTCAATAGTGATTATCAATGGAAAATTTAAATTAGAGCCAGGAGAGAGCATGGGGTCTTAGGAGACCTGGGATAGCACATCTGGGAAATGCTGTTTGGGATTCTTTGACGTTGAGTATCTTCTGAGTGTGTCTGTCTACAATAAGGCTGTTAAGTGTACTGTCAGAAATTTTGGAAAGTGTTAAAAATTTTTATTTTTGAGAAGCCTTCATACAAATTGTATTTAACATTCCCTTGTGCATTTGTTATGTAGGAACTTTGTTATATGCTTTCTTTTAGAGAAATATAATTCTATTGGCCAGGAATTCCCAGCTTTAAAAGACTAGGGCATGAAGAGCTGCCTTATTTCTACAGAGAGAACAGACTCTTTTTTTCCCCTCTTGAATTTAGAACTTGGTGGAGTCTTTCTTCAGCAAAATTAAGAAGGTGCACATTTTGATCTGACAGATTCAATTTGATTTTTCCAACTTTCTGAATCTCTGTGATCAAAGCTACTAAGATCAAACTATTCCATCACTTGACCTGAAAGTAATACAATACAGTTTAACATAGCAAAAGTATTTTGCCCTAAATGTTATGTTAAGGCTCTCTATAAATAATTCAGCTTTTATATAAAATTTTCTTGCAAATAAGTTATTGTACCTCAAGAACAAATGATCTGTGCAGATATATTTTCAAAGAATATCAGTCTCTCTGTTTATGCCAGTGAAGAGTGAAAGAAACCCAAGGGTGGAAAATAGAACAAGACAGGGTTTAGTGAAATATGTGGGCTTGGAAGGAAAAATTATGAACATTTTGAGCAGTTGGACCTATAGCATGGAATGTATCTTAATAACCCTGTTGCTTTTTTTTCTAATGTTTTAAACCAACTTTCAAAAGATAAAAAGTTACAAAATAAACTTTCATGTCAAAATATCCCTAAGAATGCAAGAAATGTAAAATGAAGTGCCGCATGTGATGATAAAATGGGCTGTTCTAAAGCAAGGCTCCTAACCTGAGACCTAAAAGTGGAAAAAACCCCCCAAACTTAAATCTCAATTAGGATATAGAAAAGAATCAATACCTCGAAAAAAAAAAATCTATGAATTTGCCCTAAGGTGAAATGCTAAGGTGATGGGAAAAGCTTCTATTGTAAGATAACAATACTTTACCCCTGCATTTTATAACAGAATATTCTGTGATATTTTCTCTTTACAGGCTGTTTCATGTTGCTTACATTATTCAGAAATATTTTGCATCTTCACCTTCTAAATTGGCTGAGGAGGCATTGTCCACCCATCTGAAAAGGCAGGAGTGACTGCTTACACCACTGATGTGTGAGAGGTATGTTTGGTTTTGGAGTGGTAAAAGTTATGTCCCAAAAATTGCAGCATTATTGCCATCCCACACTTCAATAAAATATGTTTTAAGTATCTAGAAATCATGAGATTGACTTCAAAGCCATGATTGTGCAATTTGGTGAGTATATTTGGTCTTCCTGGCTTTGTTGGTTTAGAAGTAACTTCCTAAATTTTTCCCACAGTCCTGAATAGAGTATTTTTAAAAATTTAGCACTGGATGATTTTACAGCCATGTGACTCTAGGAATTGATGTTTTAAGTATGCCACAAGAAATTCAGATACTACAATAACTAGTGCTGAGTGTACTATTTGCTCACATGATTTTAAATGCCACCCTGAAGGAGAAGGTTAAAAACACCTAAAATCTTCCTACCAAGGCTGGTTTTTTTTCTTAGAGAGATCGGCTGTGTCAGAATGAAATCTCCCCTCAGGCCTTTTTTTTTTTTTTTTTTTCACAGCTAGATCACTTTAACCACCAACTCTGGCAGTAAAATTATTCACATCTGTATAAGGAACAGTGAAGTTAAGACCTTCTGGTGAAGAAGCTACCAAAGTTGTACTCTTGTCCTGCAGGGTTGTCTCAGTGGGGTTCTGCCCCAGATATTTATTGAGTGGGGAAATGGAAATTTATCCTGGTTCCTGAAAGCCAATACTGATAATATATCTTTTTATCCAGACTCATTTGTCTCTCTAGAGATCACCAGCACTATTACTGATAACACAACTATATATTGCTCTAGGCAGCTTGTCAGCTTTACTGATGCTAACAATTGTGAATGAAGATTTTCATGTGGGCAGGAGACAAAAGGGAATATCACCCAAAAGTTTCTGAAAAGGGAGAATTACAGGACTGCCCCATAAGTGAGAGATAATATGCCATCTCCAAGGGCCCCATCAAACTTTCCTGAGGAACAGCTGCAGAGCAAATAATCCCAGCACCAGATTGTTTCTCCAAAGGGAAATAATCAATGTGTCAATGAAAATGTGTAGGCCAAATGTACCATTGAGTATAGATGAGCCCCCTTCTTATTCCAAATAATAATGATATGTTTTCAGATTTATGGTGTTGCTCCTTTCCTTCTCCTGCTCCATCACTTCACTCTTTCCCTCTCCTACCCTGATGGCAGATAATACGTAACCCATAAAATGTATTGGTGTGGATATGATGCTGAGATAGGATTTTTGTTTCTTCATTCTTTTAGTAAGGGAAGCTGAACAGACACATAGAGATGGATGGGTGAAGTGAAGTAGAATATTACTGAATAATCTTCAACCTTGAATGAGGAAAATGAGATACAGGATGCCTAATGTTTCATTGACGTCCATGAAAAGAGACATGAAAACATCCAAGCCTCTCTCAGTGGAAGAAAGTTAAGGGGACCACATGCGAAACCACAACTCCAGGGAGAATGGTGACCTTGGCAGGACAACAGGGATCCCATCCATGCACCTTTCCTTGTGTGGCCACGGGGGGAGGCTGTGCCTGGTGCATCAAGAAGAAAATCATGTTTGGTGAGTTCTCACTGCAGTGCTTTCCTCCTGTTTCTGTGCAGGAGGTAATATAGAACTCCATGTTTCTTAATTTCTGTAGTAATTTCATGATTATGTTTCCAAAAGAAAGGACGCCTTCTTATTTTCATAATTAACAGGAAATACATGTTATACATTAAATGTGACACAAGAGAGATGAATTATGCAGTAAATTCTGTGTGCTGATCAGCACAAAGCCCAAGGCACATTCAGCAGAGTTGCTGTGAAGATCTGTAATGAGTTTCAAGTACATCATTTCCTGATGGAGAGTAAGAAAACATCCATCAATGCTAATTTTCCCACAGTTTTTAGCTTTTTATGAATACTTTACAGCTTACAAAAAATATGAATTTCTAAAGTGCAACTTGAGGAAACTCTCTTAGTAATTAGAGAGTATTCCTAGCCAAAACTAATGAGGTCTGAACCTTAAATATGGTTCAAAGTTGACAGCCAGACTCCAATTTCTTCAAAAAGGTTAAATTAATTCCTCAAATCTGAACATGGATATTTTGTTTTCTAGTTGAATTTCAAACCAATCATTGTGCCTTCAAAAGTGCAGAATTCGGGTGTAGATCCTGATTCTTTAGTTGTTTTGTACAGGATTAAGTGGTCTGAAAAAGCAAACTCCAATGAGATTGGGACATCTTTACACCAAGCTCAAGGATTTTGTGAAGTGAAGCTGACTTTGTAGTGGAGCACATGACCATGCACACAGCTCTGTTCTCTTCAGCTTCTGTCAAGATGTTGCAATAGAGCTGTCCTGACATTTTAGGAGTGAGAAAATAGATTTTAGATACTGACGAGGAAGGAGGGATAACTTTTCTGATCAGGCAGTTGTCCATTTTATATTGAGAACTATCTACTTGGTTGCAGGCTTCAAAGATCACAAATATAATATCTGGGAATATTTTTCCAGCTGGTGTATGCTTTTATTTAGTAAAAAAACATTAAATATATTCCATGGTTAATTAATAATAAGTATTTATATGTTGTATATATAGCAAACGTAAATGTATTAAATATAAAAAAATTGTACCTGCTATACCAATGTGCTTAACACTGTAAAACTCTGGTGATTTTAGAGAATTTAGAGGTTATCAGGTCAAGAGTTGTGAAGAGCTTTGATATGTGAGGAGGGTAAACCTTTTTATTAAAACTCACCCTCAGTGGGAGCATCAGGTTGTTATTTTACTGGATGTGTCTTCTGCTTATGTCCTTCAGTTATGTTAAGTGAAAACTCTCTCAGAGATCACTACTCATTCAATCAGAAGTTAAGGGTTTTTTTCTGACATAGAATTTATAATCAGTGTTCAGGTTTCTTAACAGAGGCTACTTTCCAGCACCTGTCACTTGAATGAGAAGGCTTTTCTATATCCATAGCAGATATTTGATGAATTCCAGAATCAAAAACCATAACCTGAACAGCCTCTAGGCTGGAGTCTGAACAGCAACAAACAAAATCATTTCAGATATATGTGAATAAATGGAAGCTGTGCTTACAGAATTCAGAGACACTTGAATTCTACAAGACAATTCTCACTCTTCAGTGTTACATCAGTTCCAAAGCAGAGCTAGTTTCAGTCATGGTTTTGTTAGCATTTACACTCATGAGAACAGGTTTTTGTTCACAAATGTGTTTCAAGGAAGAATTGTACCTTCACGAGGTGCATCTTTTCATGACCATCAATACTGCAGAGACACATTCATCCTCTCTCAAACATTTCAGCTATTCAGAGAAGACAGAAACAATTCTCTGGGACTGCATGACTAAGCTATGAAAAGTAAACAATCACTCTGGATTAATCTGGTTTCTACAAAGAAATTAAGTAATTAAATTTTTTTCCTCTAATTAGTCAGTGATCACTGTGAATATTCAGACAAAGCAGGATAGATTCTTTCATGTGTTGTTGTTAGCAAAAAAGGCTAATTTATTCTTGCTTAAGGTAGGCAAAAATAAGTTGTTGAGCCCTGGTACTAATACAAAACTATTTTGTGATCCAATAAGGGATGTGAATATAACACTGAATATTATTCACTTATCTTTGAAACAAACAAAACTTTTGCAGTCTAATATTACACTCATTTCCCTGCTCAGTAGTTAGCATGTCAAGTGTTCACACTGGACCCTAAAATGAGTTAGAAAGCTCAGGAGTGTATCAACATTTGCAGCATAAAACTGTCTTCTCTTTGATCATTCAAGCTTTCTCTCACTCTAGGTGGTCCTAACTAATAAGGAACTGTGATCCTCTTCACTACTTGATTCCAGTAGCCACACAACAGACCACATGCAGTTAATGCTTGCCATTAGTGTTTCAGTCAAATATCAACACTTATCTACAGATTTATGATCCTTTTAATTACATATTTATAAATCATGTCAGTATATGTATGGGAAAAAACTGTCTCTTTTAAGGATTTGAAGATTCTGCATCTTTTTGTTTGGGATGTTTTTTCCCCTCAAGGCAAAAACCTGTGCAAGTTTTTTAATGCATCTGATACGTGTTATTGAACAGGGACACTGCTCTACGTTCCACATAAACATGAACTATGAAAAATAGAACTCTTTGATTTTCTCCAGATATTAATATGAAGTTCTTTGTGTAAGAATCTGGTTTACAAATCTGACATATCTGTGCAATGCCCAAACTGTCAGCATTCAATCCATATATGTGCTTCAGCAGGACTTGTCTGCCGTGTTATGGAAGCTGAACAATAACAGCTCTACTCACTTTTTGTGCTGAGAACTCTGAAAATCATAACTGCAGAGAAGGAAGGGGCAGCTCAGAATTAAATACATGCTTCTGGCAATGCTCTTTTCCCAGGCAGCTATTCCATAATGAATTTAATATGATTCTGAATCTTTGAACAATGATGATTGCACACAGAACACCAGTTAATGTGTCCTGTCCCAGTAAAGGAGAAACTGTGGCCATAGGATAACAGTCCCACGGAGCAGATACCCAGGTGTGGAGCAGAGATGTATGTATGTCTTGTTTAGGTATCAGGGTTTAATGACAAATTAGAAGGGCTGATAATAAAATTCTTGTCATGAAAATTCCCTCTCAATGGAATTAAAGGAGATTTAACCAGGCAAATCCTCCTCAAATGTCTATCTCGTGTATATATAGAAAAAAATCTGCTAAATTTGAGATTTTTGAGAATGAAGACTTGCTGAAGGGAAACTTTGTTTCATGACTGATCACTATGAAACTTTAGGCTCTGTCTTGCTTTGATTATATATTGTTTGGCTGACCTCATAATCTTAGAAAATACATGTTTGTGACTGGGTCATGGTCAGGTATGTAAGTTAAAGCAAGCCCTTGTAATGCATAAGTAATTCCTATTTTAGAGGTTTATGATAGTAACCCCCTCTCCCCAAATCTTGTGGAGGCAGGAATATATGCCATGGTCTCCCCTGGATATAAATGATTTGCAGCTTAGAGGTAAAGGATTGTAATTGGTTCCTGTTGTAGTGTCTACAGCACCTACTCCCAGACCAGTTATTCCTTTGGGATATCTGGTTAGACTGGATTTTCTGACAGTGGGTTTTTCTGGGGCTTTGAATGTCTCATGCAGAGTGCCAGCAATCTGAAGCACTGAGCACTAATTGTAAGCACTAGTCAGCTGAAAAAAAAATAAAATTTGACCTTTTTAGTTTCATTGCCATACACAGTCCCATAATTCCACACACTCCTTTGAATTTGGGTTATATGCTAGGGAAACATACAGTTTTGAGACCTTAATTTTCTTCCATTTTGATATAGAAGCGTAAATTTTAAGTAACCAAAAGATATGAACTTAAAAGAGGAAAGATGTTACTCTAAGAGAGGAATAACACAATGGATTTGCTCTGAGCTGCCTGGGATCATTTAAAACCAATGAATTAAAAATCAGATAGTTGGTGAGGGCTATGATTTACACTACAGAGGTGATAAAGCCTTTTGTGTTCCTATTTGCAAAGAAAGCATTAAACTACAGTGATTTTTGATTTTTTTTCTTCCCACCAGGGAGAAATGTGAAACTCAATTTTACCCCCAATTGGTAAGGTGCTAATTTGTCTGACAAGTTGTTGGAATCTCAGCATGTTTGAGGTATCCTTGATGTATCAACACCTTCATGCTGAATGAAGGATGCCTTTAATGTGTAAATGTTTAGTACATATCCTTTATCTCATTAGCCAAGAACAATACAAACCACACACAGGCAAGAAGGGTCAGAAGCAAGCTCTAGTCAAAGAGAAAAATCTTTTAGGTTCTAATTAAATGAGCAAACATTTGGAACACATCTCTTTTGCAAATAGTTTATCAAAAAATACACTTGAAATTCGCTGCCTCAAGTTCTAAAGCCCTGATGAGTCTAGTATCAAATGATATTAGATCTGAATGCAAGTACCATAACTGATGTCTCCAAGTTCTCCTTACTGCATGCAATATCACAAATGCTTAAGATTAGTAGAAGAAAAGCAGTTGTTAATAAACCCACCAACTTCTCCAAACTATGTCTGTTAGTCTAAGCCTTCATAAGTTATACATAATTTTAGAAATTGAGCTTCATTGACCCTTTTGTGGAAATGAAAATTTTGTACGGAGAGCTGAGGGGTGCTGGTGAGGTGAAGTGTTATTTGCTGGATGTCTTCTAATGGGACTTACCTGACTGTGAGATAAGAAAAGGGATGGCTCTGGCTGAGGATGTGGAGGATGTGTTCACACACTCTCACACGGTTGTCCACCCTGGCTCTGCTTCAGGGGTTGCCTTTTGCTCTCTCTGCACCAAAGCATAAGGTGGACATGGGTCCACAGGGAGAAACACAGAATGTCTGCTCCGTTTGGAGCCCTTGGAGGTGGGCACCTGTCCTGCTCAGCCTTTGCTGTGGTCCTTGCCAGCATTCCCTTCTCTGCAGGCCACATGGGCACACTGGGGTGCTGCAAACTTCTGGCTGAACATGAGAGATTAGACACATTCTTTTCACCACTATATCTCCACATTACATTACATCAGTCACATGTTTGTAAGTTCAGTTGCAATTGAGCCCTGGTCCTGTGTATGGGTTCATTCCTTTCTGCTTTTCTTTTACAGAGGCTGATCCCTTTGAACTGCTAAAACCTGATGACTTGCAATCAATAGTCTGTGAAACAATAAGGTCAGCAGTGTGAAGATTCAGATTTTCTGCCTCTAAATGCAGACTGATGTGCTGGGCCACTGAGGTGAGTCTGACCTGAGCTCATTGCCTGATAGAAGAATGCAGTGGGAGGAAAGGGATTCAAAGTACCTGGAGATGTGTAAAGTGTTAATACAGTGTCTGACCTCTTCATATAGGTAGCTGGGGAAATACACTGTGTAAACTTACAATAGACGTGGCCAACAAATGTCAGTTTCTTGTTAAATGTTGAGCACTGATGACCCTGAGACTGGAATTCTAAGCCCTATGTGCTGCCATGCAACCCTGCAAAAATATCAAGTACATATACAATCCAGTCTTAAGATCAGTTTTTCCAATCAAGGTAAAGTAGGAGTTTAAGGTGGTTTTTTGGGGTTTTTTTGTGTGTGTGTGTGGGTGGGTTTTTTTGTTATTTTTTAAATTTTTTTTTATTTTTTAATATTTGTGTAGGTTTACAAATACAAGAATATTGTATTTATTTTTATCTGGGGAATTAGAAATTTGCAAGACTTGCATGAATGACAGAAGTGTTACAGGGTGACATGCTTTGATACAGAAAGCAGGTTTGGATTCAGTACCTGATAGGCACTAAATTAAGGCCTCTCAGCTGGATCTCAAAATATAGCTGGTGTAGGAGCTTTAAACAATTGGAGACTTCTGTGCAGATGAACACATTATATGGGCTGTACAGAAACTGGTATCACACTAGCCCTGCAGTCTAACCTGTCCCAAGTGGATTGATGCTGCCTAATAGATCCATTTAATTTGGTTTCCATGAGTAAAGCAGGACCTCACAGAGGCTCAATAGCACCCAAGTTTATGTTGCACTCCCTAAAGAAAACAAATACAAGGATGAGGCATTTAACTGGTGAAATGATGCAAAGAGAGAGATTTCCCCCCGATTTTGACAAACTGGCCTAAGTATGATCCCAAAGAGCACTGAGATATTCAGATATCACACGGACAGTTATATTCACATAAACATATTCTGCTGTTCAGTTGATGTTAATATCAACTTCACAAACTATAAGCCTTAGTACTATTATATCTTTCTACCTTAAGGAAACTTATTCATTTCCTTAAGGAAACTGAATCTTCAGCTGATTTAGAGCACTGCAATTCATTGACTCAGCAGCATAGTTAAGACTAGACCCCCTGGGTAGTTATTTTTTTTCCCCAGAAGAGTTCCCAGGGTGCAGAGGGTAATTTTCAAGGCTTGTATCTATCTAAGGCATTTGAAGGTCAAGCTCAAGTGGTCTGTGGAACTGCTTTGGATTCTGAAATCAAATTCTTCCAAAACTGGTATCTCCTGGTAAGGAAACAATCTGCTGGATGGGGATTAAACAGATGTCTGGATGAGTGGCCTATTTCTCTAGAGTTTGTCCTTGGGAGCAAACAGGGTGACTTTTGTACTCATGGAGACTGGGTCTTGGAGACAGTCTTTTTATTAGAGAAACCAATAAAAGATACTCCAAATCTCCCCCGGCACAAAAAAAGGCTTCCTGGCAACTGAGGCAGAGCCTTACTAGTGTTGAACAGATCTACTAGTGATTTTAATTCACTTCAAACTGAAACTTCATGCGTGGGAACAGTACTCCAAGTACAGGGTTTTGTTTCTATTTTTCTAAGGGGAAACCTGGACGGAACTTAGGAGATAAACCAGAACCTGACCACTTGGCACTGATGTCAGATTTATACAAGGTGATAGCTTTTCCTTAGGCACGTAAATGACATAAGGGACAGCTAAAAGCTTCCACCATCCAGAGCTCCTCATGATACTTGTGGACAAGCCTCTTTCAAATCTCTAAAATTTCAGAACATTTAAAAAAATTTTTCTGATGGCCTATAAAGACCAAAAGGGAGCTGGGCAAGAGCTGAGCCTGTGAGCAGCATACAGACCCTCCCTTCTCACTCCCCTCATTCTGTTCTGGTCCCCCCTGGCACAGAGGAACTGCTCTGGTTTCTCAGGGACAGCATTTGGTTGTTTAATTAATTTCTCACAGGGGCCTTTCCCTCTTTTCCAGGCTACTTCAAAATGACAGGCAGAACCAAAATCCCACTCAATTAAAAGCAAGTAAAAAAGGGAGATGAACTCCTAGCAAACAAACAAAAACAGTTTGAAATTTTGACTTAAAAAGCACGGCAGTATTTTACCAGCAAGGACTGAATTCATTAATGCTACCTTAGTTGTGCTACCATTAAGAGTTTTTTACTGTTACTGTTCAAAAGCATTTTTAGAACCTGCTGTTTTACTGCTTTGAAATAACGCTACCCAGGAGCGAATCTTTGCATTTATTTTCGAAACAATCAATTCTTCCACGCATAATACTTCATGCAAGTCCAGTCTTCAGAGACAAAAAATACCAGGCTTCCTTATGCTAGACCACTTTCCTCTTCTATTCCTCATCTCCTCCCACATTTCCTTTTCTTACTTGTCCAGCAGCAGTTCCTATGGTCATGTGCTGAGGTAACATGCACATGCATGCCCTTGTGCACACACATGAATAGGCTCAAACAATACAGATCTTTTAGTTCTCCTATAAATTCTTAACTATTTTCATTTCTCCCTATCTTCTCCTCTTCTTTTTTCTATTTTCTTTCCTTTTTATCTGCCTACCTTCTCTGCTAGTATTTTATAATGCTGTTCAATGCCTTGATATTCTATGTCCAGGGTTTACTGCAGTCCTGAGCTGCTCTCATTGCCAGCACATCTTGACTGAGCACTGAGCACTGTCACTGCTTTTTGTGGTGCCAGAGCCACAGGCAGAAGACTGTGACCTCCACGATGTTATCCTTAAACCGTTTTGACCCAAACAGGTCCAAATTTAGACTGTTATTTTAGTATGACAACTGAGACCTGATCTAGAAGACCACTAAGAACATGTTGGATGTTGTAGCTGGAGTAAAAAGCATGTTTTTGTTCTGAAGTTTTTGTTCCCACCACAGCAGGCTCCTGTGGAAACACAAATTGAGATGGGCTCAACCACCTCAGCACCTCTGATGGCCATTTAAGCCACTTTTTGTGACTTTGGCACACGTGTACTACACAGCTATGTGGGTTAATAATGTGAACAGACAGGAAGCAAGAAACACAAATGCTGTGTCAACAGCATAGTTCCCATCACTTCCTTGGCAAAGCCCTGTGCACACTGACAGTCTGACAAACACATCCAGCTCAGGAGAAGGTTCCTGTCCTAGATGCTTCTGTACCTTTCAAACATGCTGGTTTACAGCTGCAGTTTCTATGCTGAAGCAAGCTGCAAAAACATTGAAGAAATAGTTTAGCAGGGTTAAAATAAAGAACAGAGGAAAAATAAATGTGGAGAACCTAAACGTTGCTGGGGATGTCATCACAGCCCAAGGCAGAGCACAGCCCAAGGTGTTACAGCCTCTCCCTTCTGAGTAGGGCATACGAGAGACTTCGGTAAGTGGCAGCACACGGGGGTGGCAAAGGTTCACGTCAAAAGATTTGGGGGATTTTTCAAGGTGGTTGTGTGAGGGCAGGTAATGTTTTCAAGTGAAGATAAGGAACTCGTGGTAAGTTCTGCGGGAATTGTTTTCCGCTGCATGTAGAGCAGAGGATACACACACGGAGCAGTAGGACTGCTGGCAGCCCCTGGAAGCCGCGCAGCAGCGAACCGCGGGGCCCGCGGGCAGCGGGCGATGGCACCGCCTCGGCCGCCACCTCGCGGCCAGCGCCGGAACTGCGGCCAGCCGCGGCAACGACCGACCGTGATTACAAACCACAGCCGGGACTGTCGTGGAAAACACCCCAAACTGTGGCTCATCTTCGTTTCAACTGTGAGTTAAACCCCATTTTAATTTCATTTTAACAACGTAGGCACATTGATCATGCTGTTGATAGGTCGGGATACTTTGACACCATGTAGCAAGACAAAGTTAAAGTATTATTTCTTAATCTCTTTCATCACTTGCTCCTCTTGTTCTAACCTGAGAAAGGTACTAAAAGTAGGAGGCAGGGACCCTGCGTGCATTTCTGAGGACAGGCTTTATTGCTTTGAAATGTTACTAGAAAAACAAGTAAATTAACAAACTACATCTGCTGCATCTCAGTTGTTAAACTGCTGCTGTCTGTCAGTGTAATTCCACCAGCTAAGAATAAAAATGTTTTGACATCCAATCTCATACACACTTCAACAATAGTTACCTAACAGGAATTTTCTGCTATGGAAGTATTTCTTTCTCCGCTCTCTTAGCATCATGACAATGTTGATGCACTACAAAGTCCCATTACAAAGGGCACCCTGTCAGGGACAGCAGTCACCAGAGCAGCTCTGTAAATTGCACTGTACAGAGCAGTCACGTACAATACAACTGTTATATTTCATACTAAAAATCAGCTTATCACCACAGACAGGCAGCTTTAGTTTCTTACAAAAAAATACCATCAGGCCAGACAATGCTTGTAATTGGAAATTCAGTGTCTCCTAGCTCTTTGGCTAGTTAAGCTTTGTTCAGGCTGTACCCTGAGCAAACAAGGAGAAGGTTTTCTTTGGGCAATTGCAGAGCTAATGGGTGCCCAGCTTATGCGTAGCTCCACAGTCATTAACAGTATCCAGCACAGAGTCTGACAACTCCTCTGTTCCCAGCTCCAGAAGGCAACTGAAACCACAGCAGCCTTGAGTCACTTGAGCTGCATTTGCAAAACAGCCGGACTGTGCAGAGAAGCTCTGCTGATCCAGGCTTTCCACCACACTTCTGCTTGCAGAAGTCAGGCAGGGATGTGGTTTTGTCTCTGCATGGAAGGGATCTGTGAATGATTTGAAGGTTCAGAGTTCAGGGCTGATTTGGAAAAACACCCATTGGGCTGCAATGCCTGCAGGGGAGCCGTCTGGTTTGGTAGGGTGTCTCTGGGTATTTCTGGCATTTCACCTCCTGACTGAAGTCAGGAAAACTCAAAGAAAGAAAGAAAGAATATGGAAAAATACATCCAGGCACTTCCGAACATGGAAACCAGTTTCCTAATGTTTAGTCAAATGCAGAAGTCAGTTCTTGTTTCACCCAGCCTCTTTGAATTAGAAGACATTCAGTGTAATTTCCTTTCAAATATTAGATAAGCTGCACAAATAGCTGCCCAAGAATCAGAACCATGACTAATTCTTGTTCATTAGATGTGCAACATAACTAACTACTTGTTTCCCTACTGATTAATTACAGTGAGATGCCTCCAGCTCTGTCACACGCATCCAGATCTGCTTCCACACTGCCTCCTTCGAGTAAATCTGTGTCATCATTCTGTAGACTTTTGCCACTGAGAGGAAATGGGAAAGCCTGGATGGCAAGGGCACCTGGCTCGCCAGCTCTAGCTCCTGGGGATTTAAGAAGAGAAGGATGTGATTTAAGAAGAGCTCCAGGGGGTGAGATACAGCCACCAGCTCTGTTACTGACATAATACCCCCTGTCCAAGGTACAATACCCAAATGGCTTTCTAGGCCATCACGTTGCAAATATTTCTGGGGTGTTCTGTAATTTGTCTCAGCAGTATACACAAACATTCCTTAATGCATGACTTTCATGCTGTCTGCCTGCTTCCAGGATTTTCACTGGGTCACTGCACTGGTGCTGATGTGTTCCCTGGGGCTGCACACATGTTGCCACACAGCCAAAGGGAGGGGAAACCTTGCTATTTCAGGTCGAGTTGATTACAGGCTTTTGACTGAAACATGCTTTTCCTTTTTTTTAAAGAAAACACTGAGTCACAAAAACTTAAACTTGCCTTTTAAATGGATTGATTTTGAGGGAAAGATTTCCCAGATGGGGTGGTCTTTCTGTATATAGCAAAAAAGGAATTCTTCCATGACTGGGGCATTTGTGTATGGGTGCCTGTAGCCAGCAAAGTGCAGTGAGTTGTGAAATAACAGTCACTGAGCCTGAGAGGGAATCAAGCAGGGCAATGGTGTGGACCTACTTTGCAGAGTAGTTTCTAAGTCTTTGAGTAGTTTCTAAGTATTTGGGTTGTGGTCTCAGTATACTCTGCCAATCGATTTTGTAGAGCCAACTATAAGTTCAATGGGTCAGGGAGAAAACGTTCTAGGCCAGCACTTAGAACAGCTGGGTCAGATAGGACCAGTCACACTTCCAAGCCAGACACAGGAATGACCGATGCACAGGTATCTCCCATACAGTGAGCCAAGGGGTGATGCTACTCTTTGTTCAGCATGACGTAGAGGCAAACTCAAAGGCCTCAACTCTTTTTTTTTTTTTTTTTAATGCAGCCTTCCTTGTTTCTTTCTACCCCAATGCAACACAGATGAATGGACTTAAAAATGGGGATATCTATTCATAATCTCATTTTTCCATACCTCCATCTCACCGGCCTTTAAATGCTCCTGTGCATTCCACACTTGCCTTGAAAGGACTAATTTTGTTTCATTTCAAAACTGAAGCTGGTGGGAACCGAGGACGCTCTGAAAGTAATTCTGTTAACAGAAACTAGTGCTGTGAGGTCAGGGGAAAGTGCAGGACCTGACTGCTCAAAATACCACCAGCTACGTCATGAAAACAGATGTGCTCTGTAGCTCCTTTCTGTGTGGGGAATAGGCTCAAGATCAGGGTCTACTCTGAAGAGCTCAACAAAGGTTTTTTTCCTGTTCTTCCACTTTCTACATTTCCTTTCAGATGGGAAAGGTTTGCTTTTTATTTTGTTCCCTCTCCCCACCTGTTTTTCTGGTCACTGTGGAAAACTCTCTGAAGTTAGTGTACAGAAATTCTGATGGGTTAAAAAAAACCCTAAACACCAAAGAGCCCAAACTGTCCTCATTTCCTCTATTTAAACCATATGCTGAATTATAACCATTTAAGTAGGAGGAAAACAAAACCATATTTCACTGGGTTCCAGGAAAGCTCTGAATGGATGGCATTTTTATCAAGGTTTTATGTGCCCTATCCAGACACCCAAAAAATTGTGCTGTACATCAGATTTAAAGTGAGCTGTTTTATTACATGTGCCGAGGTGACCGCATCAATGGCAGTGTGCACAGCTTGTAGTTCCTGCCTCAGGATCCAAGGCTGAAGCTCTGAGGTGAGTTTTTGGGTGCTGGAGAACGGTTGGTAAGGTTTCAAGATTCAGAAGTATTATCGGCTATTTCTAGTGCATTTTAAAGCTGCACACGACAAGCTCTTGAGATTCAGGTAGCAGCAATACAAAATGCTCCTACGTTTTCTCAGACACTCAAAATTAATGTGAGTTTGCACCCTAGTCTTCCTCTTGGGTTTGGGGCTGTCATTGTCCCCATTGTCATTGCAGATGTACCTGTCTTTTGTTAATTAGGTTGGGGTTCAAGTTTGTACTTGAATTTGATTTTAATTCAAATCTAACCTCTCATACTGCAATTTTTACTTTTCCTAATTAAAAAAAATACAGATAATGTAACCAAGAGCAAGGAAGAAAAGATCTAGTTTGCAGAAAAAAAAGTTTCTTGATGCCAGAGAAGCAAGGGAGTCTGACAGCCTAACTTGTGGTGTTCATTCTTGCTCAGCTACAGTGAAACTAGATTAAGGATAAATTACTCAGTGAACAAATGTCTTGTTTGCTCTGTGACTCCACCTCTTTTGGGCATCCTGCCTGTCCCCACCCCTTACACTTGTCTGCATGTCTTAATGGCAGCATTCATGCAGCTGGTAGTTTATGTGTCTGAGAGATAAGATTTACACAGAGCCTTCCCTTCAGTTATACAGAAAATTTGAGACTCAAGTATGTATGTGATTTGTCGGGTCCCAAACTTCAAAATTATAAACATCTTAAGAGCTGGACTTGAATGAGAGAAATTTTAAAAGGAATAATTTCAACTAGAAGTTAGTTCTTAGGTCTTCACTTTACACCTAGTTACAAAAGTTTGTCTTCAAAATAAATACAATGCCTATTGTAACATAAGCGCAGAGTCATTTGGCTGTGACTGGGGCAGTTTGGGGTTCTGCTCTGGAAGAACGATGGAGCCGATCCTGTTACTGAAATCTCCTTGATTCTCTTGGTGTCTGGTGTCATAAACACGAATTGTTAATTTCATATTACTCATAACAGGCACACTGTGAATGTTTGCAGAGTTTTTAGGGGATCAGTTACAAATGTGATTATACCAGCCATTCCTCAGGACTGACACCAGTATCAAATTAGAAGCTGACAGGCCTCACCTGCTCCAGAGTTCACTGACAGGTCACCTTCTTGTCATTTTGGCTATCCCCCCATCAAAATGACACCTGTGTTCATAAAGGGACAGCGAGGGACTTGAAGTTGTTAGAATTGTTGCAGAATAAGAATAAAATGTCATCTACTCCAATAATGTAGTGCTCAACTTTGGCCTTTCAGACAGCTTGATGCTTGCAGCCCTTGACAATGTTTCCAGCTACAAGAATAGCTGGATCCAAGGGTCAGCAGTTGTTCCCTCTTCTCCTCGTGGATGTGAGGCATTCAGCTCAGCCAGGCCACAGGACACAGACAACCCCTGAAAGAAGCAAAGAGCTTGTAAAGTGCCTTTGCTTTTCTTCATGCAGAACAATACATGTAGATAAACAAACATTCCTTACAGAGGCTGGCGTTACACATCCATATTTTTAAACAATGTGTGAAAAACAAAAGGTAAACATTGTTAAACAACTGGAAAAAAAAAATGAAACTTTTTTCAATTTGTTGAAACCATTTTCTTTATAATAGAATATTTTTCCATTCACTCAATTTAATGGAATGGAGCTAGCTAGGTCAGTCCAATTCTTGTACCTTTAAATTTCTCAAAACTAGGAAAACAGACTGCATCTTCAAATACAGACTTTGGGATTATCTCTTGTTTCTTTCATTAAAAAATAGAAATATCAGATCCCAACAGTGTCAAACTTTGCTGGTTAAAGATTGGGCTCTCTTGGATTCCAAGCGTAGTAAGTAATTATCTAATGTATGTGTGCCAGCTATGAAACAGTTGTACAGCTGTCTTCTTAAGGCTTGGCTTTTCCAGGAAGTGAAGGAAATGTAGGTGTATAAAATCTCACTGAAGTTGCCTGGCACATTGTGTGCAGAGAGGAAGGTCTCTGAGTTGGGGGACGTTACAAGCTCTTGTAAGGCTGCTGGGAAAAGAGCACAAACATACTTGTTAAGAGAGAAGGTAGGCAGGGATAAACAAGATGTTGAATTACACTTTGCCAAATGAAGGGCTCAGGGCACCCAAGGCAAATCTTTTTGTTTCCCTCTCCCTAAACTAGACTGTTATTTTTGGCCTTTTATTTGTGGCTAGCAGAGCTGTAAGGACATTCAGTTATCATAGTTGCCATCATTCTCTGAAATCTGTCCTTGGCTTTATTTGCTGGTCCAAGAAATATAATAGTATTGGCATTTTATCTATATTAACTAAACATAAGACCAGATTCCTCATGGTGTAAACAAACATGACTTCAGGAAAGCAATGCTGATTCAGGCCACCTGAGTGTCTGATTCTTAATATAACAGGGACCATGCTACAAGAAAGTGAACAGAAGCAAACATTTGTTATAGAAACTCATGTCACCAACATAGACTCCCCCCAGAGCATTCAGCAGGGAAAAAAAATATAGCTAAGGTAGATTTACAGAAGCCACCACTTTTCTTTTAATGATTTGGATATTGATCATTTTTAATCTTCTTCTCAGAACAACCAGGAGATCTATTACAGCTTGAGCCAGCCATGAAAGCGGGTCTGTTCTTTAACCTGCCCCAATTCACTTGGACATATTTTATATCTCCAGGGATTCAGCCACGAAGTCCATTAGAGCATCAGATGCAGTGAGGTCAAATCAATTGTCCATACTGCAGACAAGGTAACCATCATTTACTGTAATTCTCCCCCGTCATGGTAGAGGAGAGGAAAGGTTAAAAGCTGTATTACCATGAGGCTGTCTCATCTATCTTTCAGTATATTGGTAATACCTAAACATTGCTTAAAGAACTGAATGTACAATCTCAAATCTGGGCTAAACTGGATTTAATGGTTGGATTGCCAAATCAACAAATGTGCTAATGATTTTTTTCAGGTAGGTGAAGGAAAAAAAGAGCACTTTTAAAACAAAATGCAAACCCCTTTAAATATATTGTCATATCTGGTGCAACACATCCAACGCTATAATGGAGCGTTCATCTCAGGATGCCCTGAATGACTGATATTTATCCTTCCCCATATGTAGATATATTTACCTATGAAGTAATTTGCTGTCATCCCTTTAAACTGAGATGCTATGGCAGACCAAAAACAAAAGAGGAAGCAAATTCAAGAAGTATATTTTGCACTGTAAATCAAGTCCTTATGTATTTGCACTCCAGGATGGGCAATAATAATTGACTGAAGCAATCACTGCTGTGGGAAAACAAACGTGCTGGCTGTGTCGCAGCTGAAGGTCAGGCCTGACGGCACAGTAAGCACCTGAACTCTCACTGACTCCCGGGGAGCAGCGGGCGCCGAGCACCTCCCGGAGCTCTCCTGACAGGGACAGATTTACGCGGCCGCTGGGGCTGGGGTGAGGATGCTCCCCACTCCCGCCTCCCGCTGCTGGCTCTGCGGAGCCGTTTATTTCCATTACGGTGCCCTGGCACCTCTGACTCCTGCGCTCCGCGTGGTAACTGCAAGAAAGCGGAGAGAAAAACGCGGTTCTGTGCCAGCCTGCGTGTTCCTCCTCCTTGGAACCATTGCACCGTGGCCCTGGCTAATGTCACAGGGGCTGCTGTGCATGCTGGGGGCCCATGCCGACCCCCGTCCTACCTGTGAGAGCTCAAGCACCGTGGCCAGGCCCTTGTAGGAATACTCTGTTGAAGTGGGAAGTGACAATGAAGCTCAGATTTATTTACTTGCCCGTTTGCCTTTTCTACGTTAATCTTTTCTCTTTCCCTGGATTTCTTTAATCCTGAGATTTTTTTTTTAAATTAAGTGATTGAATGAAGGAGCTATTGAAATTTTCCATATTTCAGAAATCTTTTCACAGCTGTAGAAATGACTAAAATTATTCCTGTGTTTCAGAAGCTGACTTGCTGAGCAAACATACCCATGTATGGGAAATAGAGCTGAAGTAGTAAGAAGGTAATTAAGCAGTGTTATTCTGGTAAAAGTGCATCAAATGTATTTCTGTATTTCTGACATACATTCATTATATTCTTCGCAAGAGAAAATGTGATAAATGTAGAAGGAATGTAAGAGTTGGTGTAGGTTGCAAATTATTAAATATTTTTATTACAAAGCCTATTTTTAAGATCTTAGTAAGGTTTAAAAGCCCTGCACAGTAAATTCTAACTTCAGATAATGTGGGTATTCAGTAACTGTAAAAAGAAACCAGCAAAAGTTTTGTGTGTGCTGAAGGAAAGATAAATGTGCTTTAGATTAGGTGTTACATACCATTCACTTTACTTTTCCTCTTCTGCTTCTTCTTTTTATGGTTTAACTTAACACAGAGTCTATGTGGGTCCTTTTCCTCAGTTTATGTTACAGTATCACCTCTGAATTCATCCCTTTGAATGTCTCTTCCCAGATCCTCTGCTAATGCTCACAAAAGTGCAGATTGAAGTTGTCATTCAATAGAAATAATGCCAGTCTTCGAAAAATTAAGCACTATATCAGGTTATGTTTTGTTCATTTTAATATAGAAACTCAGAAATTAATAATGGGAATTTAAATTTAAGAAGAAATAAATCGATCTAAATCTGGAAAGAAATGAAAGAATGGAAAGTTGCTTTACTGTGTAATAGCTCAAAATTAGGGCTGTATGCAGCTTGCATGGTCTGTTGGGTTCCTTGTTCTGGAGCACTCTCAGATAACTCTCAGCTGAGTAGTCCCATCTCTGCTGGCACATATTCTGCAATGGTAATTCAGAGAAGGGTCCACTGGGTTATTTAACTGAAACCAGAGTCTCAAAAAAGATCAGACGAGCTTTGCTGTTCTTTGGCTTCAATGGATATCACAGCCCTCACTGAAAGAGCACTGAACTTTATAGAAAGGCTTTGGATCTGGAATAACGCTTACCGAAATCAACGAGAGAAAGAGCTTTAACTCCAGCAGTTAACATTTCACCCTGGCCCTTTTCTCAGTAGATACAAAAATTGACTCTGCAATGCCCAGTCATGTTTCTCAGATCAATATGACAAAGTAAGGGATGTGTATTTACT
Organism: Irena cyanogastra; assembly: GCA_013397155.1. Classification (NCBI taxonomy): domain Eukaryota; kingdom Metazoa; phylum Chordata; class Aves; order Passeriformes; family Irenidae; genus Irena; species Irena cyanogastra. The sequence continues at coordinate 2,657,724 of VWZV01013172.1, read as the reverse complement.
ATCTGTAGTGTTATCATCACACGTCAGGTCAGACTTTTGAAAAATAACTCTTTGATTTTACAATAGTTCTACCCTGTGCAGCAAACAAGTGTATTTTAAAGGAAATCTGTTTAGGAAAATCACTAAGGAATTCCTCAAGAGTTATATATAGCTCTTAGTTGACAGACTTCCTTAAAGAACTCCTTTTTCTATGTCTACAGTAATTAAATTAAAAGTTATCTTCTGAGTATTTGATGTTCACATGTTGCATTTAGTTTAATTTTCTCCAAATGCTAAAGAGGATGTGACAGTTATGGAGAAGCAGTTAGGTCTTGTGAATATGAGAGAGGGCCAGAGTCTCTGAATTTGCCATAAGGTGAAACAGTCGAGGCCTTTCTGGTTCTCCTGGTCACTCTCTGGGGGTGTAGGAATTGCCTGCTTGATGCATCATCAGTGCATCCTGAAGTGGAGCTGGTGGCATGACGGCTGCGGAGGTACAGAGGACACCAGTGTGGGGCTTTGGGGATGAAATTCTCCTTTAAGTAACCAAAAAAGATGGCTCTGATTACAAAAAACTGGTGACATTAGGCAGAGCTGCTCTGGAAGCAAGCAGGAAACAAGCAGAAGAGGAGTGTGTTTGTGAGCCAGTGTCACTCTGGGTGCAGCCTGGCTGTGGCACAGCACAACTGCTTCATGTCTGAGATGAAACAGAAAAGCTCTAGCAGGAGGTTACCAAAGTAACCCCTTCTGTTTAAATTGAAATAGTTATTCATGAATAGCATCTTACATCTGTATAAAAATGTTTCCTACAGTGCTATAGGCCACCAGAGAAAACTGTACAGCCCTTTTCCCTTTCCTTCTCTTTTTTTAATAGGGTGAAAATTAGTAAGTGTAGATTGCCTGGTCTGGTGTTTCTTGGCATGAATAGATAATGCAAAACTACCTTGAAAACCTTTGGAGTTTCTCTTCACATAAGCATGCATTTTTCTGCCATGTGCTGAATCCCCTCCTACTCTTTCCAGTCTACAACATATGATTCTCCAATATGTCACTGTGAAGTCTCATTTATAACAGCTTATCCATTAGTATTTTCTATCTGAACTTCCTGACTTAGGTGCTCTCTGATGTCCAAACTGGGCGAATCACAGAAGAAAGCTGGGGCCCTCATGCTTTCATGAGGCTACTTAAACCTTCTGGGCCTGGAATTACAGATAAAAAATATCAAAAATTCAAAGTGGATATATATATGAAATTTTAATTTCTTCAGATTTCCCAATGTTCACAACTTGAAAAAGACTCTGTTTGTGACCAGATGGAAAACAACCATCTTAAAAAGAACACACATTCAAAGCAAACCAAAGCGATTTATTAAGCCTTTTGGTATTTGCTTTGGATTTTGATTTTGAGCTGAAATTTGTTGTAGAAGTTTTTCAAAAGCTGAGGGAAAGGTCCAGCAACCAGTAAGGAGAGTTCTTGTTTTACACAGATCCATCTGCCTTAACTACAGATCTGTTATTAACTGCCTTAAATGATGATTATTTGTCCAAACCAGCAAAACTATGTGAAAATGTATTGAAATGAAATATTGCCCTGAAAGAGCTCCTGTTTTTCTACAAGTTCATTTTGAACCAATTTGACAAATCAATTCAAGGAAAAAATTACCAAGATTTCGAGAAACAAAAAAGCAGTAGAAATATTTCCATCAATTAGAGGAAAAAAACCTATACAATATTGTCCTCAATGTCCTGATTTCTAGCCCTGAGTTTAGTGTTACTGCTAGCTGAGTGGAAATCTGAATGAGAAGTTGGCTTTTAGAAAAGAGAATTTAACTAATTTATTTTCATTACTGAAGCTGAGGAAAATGCAAGCTATGTGACAAGGAAAAAGTTATATTACTGGAACAGGAAACATTTATGTAAAAAAAAAGGTAAAACATAGGAAAACCCAAGGAAATTAGATAGTTTTAAAATATATTTTTAACCATGCAAGATATCCCTTTCAGCACAGCATGGGATGTAGCATTAATCTTATTTGTCTGTGATTTAAAAAACTATTTCCTAAAGTCAGAACTTTGTTACATTACCTCATTTTTACCCACAGAAGCCAAAGTGCTGATTTTTTGGAGACTGTAAGCCATAAATTCTTTTCTATGACAATTAGTTCATTAGTAATCTTGACCATGTCTCCAATGAACTAAAGAAGAACTTTAATACTGAAAAGCACCTCCTAAATAATTTACAATAAGCCAGAAGAAGTACCCAGTATTTGTAAATATGACTTCTCTTTGCAGGATTTGTCTCTCTTTTAGTTTTTCTTCCTGAAAGTTTGCTACAATTATCTTTAAATCTCCATGAAAGAAACCAAAGAAATGGGAAATCAGGTTTGTAGTAATATTAGTAATTTTACTAATGGATATCCTATAGCTTGCCCTTTTTTCCACTTCCTCTTACCTGCTCCATCCATATCCCAGACAGACAGACTCTTAAATACCCTTTGATTGGAGCCAATAGGTCTTACAAATGTAATTTATGCAGGAGTTGATGATTTAAATGGAAAAAGCCCAAAGTCTTGTGTTTTTAAAAAATGTAAATCTGTCTGGATCTTATTAAGGAAGGTTCTTGACTACAGGAGAAACTCTCCTCCTTTTTAATTTATTTTATTTTATTTTTTTTTAAGCCATAAATTTATTTTGAGATTCAGATCTTCTTTAAAAAACAAAAACCAAAAAAACAACCAAAGTTTGGAATCATGGGTTTATCTGTTGGGTTTTGTCCAGCAGCCTCAGCCAAAACCTTGCCAGAGGTGACATGCAGGATGCTGTCAGCAGGGAGATGCCATGATGACCTCTCTGTCAAGACAGAGCAACAGTGCAAACAGTGCCTAACACAGGAATTCCAGGGACTAGTGCATTTATCTTAACCCTGACTCTGAGAAACTTCTACAAATCTTAAAAAAACCCCAAGCACCAATGGTTAAAAAGCAGAGCTACATATAAATCCCTGTTACTTTTCTGGTACTGTATGGAAATTAAAACACCACAACTTAACCATATTATCTGAGACATCCTAGGAGAATGAAGGGTGAAAGCAGCCTGCCTCCATTTGTGAGCAGCTGAGGCTGGCTGATGGCAAACAGCTCATGTGTTAATTCATGGGTAAAGCCCTCCTGATGCAGGTTGACAAGTTGTTTATTAGTGGGGTTGTAACTTGAGGAGAGATAAGGCTTCTCTGAACTACTCCCAGCATAAATGTCTGCAGTTATTCTATGAAGGTCCTAAATGCAAACTTGTATTGGTGGCTAAGTTTCATTTATTCCAAAAGGGAGTGCCAGTGTCTCTGTGAAAGATTCTATATGAGGGATAGGCTTATTTAATTTTTTGTAATTTTGTGAACTCCAACAGTGTCTACTCTTTTTCTTTCAAATTTGGGAGATCAGATAACCTGGTTTTCTTTCTGCTTTATCCTGCTCTGTCTTGCAAAGATTATGCTGGTATGCTTGAGGTTGCTCTTATTTTAGATCTCTCAAGACAGAGACTGCACATACCTGCAGTGGTGAACATACCTGACACCTCCTCTGGAAGGCTGGAAGGAGACAGGCTTTCTTTTAAGGAATTTTACTGTTTTAATGGAGAGAAGTACTGGAAAACGTTTTTAACCTGAAGGTTCTAAAAAGATTTAAGCCAGATTCTACTTCCTTCCCCTTCTTGCTGTGTTCAATTTATTATAACTGCATGAGAAATGTTCAAAAAGAAGGCCTAGTTTACTTATAATAACTTAAAACTTAGCTCACCAGTTCTGATTCACATACCTGCTAGCTTGGAAATAAAAAATGAGCAATGTCTTATTTTTAAGCCAAGTTTGGAAATTAGATATGGTTTCTGCCTTGCTTCTGCCTCTAGTCTTCTTGAGTGTGTGTGGGAGAGGATGAGAACAAGACAAAGACACCTACAAAGAGAAGTGGAATATTTCCTTGAGACCCAAACAGAAATCATTTACTCCTAGTGCATATTTTTAAGTGGCTTAGTTGCCGCGATATTTACTGCACACAAATCTGGAGGTACCCCAGTTGTTGACTGTGATCTGCTGTTTTATGAAAAAAGCAGGACTTTATTTTCCCCCCAGAGGTTTCCATGCTGTGCCCAGCCCTTGGCCTTGCAGCACTGTGCTTGTATCCTGCTGGAATCTTTCTCTGGGGCTATACTGGGAGACAGTGAGAGAGTGGGGAACTTGGATGAGCCTTGAAATTAAGCTGTGCCTCCGCTCTTTTCCTCTCTTACTCACTTGATCACATTAACTTCTGGTTTTAAAATGATGACACATTTTAGGGCAGTATTTAAAAACCTGAAGTAAATGTTCTATATATTTCTATTTAGTACTATGTTTAAAGAGAGAAAAAATCACGAACATCATACTGACAGAAGCCTTCCTCTAGCTCCATCTCTTATTTGCTCTTGTTTTCATATTAAGCACCTGAATTATTGGAGGACAATACATTAATCAGCCATCTCACAAGCCAGAATTCTATGCAGCTTGATATTTTTGGGGTAAAATTTAGCTAGACTGCCTAAAAATGCTTATTGGTCTCTATGGATTTGTGCTGAATTTATTTAATACAAAGTGTAATATAAAAAGCCTTTTCTGCAGTTAATTAGCCTCCAGGTTATTGCAGGCCCCAAGGCATTGTATTTGAGTTGTCATTGCTCTTGCAAAGATCAGCAGTATTTAATTCTTGTGTTACACAAAGCAGATTCCCTATGCTTATCTGGCTAGTGTTAATTCATTGTTTCCAGACTCTATTTTTCATTTTCTTCTTGGCTATTAAAGATGGTGCTAGAGATGAGGAACTTTGCTGAAAGCAGGTGTGCTACACTCAGACAGTACCAGTTTAAATTATGCCAGAGCTAAACTTGAAGGTTCCTCCAGAACTATGCTATTGTAATCGGAGGCAAGGTTTGTTCCTGTTACATGATAAAAATAAAACAAATAGGGTTCATTCAGACTCCTTTGGGATATGGTAGATCTAATCTTATTCATTATTCCTGTTTTCTAAGGACAAAACATCAGGTTTCCTTCTCTTGATAATTCTGCTTTCTCAGAAAACATTTACACATGTTCCAATACCCAGCTAGCCCTGGTAGGAGCTCTTTAGTGGTAAGAGAAGTGGCAGAAGGTTAAATCATCTGACTTTGATGTGATGTTGATTGTTTACCCTTAGTGTACAGTAATATCTTAAAAAACCAAAGCAAAGTGGGTGTATTCATTACTGGCCAAACACGGCTGACAAGTTAAGGAATATGTGACGCCCCTCAGCTGAGAACAAAGTGCTTCATTTTAATGGAGATTACGGTAAGAACCAAATGAAGTTGTCTGAGGGAAAATGATGTCTCCTGAGCCTTTCTTCTGGTTTGGCCACAAGTTAATAACACAACCAGCACTTAACAACAAAATGCAGGACTGTATTATCTTTTAGCAAATGCCAGTCATGGGCAATCCAAACAGGTCAATTACTAGCAAACCTCCAAAGATCTCCTGAAACCTCAGAAGGGTTAGAGATGCCAAGAAAATGTCTAGATGCACAGAGACACAGGAACAGAAATAGGGCACAAACCAATTTGCAGAAATGGAACTTAACCCTTAGAGGGAAGAACCCAGCCTGCTACATATTCATTTCCACTTCATTAAATATTTATGGTGAGACATGCATGTAATGTGATTCTGCATTATGGAAAAAGCACAAATGGAATCTGGGCTGTTTCAGTCATTTAACCTATTTTTTTCAATCTTTCTGTATCTTGCAGGTATAATGGGCAAATGTGAGGTTTTCTGCCACTGACATGTTAGACATTTGGAAATGAATGTGTTCTCTTGAATAATCCTAAATCAGCACACACAAAACAGTGTGTAGAGGCCAGTGACAGCCTATTCTTCAGCTCAATAGCATGTCTACGACTTATTAATATTAATGAAACCTGCACACAAGCATGTGGGGATAATTGACCCCATTAAATTCCATTTACTCATGAGCTACTTTGTAAGGTTTGCCCCTTAGTTATTGTAGTTTTTATCAAGGATAAAAGTTGGAACAGCATGTATGGCAACAAAAGACTATTTCAAAAGTAGCTTCGTGGAAAAAAACAGAAAAAAAGGGAAAGAGACAAAAACCCCAAGAAAAATGAAATACCACAATGTTTTCACCCAAACTTTCAACAGCTAATGAAAACAACCTTATCTGCTTTAAACCTTTATTGGGACAGGACATCAAAATCCTTTAGGAGATGAAGGCATCAGCCTCGTATCTATTTTTTTTTGGGATCTCTATTTACTTTTTTCATTTGCAGAACTTTGCATTGAGCTGAGCAAACATGGGAAGGGTGAGCAGTATTTCAAACACATACCTGGAGAACTGGATCCATTCAAGGCCAAGAAGGACAGGACTCTGAGCAGCCTGATACAACTGAAGATGTCCCTTTAGGGTACTTTGCAACCCAGACCATTCTGGGATTTTATGGTTTAATTTTTTCTCTTAAATTCTGGGAATTTTGCCTTAACTGAGTTTTGTTTCATGGTTTTTCTATTATTTTTCTGAGAAAGGGAGTAAAACAAGATAGTCAATCTGGCCAAGAATGTCTGATAACTTTCAGCTGATATTTTCCTTAAAAGAATTAGCCCATGAAATTAAATTGGTTTTGCAAAGTTATGCACAACTATAATCTAACACCCCCAAACACACCAAGAAAAAATACTCGTGTTAGAAGTTGCCATTAGTTTTGCCATAACTACTGTTTTGTAGTAAATATTATTCAAAATAATTTCCCTGACAGTAATTTCATAGTTTCTTCCTAATGATCTCAAAAAACCTCTTTGAACAAATCTCATAATGACATCAAATCTTGCACAACAGGAGCACTCAGACAACATGAGTTGTTGTATACCTTGTACTTTGTATCCAGAAATTAGCATTTTTACAGTCAGCACACCTTCAAAATCCCCTTGTTCAGGGCTGCAGGGCACTTGAAAAAAGGTCCAGAATCACATTTGGTGTCCCCAGACCTGAACTGGGTGCACACAAGACGTGGTGTCTCCACCAGCTCCAGGCTGACACGCTGCTCGTTGCACCAGAGCAGAATGAATAATCTCCAGACATGAGTTACTGGCACAACTAAGGCAAGAGCATAGCTGACTGACATAGTGAACAAAAGACCTTTGGCAAAGCTTCCAGTGCAAAAAGCACAGAGAGGAAATTCACTCTTGGCGCTGAGCGCTCGCAAGTACAAGCAGGACGAACTGCTGATTAACAAGCTCAGACTCTCAGACCAAATTCCAAAGGATGAACAATGGCAATAACATTATGTTATGTCTCTCTACAGCATGCAAGCAATTTTTCATTATGTTAGAATCCATAGGCAACTCCAGCAGTACATTTTCACAGTCTAATTGATACATATGAGGTTTGGCTTGCAGCTTTCAAAAGAATCAGAAGTACAGAGAATTCTGTACCATCCCACAAGAAAAGCCAAGTTCCTTAATATTAGTTAGAGGTGCAGTGGATATTGATGGCTTTAACACAGCTGGGTCACTCAATAAGGCAGGCAGGACACAGTTGTGCCTCGGATGGTGCACACTGTACTGGGCTGCTGGAGTTTCCTCATAAAAATGAACACGCTGATCCCTCCGTGAGGCTCTAGCAGGTTTGGGGGCATGATTTCTTCTACAACAGTCAGGTCAACCCCTCTCTGAAGAATATATTTTTCCCCATATTAATTTGATTCTTTTTATAACTTCTACCAGTTTCTTTGCTGCAGTGCTTCTGGTTTACTGGTCCCTGGGTTGCAGCGTCACCTCTGAGCTTTTCTCACATATTTTCATCTTCTTTTTCTTTGCCTGTGGTAGTGAGGTCAGTACAAATAATTGATTACACAGAGCTATTACTGGGTATTTTGTATTTGAGGGAATCCCCTCTGTTCCAAGTGTAATATTTTTTGACACTTTGATCTGAGGCAGTCCTGGAGACACTTTTGGCCTCATATAGGAACCTCACTGTCCTCCATTACTGATTATTGATGCAAATAACATATTCAGGTTTCCTGCAATGGCTTTCTCTTCCAGAATTGCTCCCTTTGCACCTCTGTCATGTGTTGGCACCCTCAGTTTACCAATTACCTTCTAGGCTGAGGTAAGTGAATGCAATTATTAGGTTTGTATGTTTAGCAAGTCACTCTTCAAAATGCTGCGGGCCTGTTTACAGTGGTTTCAGTTAACTTCTCCAAGTCTCTTATCTACTTTTCTCCATAGAATAGGATTTACTTTTTGAAGGATGGCTTTTTTCTCCTGATAACTGTGTTCTCTGCCCTTTAGACATGGTAACTACTTTTGATATTTGAAGAGACTATTTAATGGTATACATTTAAACTGGACCTTTATTGTGCCTTTAAGCAGACTCCACATGGATAGTGCTAGCTGCACTTTTTTTTAAACTTAACTTTGCCATTTTAAGGTAAATTGTTGCCAAGCCTGATATTTTTTTACTTTATCTACATGTGAGGATTTGCATTTGATAATGACAATGTCAGGACGCAATTCTTTTCCTTACACTTAGAAAGTTGGCAGGTTAGCTCTGCTGAATGTATGTGACCAGTAAGAGGTACTGGCATTCTGGTATGTCAGTCAGTGTCTTACCTCAGCTCTCACTCCTCAGGGGAGCTCTTAGAGCACCTCTGCAGAGCTAAATGGTTGGTACACACTGTAGTAAATGGCACACAATACTATCCTCTCCTCTGGCAGCTGTGGGAGCACCCTCCCAGGGACAGCCCATGGCCAGGGAAGGGCTGTGCACCAGTGCACAGTCTCCAGCTGAAGAAGTTGCAGACAAAAATATTACCTTGAGTTCCCAACTTTTCAAGGCCTGGGAGAAACAGTAATTTAGTCCTTTGGTGAACCACACTGTTCTAGGAGAGGTTTTCTGAACTCCATGCTTTTCTATCACACTTGACCTGCTAGATGAGTAACACAGTGTGACATTATCCGATTTCTCCAGTGCTTACAGCAAAATGACTTCATAATAAAAGCATTCACATTCCACTATACAACTTCAGATTTTGCCACAGTGTTATGTTTCTAATAATGAAAAACATGGCTTATTTCAGGTGATAAAGTAGCCATAAATAAAGAGCTCACAAGAGCAGGCTGACAAATAAACTTTTTATATGTTGGGTATGTATGGGGATGTAGTTTGTGGTGACAGCACATTGCTCAGAAAAGCAGGTCATATGCTGCTTCCTATTATACCGGTGTCAACCCAGAGAATTTCCATTGTCTGTGTTTCAACCAGTACAACTAAGATAAAGATCTCTGCACAGGATTTCATAGCCTTTTTGCCACTGTATAGTATTATTAAAAAAATGAAGTACTGTAGGGGTCAAATTACTTTCAATATTGTTTGTGATAATAAATGCAGTACAAATGGTTGTGTTTCATCCACTAATCATAATAAAAGCATAAAAAAGGCTGAAATAGATTTCAGTAAGGTATCAAGCCCTTCTCTTTCAACCTTTTGAAATTTAGGCATGTGGTACAAGGCAATGCCTGTCACTGTGATTGTCGCTGGAAATCAAACACTTCAGGGTAGGCATTGCCATTTTAGGTTGCATAATGATAAGGATCAAGTCCTCTGTCCTTAGACTACTTGTAATAAAAAGAAAAAAATATGAAATAATTGAAAGGACAATAGAGAGGATGGTTCAGAGGGACAAGTGAAGAGGTATTCAAAAAGCATCATGCCCTGTGCACGTACCCAAGAACAAGAAGAAGAAAAGGGGAAGCTCTGTACAGGGGTGGGCTGGCAGGATGCACACAGGTCTTAGCCCAGAGTGGTTCCCCTGCTAATCTCTTCCCTTGCTAATCTCTGGACCTGAGTAACAGGGGCAGATGTGCTGGGAGCCCTCCCAGTGCCAGCAATGGGACACTGCTGGCCTGGGCTGGCTGCACTCAGCAGCCCTTGCCAGGGCTGTGATCCCAAAAGTTGTCCTGACCTGGAGGGGAAAAGGAAGTGTTAAATGTGCAACAGGTGGAGAGGCACAGCAGGTGTTGCTTTAGCCTGGGAGTGATGCTCCAGCCAGCCAGAGCCCTGTGAGGTTCACTTACCTGGCAGTCCAGAGCAGGGGAACTGAACTGAAGGTTCAAAGAGACAGGGACAAAAGTAGGGCAGCATCCATGGACCTGAGCAGCTTAACTCATATTAATGGAAAAAGGATTTGAGTCCCTAAAATCTACTACATCGAACTGACATGAAAATATAACTCTAAGTATTTATTTCTGGGCTGTAAGAGTGCTGGGAGAGCAGAGAAATAATGCAATAATGCCTGCAATACTCCTGTTCTGGACCATTTTTTTTTACCCTCCTATTTTTTAATAACACATATGTTATTTTCAGTCTAAATATTTACATTTTTTTGAATGCAAAATCAAGAAAAATTTGAAATCTGGTTGTAGGTTCAAACAGTTTTCACACTCACATTCACATACTAAGCCTCTGCTCCAATATTTCTCCAAATATCTGTTTTGTTATGTGTTCTCACAGAAAACAACAACAAACAGAAAAACCTTTTTTATTCTTTTCAAAAAAATTAAACATAATATAGACTTTTTCTATGAGATCAATCTAAAACAAATATTACAAAACAATTAATCAAATGTTGTATGTGAAAGGGCAAAATGCAGATCCTATTCAAATTCGTAACAATGTAAAAGAAAAACCAGAAAAATTTGCTGTTTCTCTGTTCCTAAGTACCACAGAAGAATCTGCCATTTTTCTGTAATGGAACAGCATGGAGTAATATGAATAATTTGAATTTCAGGAGCTTGTTTCTATCTGAGCAGTCTCATTTAACAACCAAGTCAGATGAGTTCTACCATCCTCACTGGAATGGGAGTAATGTAGGCTCATTCTCATTTTAGGGATGAAATTATTGAAAAAGAAACGTGGTGACTTGCCTGGTTCAATGCAGAATACGGTGTAAAGAAGAAATGGCCCCCAGGTCTGTGGCCATCTCGTTGTGTGCATTAACCTCTAGGCTTTCCAGCACGTAAGAAAATGAATTTCCTGACTATTCAATTTTTTTCTTTTCTCAGTTGCAGGATAACAGTAATACTTCAGAAGATATTAGCATTATTTATATTAGATGGGAGGTGATTTTTTTAAGCCAATTCATGGTTAATTTCCTCTGAGGCATATTCTGTCTTTGCTTTCCAATACTCAGTTTATGCTGCCATCAGTAGCACTTCCATGGGTTGACCTGTCTGGACTGGCAAGGAGAATGGGAAGAAAGGGCAGAGAATGGGAAGACCCACATGTTTACCTGCTCACTTCAGGAAATGAAGGTACACCCAATCCCTTGCCCCTTCTTCTGGCCTCCCATGAAAGCTCATCTGAGTACAAGCACCACACACTAAAAGACATTTATTCCTTCTGCTTCATTTGAGCTGTGGCAAAGCTGGTGGAAACTGCCATATTATCTTTGGAGAAAATTAAGTATCTCCTGGGAAATGCAGAATTTTATGATTTTAGTCTACCTTTCTCAACTCCTGCTTAAAGAAAAAAAAGGTTTATTTTGGTTTTTTTAATACATTGCACTGAAATGCAGATAAGCCTTTTCTCTGGGCAGTCAGTGACCCCAAGCTACACGCAGTCCATGACAAAGAGGCACCTAAGAACACGTTTCATTCTCTTTCCCTTCTCCTTGTGGCTCAGCTCGGAATTCAGCGATACAAATGCTAGAGCCAAACTGCAGGGGTTGTGACAGCTGCGGGGGAAGGGTGGTTGGCGCTGTGGCTGAACTCCTCACCCGCTCCTGTGGGGACAGGGTGCCTGGCAAGCACACAGATGGCTCCTACAGGTCACCAGAAGTGCTCATGCATACCCTACTTATTTCTGCACAGTATTAATTGATTCAAAATGCTTCTGAGCCTCTCTCCTCCCTTCTTAATAGAACTTCTATCACGTTTTTAAATCTTTGCCAATTTCAATGTGGCTGATTGAATTTCACACAAAAGAAGTGCGGGAGCAGCAGTCATGGTTCCCCTGGATAAACACTGGACTGTGTGCTACTTGTGTTTGACTACGTCAGCTGTGAGCCCTCCAAGTATCAAGTCCTTCCAGGCAAGACATAAATCTTTTGTCAATGAAAAGGGCACATTATCTGCTTCTCAGCTGTTTCTTTTCTAAAAAGCTACCTGATCTGTAAGATAAATATTCAAGATGGTTATTAAAAAAAAAAAAAAGCCAGAACACTTTTTCTTATGTATTGAACATTAATGAAAAACCATAGAGACTGGGGATCTGTCCTCATGGCATGTCTCAGGTCAGTCTAGAAATGCAGTAGTGCAGGAAAAGGATTTTTAAAGGGGTAAAGAACTTAACAATATATTGGCTGTAATATAATTTTTACCTTCTGAGCCAGTGTCTTGCAGCAAAGCTACAGATTAACTCCTAAAACAACTGGATGCAGCTTTCCTGGGTTAACCAAGCTACAACAGGGTGAGGCCAAGTGTGGGATTGTGAAGAGTGTTATGTTGAACTGTGGTCTTTATTCTCAGCAAATATCTTCTTGTTCCCAGGTATCTTCATACTGAAAAGTGTGAAGAAATTGAACTGATGACTAGCCAAAAGGCAACAGATAAAAGATTCATGGATTTATTATCTCTCTATGAATCCAGTTAGCCTCTTTTCCATTTTCAACTTCTGTAGATGTTGAATTTGAATTTTGGTATTGTTGGTACCATTTCAAGGTGATCTCAGCCTTATATGGGTAAGCTGATATGGTTACCCAGCACTGTTGCCTTGCACTATCTCAAATCCCAAAACGACCCCAGCACAGAGCCCTACCTTTGTCTGTAATTCACCTGTTTCTCACAAAACTCCTCCTTAACCACCTGGGAATTCCTCACAGCACCATGAATACATTTGTCAGCTTCTTACTTTGTGATCTGTCACATCCAGCAATTTCTGATGCCATATTCAGGAGTTTCTCAGGCCATGCTCTGTGAGGTGTGTCCCACCCCCTGACCACAGCCCTGGCACTCACCAGCACAGCCACAGCCTGGGAGAGAAACGTGTGCATTCTGCTAGGACTACACCAGAGTCACCATGGTATGCAAAAGGTGAAAATACCAGTGTTTCTGGATTGATGTGAAACCTCATTTCCATGCTGCTTAGCTCCTGATCACTTACAGAATGACTAACCGAAAGAAGAGGATGCACCATCTGCTCCCAGACAAAGGCAGCACCTTGAGTTAAATAAGAGCAAGCTCTTAGGGACATAAAGATATTTGGGACAGTCTAAGGAACTGGAGGCCACTGCAGGAAGCTGCTCCGGTGAACAATGGGTTCAGAGCTGACAAAACAAAACTTTGAGTTGAAAAATGTATAGTTTAGGAGAAATGTCTTTAAATGAGGAGGAATGGAAAATTAAATAAAACGACGATGATCATCAGAACTGTACGTAAGATTACTTATATTAGATTTGGATAGATCCTCAGAGGAAAATAAAAACATCTTGGTGTAAAAAAGATCAGCCACAATAGCAAAGTGGATAGTCCTGGAAGTGTACGGCCCTTTCTTTGTGCAATTTTGGAAAACCAAGCTATGCATATATGATTTGTTGCATTTTTGTTGTAGAAGGTTTTATCCCACTTTTATGATTTTAGGATTAATAAACATTATCCAAGTCAAGCATAAAATGAGCAGCACCTCATTCAAAACATTCACTGGAATTTCCAGTGTATCTATGATTTTCTGCTGGGAGCATGGATATAGCAATGATTAGAAAACAATATGGCAGGAAACTCGATGCTAAACATGTGAGTTATGTATTACAGATTGTCTTAAATTCTCTGACTTTTCAGATTTAAATATTTTCAAAGTTTTTCTGAAGCTTTTGGCACATTTTCTCCTAAATATGTACAAGCAAGACAGAAGATTCATGGAGGACTCTGGCCTTCTGTTATTGTTTAAACACTGATGCTTAAGGTTTAAATTTACAGAGAAAAAAAATCATTCTACATCAAAACTAAGGTGTTGCATGTTTATTTACAGACCAAGCTCCAGTAGTAATATGTATTTGTCATGGAAACTGATTTGAGTTTAATTCTAGTCTCTCTTTTGCACTAGGAAAATGTGAGTTTCATTTTACTTGTCTCTGTTTTCAATTACAATTTGACAAAAGGAATAACCACATTACCTATTTGATTTGCCAGAACTTTATCCCAGCACCACCTGTTGAGCCCTCGGCACTTGAATTCTGACATAGAGCAGAGAACAAAATTATGCAGTTGGCATTCTAACCAGCAAGGATGCCAACAAAAGCATAGTATAGCCTTTGTACTCAAAGCACAACAAAATATATATTAAGCTACCAACTGCAAAGGTTTAAGCAAGCCACATTTAATTATACATGAACATATCTTTCCGACAAATAGCTCGGTAGAAAAAATGCTATGGAAGTTAGAAAGAACCCTTTTGGTTTGCTTTGGTAAATACTGCAAGCTTAAAATAAACAAAGTTTCACAATACCATATAGATTTACATCAGAGATGGCAAGAGGACAGCCAGCTGGTTTACTCAAATAGATGGGTTCAACACTATCAGCTTCCCAGCTTAAACAAAACACCCCATGTTCACTTCTGGCAGGAGATCTGACCTGATGCTGCCCTGGTATCCCAGGAAGGTGGAAGAAGAGGCTCCCAGCACTTGTCTGGATCCAGACCTCTCTTCTGCAAGTAACTGGGACCAAAATAGAAGCGATCAACTGTGTGTTTGATGCATGTTTCTGAAAGCAGCACTTTGCCACAAAAATACTCATAAGTTCTTTCTCGGCTCTCCTGGCCTGAGCTCTGCACGGAAGAGGGATGGAAGCTGAAGGAGGTAGGAGAGGTCAGGAGGGATGAGGCAAAAGCTCTGCTCCCCAGTTCTGCAGAGGTCTGCACAGGGGCTGTGACCTCACAGGGCATTTGCACATTTGGAAGGGATACCAGTGGTTCTAGCAGTGATATTAGAGATTCCAGAATTTTTTAAAATATGAGTCAAATCACTGCACATTTTTAAAGGGACCATTTTAAAATACTGGTGATAGTGATAATTCTCAGATTTTTGTCACGTCCCCAGTAAGCCTACAAGAGTTTTAACTGGTAAAAAAACCAATTAATTTTGTAAACAAGAGAATAAACCAGCTGTAAATAACAAAGTAGTGGAAAGATTTTACTTACTGTGCTAACTGTTGAATCCTGAGCTACTTAAGTAATCCCTTCCAGTGGGCTCATGCAAGCCTAAATGGAGGAGGCACCTCTAGACCTCTGTTAAATCCCCCAGATACAAAGTTCTGTTGACTGATTCCTGAAAGGTATTATATGCAACCCAGAAAGTTCAGTGGGAATGTCCTCTGATAGAAGGTGGAACATTTCCTATTGTGTTCAGAAAAGTGGAGATAGATAGTTTTGCCTGTGGATTGCTTTCTTACCAATGCATTGCAGCAATCAGCATTCAGCAGAACTTGCAGAATCTCCATCTTTGGAGGGTTCAACTGGACTGGACACAGCACAAGCAACCTGAAGTAAAGAGACCTGTGTTGAGAAGGGGATTGGATCACCTGCAGAAGTTTTTTCCAGCCTAAATGATCTATTATTTGAAAACTGACCTAAAGAAATCAGAAAGGTTTCCCTTACTGTTATTAAATTTTAAAGAAATGCAATTTCTGTCTTATTTTTTAAAGATTGGGATTACATATTTACTATTTATAATAGCTTCTAAAACATATATTTTCTAATTGGGTATGTAAATGTACTTTGATTATTTATTTATTTTTACTTCAGGATTTGATTAAATAGAAGCACATTCTTAAATGATCCCATAAGTATATTGGGTGCCTGTGGTGTCATTCCAATCAGTTGATGAAAGTGCTTCCCTAAAACTCTAAAATGGTGCTTGAAACTTACCCCAATATCCTTAATTCTTCTGTGCTGGAAATGTAACCTGACAATTGTTAATGAGAAAACCTTTCCTTCAAATTTGTAATAGAAACTGTAAAACACTTTCTAAGAGACAGGCCATATTTAGGAAAGCCAAATCTAGTAGATCTCTCCTTCTCAATTGCAAATATCCCTTGTGGTAACCACATTTCATTCAGGGGACTAAGGCTACAGGAAGTACACATATGACAGATAGTTTGGCATCGTCCACTTCTGGATTTCTCAGATGTCTAACAGCCAAGAAAATGTTCCATCCTTTTAATTTCTTTCAAATAGCTGATCCTTTGTAGTATTTACTCTAAATGAAAGCTTCAGATGGAGTATCTGGATAGTGTTTGAAAAGGGCATCAAAGAACTCTCCTGTAATAGAATCCAGCATCTCCTAATTTCTCCCTTGTTGAGAATAGCTACAAATGCTTAAATTGCAATGTGGAGGGAGCTTCAAGTTTTAAAATCATAAACTACTTAGAAAACTCACTCCAGAAATGTGCTGTGTGGTTTACTGCCTTCCACAATCTCTCTAACATGCCTGGCACTTTGCTGCCTCACAATAGCCTTCAAAGGCACTGGAAACACCGGAACACTTCCTTGCCTAGCAGACACACAGGAGGGTAGCAGGTGGGTTGATGAGCAGGCTGAGCTTGACAAGTGGCCTTTTCACCCCTGACTGCTGTTGTGAAGTTAATGAACCCACCCTGAATATTTGAGGCAAGCATTTCAGTTTGACATGGAAGTTCTTGCATGTAAAACAGATACGAAAATGATGAAGCTCTGCAGGTAGATTATAATGACCTGTACAAAAGGCAGCAGCTTTTCAGGCAATTGTTAAAAGTCTGCTATGAGTAACCCAAATGCCTCAAACTGCTCAGCTCCTTTTTCAGTCAACAGGTAATTTCTATTAATGCCTTGTATCATCATATAAAGTGGAATTCACTATTGAATTTAATTCCACTTAATTCTGGACCATTTGGGAAGCATTAATGGTTCTGGAATGAAATGCCAATGGTTCTTTCATTAGTTTAGTGTCTTGTGTCTGCAGCACTGCTGCAAGGGAATGCCCTCACTTCACATCACGTTTCTCTAATTTGAGTATTCTGATAGTGCACACAGACAGCCCCACACCCACACCCACCCCCTTCAGAAACCACTGACCCTAGGGATCCTTCACTTTAAGCTGAGTTTACCTGTCACTGAAGGTGACTGAGGTCAGCTGGCTTAAAATGACTGATCTATAACCTACACTTCCTGAAGAGATAATTTAAATCCAAAGAGAGAGTCTCATAAATTCCCAGTGAGATCTTAGTATCATAAAAATAGACTTGACACCACTCCAAAGTTTAGCTTCTGCTTTGACAAAGAGGAATATAAGTCAGCTCTGGTGCAGATCCTTCACAGGAGATACTTCTCAAAGTTCTCCTCAGCAGTCTGTGTCTTCCTTATCTTTTGCAAACTTATCACTGATCCCTCTGCCAGCTTTCACTGATAGTGAGATACTGCAGCTGATGAAGGTGGGAGAGAAAAAGAACTTGTACTTCTCTGTATCTCTTCCTTGACATCATTATTTGTGCAGATACTTCTGTAGAACTGTGCTCAGGGTGATGCAGGGCACAGACAAGTATTTGTATAGGAAAATCCTACTACATTGGATAGAATTCTATAGAAACAGCTCTAGGAGTTTATTGTATTTGTAGAATGAATTTTGGTATATTTTTTTGAATGATATATTAAAGATCTACACCAGGAGCAAGACTTGCTATTACATTCTGTGAAATTTTTGCTGGAACTTGTGCTGTTCTGCTTCCTGCCTGTTATAATCGCATTGTTACTTCTGCAACCTGAGCCCTTGACTGCTCTGGAAACTGGTTGAGATTTACCCAGTACTGCTTCCCAACACAAAGTGATTTCCTGTCTCAAATGACTAAACTGTTGCATTGAGCAGAGAAGGACTCTAATTTCACTGTCACCCTCGGAGCTGGCAAGATGATTTATCCGTTTGTTTATGTGCCGAAGGCTGCCCGTGAGGAGCAGGCTTTGGGAAGGGGCACGAAAGCAGGTGATGATTTCATTTGGCAGCACCTAATACTGCCTGCTTTCATTGGCACCTCCCCATGTAGGCAGCTATGCAGACCAGGCAGCTTAACAAACACTCATGAAATTACCATAAATTGTCTTCAAAGAATTGCCTTGATTCCCGATTGTCTTAAGACATATAAACACATTTTACCACAGTGATATTGCCCATTACAAAGGGATAGCCAATGCACAATGGACTTTTTCCATTAAATGGCAGTAAAACCAAAACCACTATGGCTCTTGCCAAACTCATTCCAAGTTTGCACGGATTTGGTTCAATGAATGTGGTGGAAAATTATATCCAGTATTTTGGGTACTGGCTCATATACCTCCTTACATCTCACCAGTGCTCCTTTCAGCTTTTAGAACAGATTTCTAAATTCAGTTTCGCTTTATTTGGATTATAATGTTTAAAAAATAGACCACATTAAATAGAACATAATTTTAGCTCTGTAAAATGTAGCTCTTCCTGATGCTTTTCTTTTTTCTAATTGGAAACAACAGTTAGTGATTTGTGCTCAGCTTTTCTTGGATGCTGCTGTTCTATGGTTATCTGTTGCCTCTAAGGGCAATTGCTCCTCACATGCTACTGACATAAATCATCTGATGGAGCTGGAGATGACACGATGCTATACTGAAGATAACTGGTACAGTGGCAAAAACCATGGGGCTTGTCCTCTCTTACTACCAACTTCATTAAATTTCTGTGGGCTGGGTAGCTGAGTGAAATCAATAGGGTATTCTGATGGCCTTTTTAATGGACTATAAATGTTATTGACAACAAACTATTTAGTAATGGAGAAGCTCCCCCTTCCCCTCAAGTTTCAGCATTATACAGGAGGAGTAGGTAACATAGGTTGTTTTAAAACCCTGAACCATTATCTTCGAATATTATATTATTTTGAATAGCTGTAAACTAATAAAACTTCAGCTTTCTTACATGTTATGGGAAACAATCGAACCAGAAATATTTTGTCAGAAGGAAAGTTTGCAGACAGCAAGCTAAAATATTTGTTTGGTTGTCTTTGGTACTCCTAGTATTTAAATGGGGGGTGTTCCAGGACTGTCGATATGTACAGGACTCTTAACAGGAGTTATAAGCAGAGATCAATAGTTCTTCCTACAGCAGGTCATTGGGCACATAACTTACTGAAATGGAAGGCTCAGTGCTTTTGACCTTCCTCGTACCTCAACAAATAAATCTGGGGTTGGGCAATCATGTCACTTGGGGTCTTCTGGAAATCCCTCCATTAAGCAGAGCCCCTTGAGAAAAGAATTAATTTGTTTAACGGGGTTGGGCACTGTGTTTGCATACGAAGCAAGAGGATGCCCTGATAATAAATGGTTGCATTCACAGAGGATTTGGGCTCTGCTCTGCTCCCTGGGGTAGATGTCTGCTACCCTTGTGGGCAAAATTAGACTGGGAAAGCTAAGTAGGTGTCTTAATACACGGTAGAAAATTCAAGGGAATTAACCTCCGATGGGGAAATTTTCCTTCCTGAAGTGCCCCTTCCTTCTGATGCTCTTTTGGAGGGCCAGCAGACCGCGCTACTCAGCAGTACAATGGCAAAGTAGCCATAGGTGGGGCACTTTACCCCGGGAATTCAGCCGCCTCCGCTGGGACAGCACGGCTTCGGCCAAAGCCGCACTTCCCCAGCTCTGCGCAGGTACGGGGGAGCACACGCTCACCCGCACCTTCTGCTTCATTCGGACACAAGCCCGCCGCACCAGCTGGCCGGGTGCCCGCGGCGCAGCGCGGGTCCCGCCATTCCCATCCCATCCCTTCCCGCCGGGCCGGGCACGTCCCGTCCCGCGGCGCGAGCGGAGCCGCCAGGGGGCGCTGCCGGCACGCGCGCCCCGGCTAGGCCCCCTCAGGGAGCGGCCGGGAGCAGCCGGGGATGGGGAATGGCTGCAACCGCTTCTCTCATCCGGCGTGGACGTAAGGAGAGGCACGAGCACTTGGACTTTAATTCCCGATGGAGAAAAAGGTATTGAAGCCATAAAGTTTAGAAGGATCCTGAGCGTCAATTTCTATAAGATATTCAAACCGACCTGTCCTGGGAAGATTTTCGTTATTGATTTTTGCGCAAAATGAACTGCCATTCTTGGATTTTCTACAGGTGGTGATTGGCAGTGGGTTGTCCAAAATTACACTAAATTCAAATATACATTTTTCCCCTTAGATTTTCTTTTCTCCTTCAGCTCAGAACTTTTATTTTTGTTCGCTTTCAGGCACATGCTGAACTTCCCATTCTCCCCTTTTCTATTTCCCCAAATGACTTCTTTGTTCCCTACTGTGCTTTTGCGGTTTTTGGGGGAAAGGGGAGTTGAAGAGAGAGGCACCTTTCTTTCGGAGCTGGACACACAGGGTTTTTGCTAGTTTGGTTATTAAGAGTTGTGAAAAAATCCCTTCAGCCCACAGCATCTCCCAGCCCCCGGATGCAGCAGCCCCTGGGGGCCTGGGTGCTTTCTGTCGCCTGCCGGGCCAGCCCGCCCTGTGCCCTGCAGGAAGGATGCCAGCCCAGCCCAGCCCAGCCCAGCCCAGCCCTGCCAGAATCCCCGCCCGGGTCTCGCTGAGCTCCCCGGGACAAGAGGCACCCTCTGCCTGTGTGTCACCAGAGGTCTGGGATACACACAGTGGCACAGGATACACATCTCCTTCCCACTTTTTGGATTGTGTAAAAACTTTGAAACCTAGCACAGGTATTTCTGAAACCTCGTCCTTAAATATCTCAAATGAAGAGAGGAAAATAAATTTGGCTCTGACCTGTTGCTTTTTCATCTATGAGTGTGTTTTTCACTGTGCTTTCCCAGAGTTGCTCTGAACTTCGTTTCATAAATATCTACATCAAAAAACCCCACAGATACCTCTTGGTACATTCATAATATTTCTCTATTCTTTGATTCCTTAATATGAAATAAACTGAATCGACCATTTAGATTTACCTTTTTATGCTTAAAAATAATGAAATACGACAGCTTATGGCTTTTCTCCTCTGGATGGCAGTAACTCCTGCTTAAACGTTCGTGACCTGTGACTTCAATATCCTGCAGCAAGGGATTTCCTTTTGTTTGTCAGTGTGCTATCCAAAAGAAACATTTAATTTCGTTCTTTCTTTTTTCAAATCTAAATTTGAAGGCTAAGTAAGCTTTCAAAGAAAGAATCTGTTTCATGTAAAAATCTAATTGCACAGGTCCTATGTATAAAACCAGAAGAGGAATCAGAAGAAAGGAATTGGTGCTGCACATTAGTATTTACTTGTGTCCAACTGCCTGTTTCATAAAAATTACCGATGATGTTGAGAAAATCAAGTTCCTTGACATTAAACAATGAGACAACACCAAAGAGATAGAAATGTCCTTACCCGAGAGCGTGCCAGAACATCTGCCCCTTTAAAATGCTCTCATTGTAACAGTACATCTGGATTTCTTAACTGTTCATTACAACATGAAATTTTAAGACAGAAAATACATCTAGTAAAGGTGATTTACAAAGACCCACTGTGCTTTTATGCATGTTAAACAAGAGGTATGAGCGGGAATCAAGCCCTCCTCCCTTTCCATCTGAGCAAGCAACAGTTCTTCAGTAACAAAGCTGGACTTATATGTAGGATTTGTGTCTCCTCACCAGCCAGGACTAACTCTATTGCCTTGTTTTACTGCTGGTGCAAATGAGGCAGTTCAGAGCAGCAGTTTTCAAAGATCAGTGCCTGTATTTATGCAAGTGAATCTGCACTTCCTGCTGATTCTGGCCAGCTGAGGTCTGTCCTTCAGAGCCAGAGTGACCAGCCTGATTTCTGGGGTGCTGTAAGGGCAGTGCTCCCCAGCTCCTGGCTCAGCAGCAGCAGCATATGGAGCTTCTGTTTTCTTTAAATATATATATATATAATTCTATCAGACAGCACATTACTGATTTTAGTTGTGTATTCAGTTCCTGGTCTGTGGACTGAGATGGCCAATGGGCCTGTGGTTTTTACTAAGTGGCTGTTTTTCTACCAAGACATTAGTGCTACCAATTCCTTTGAAAACCTTACCTGTTTTCATATGGAGAAAAACCCCTTGGCTCCTAGAATTAAGAAAAATGTTTCTGCCCACATTTCAGTAGAAAAAAACAGATTTGGGAGGTTTACGTTAATATTTCCAGAATCAAGACATTGTTTATATTTTCCCTCCAAATTGCTAATGCTCAGGAAAACTAACTTACTTAGACAGGCCTATTTCTACAACTGTTGTCCCGATCTCCAGCAGCCCTGTAAGGTGCTGCCCATTTGCTTGTCCTGCCTACATCTGAATGAGGGAAGCAAAACAGTTCTGTGGTACACGAGCCAATCCCATAAAAGGTCCTACCCAAGCATTGGAAGCCCTCTGTGGTGACAGAAACATCAGTCCAGCACTGGAAATGAAGTACTTCAGGAAGACATCTTGTCTCCTGAGTTTCTTCAACAGGCAGGGGAGCAAACTCTGTTACTGTCCTTCTGGAAAAAGAGTGGCACCTACCTGGTGACATGAATCCAGCTCCACAGTGCAGAGGGAAATGGAATCACAGAAATACCATGTTTGGACAGCTTTGTTCAGGTAATTTTCTTGAGGGGTGTAGCAGAGATGCTCATAAAACTTTCAAGCTTGAAGGTATCAGTGGGAGATTAACTGCAAATTACTCCAAGCTAGTGACCTGAGTTCTTTTTTTGGAATGTAAGGAAACCTGAAAAATAATAAAGTGGGTGCAGCTAGAAAGGTGATTTTACAGTTTGCTGCAAAGCTGAATTTTCAGCCTTTCAAAAGACAAGCAAAAGTAGATAAATTGTGTTACTCTGGTTTTACTGCAGGTCCACACCTTTGAGATACCCAAGTTTGCTGAAAAATTTTCTCTGAAGACTTCATTAAGTTCTGGCCCTGACACCCAATTTGTCAGCAAAAGATAAGCATGTTGAGAAACTGACCCAAGAGGTTCCTCAGCAAATTTTTGAAGGCCTGTTGGTGCTCATACTGACTTCCAGTGAAAGGAATAAGGGTAAAAGGCTCAGGGGTAAAAGGAATAGAAAAAAGAGGGACAGCCTCCACCCATGAATCAAGTAGAGGGAAAATATGTGACTGGTGGCATGTTTTCTGTCCTATTAAACACTGCTCTCTCCCACTGCAGTGCCCGAGTTTCCCTCTGTTCACCATGGCAGTAGGCAAAGGAAGGACAGACACCATAAAAAAAATTAAAATGGATGAAATGGTCAGCTACAGATTCATTTTCACTGTATAATTTTCTAAGTATAAGCTTTGTCCAGGATGTGGGAGGAATGCTTCTGCCATGCAACGGTGGCCTAGTAAATACCTCTCTCAGCTGTGTGAGCAATTTGAGCAGCATTCTGCATGGTCTCTTTTTGAAAATGATGTAATTCATAAACCCCCCCTTTCCCTTAGCTCCAAAAAATATCTGTACTGGTTTCCTAGATGGTGATGTGTACACATGGCATAGTAGAAATACAGACAAAGCACATGCATGTTTACATGTATGTATACAGACACAAAGACTGTATGTTTCAAAAACCTGTATTCTTCATCTCCCTGATATATCAAAATAGAGTCTGATGGAAAACCAAGATGCTTTCCTGTGTGGTGCTGGGGGCCACTGTGACAGCTGAGGTCAGGAGAGGAGAAGGCATGCAAAAACATTTCTGGCTGAGTTCCAGAATACAGAGATTTCAAGTTTCTTGTCAGGACAGAAGAGCACTGTGCACTTGTATTTCTAGCTGTTGGCACTCCAACTATACCCAGCTAGTCAGAAGGATCAGTTATAGCTAGAGCTCAGTTTGAAAGGAGATTTCAAACAGATTAAAAATTCCTATTCATTACAAGCTTCTAAATTAAGTGAAACTCACTGAAAGATTGGTTTCCTTCTGAATCCTGAATAATTCTTTACATTGTAATCAGGGCATGAGGTTATTTTGGACTCTCAATTTAGAAACACATGTATGGGATTATGCTAGCACTCCTAATGTCCAGAATTACAGAACTGTTAACAGTTTGTCAAGAAAAACACTCACTCTGGACTTTTTAAAAAGAAAAACAATTTAAAAATCTGTTTGGGACAGCATCCCTGTCTCTCAGACTTGAGGCATCTTGCAACTTGTGTAGGAGCACAAATGTAAATGCAAAATGACGAGCACTGTGTGCAAGACGTGAAGTTTTTCTGAAGTGCCTCCTTCTATGTCCCCAAACTAATTAGCACGTGCAGCCTTTCAACAAGGCTTTCCTGCTTTCTCATGCAAATGCAGTAGCAGGAGTGTAGCGTACAGCAGCACAGCCCTGGAAATTAGGGCAGGGTTGCCCTTTCAGGTCCCTTCTAGAACTTGCTTTCTGTACATGCTGCATGAATCTGCAGTGTTATGTGAACGGGCAGCACAAATAAACTCCAGCATAGTTACCACTACTTTCAGGTTTGATTTACCTGAGCAAGGTCTCCTTGGCTTGTCTTTCCGTGTAGCATCAACTGCTGCTTTGACCTGCGGGAAACCAAAGGGAGAAACTTTTCTGTATGGGATATACACTTTGTTTCAAAAGAACTGTTTTATAAAACCCCCTATGCTTTCTGTGTTGCTGGAGTTGCCTGAGGCAGCTCTGTCATTGTTGATAATACATTAAGCACAATACATCAGCATGGCAGAGAAAAAGATTTCCCAGGATCAGCTATGCCCTTTGTAGAGCAGTAAGCAAGAATGACCAAGGTACGAAAGGGTGAAGCTTTTACGTGAGTGGGGACTGCAGGGGCAGAGAAGACATTAATGCCTTCTGCAAGCCAGAAGAAATTAACAAGAAGTATAAATGGGAAATCAAAGACAAGTAGAACAGTCACACATCCAAAAAATCACCTGGACAACAGAGCTGTCTGAGTGATCCAGAAGCAAGAATCCTGTTTTCGTGTGATGGCCCAACTGGCTGCAGAGATGGGATTAGTTTGGCATCCATGGGCTCCTTCCTGCTGACTCTGCTGAATCAGAAGAGTTTACTGCAGAACAATCTGAGCAATATCTTGAATCTTCAACCCCATTTTTGCATAATTAAACCACAGTGGTTCAGTGGTCAGGACTGTAAGTGAAAAGAAAGGATAGATTCAGTTTGCAGGAAGCAGATGTCCTGTGACAGATGACCAAGTTATCTTTAAGCTGATACATAAACTGGTTCCTTTGCAAATCAGCACAATGCAATGCCCAGCTGCTACAGCCTCCCCAAGTGTACTGTGTGCATCTGCACTTTCTACTTGATCTCCTCTGCCCTGTCCTCTGGTGTACTATGTGAACCTTCCTAAGGTTACAAAGGATCTTCCAAGTTACAAAATTGTCCCTGATAAAACTGATACCATAGTGGTACTTTTTGATGAAGCTGTTAGTAATATTCCACAGTTCTTGCATGTTCCAGCCAACTCTTCACAACTGAGACTGAGACAGATGTTTTTGATAAAACAAAAAATGAAACAACCTCCCCCTTCCCTGCCCCGCCCCCCCCCAAAAAAAAAAAAAAAATCAGGCCTATAATTATTCTGTTAGCAGCAGACTGGTGATTCAGTAGACCAAAGACAGGAGGATACAAAACTTTGCATGGGCAAATATACTCAGAGTCTTTGAAGTTATAAATTTTGCACTGGCAGTTGTTAAAATCTATTTAACAGTTGATTTTGGAAGGCTGACTAGAATGCCTTTGTAGAACTTCTTGCATACGGGAAAGCTTCACTTATTTGAGGGTAATCAGCACATCACTTTCTCCTTTTCATATTATTTACATTCTTACAAAATTACTTGTCCCAGTATCATTCCAGTCAAATTTTAAAAGCATGTAATTGTTCCTATCTCCAGTACAGCACTATCCCCTCAATGATCCCTCCACCTCAGAGGGGTACATGTAACAGGGTGTTTGGAGTTGCACCCCAGTGGCCAAGGCTTTGAAAAACCATTTGAAAGGCCAGAAAGTGCCAAGGTATATAGAGTGTGCCAAGGTTGGCTAAGGGTAGTGCCACCTTTTGCTTCAGTAATCACTCAATTTAAGGGTGTAGGGGCTGCTAGGGCAACTCAGGGCCATCCATCAAATCCTTCTTGAAAGGTATCTGAGAGCTAATCTGCATTTTACATAGCAGCTGCAAAAAAGAGCAGTGATGCTAAATCACGGATCAGCAAGCCACTAATGTATCTAGCAAACACTTTCCTTAGATTTTTCTCCAAGATTAAAGGCTTTCCTTTGGTCGTCTTTCTTGGTAATACAGAGAAAAGAATGTCATTTTTGTTAAAGAAATACTCCCTTTTGACTGATGGAAGCTGTTTGCTGCATAAGGAATTGAAGGAAATGACATGATTTGCTTAATAATAATTAACATGGAAGTTTTTATAAAAAATAAGGGATTGCATTTGATTTCATATTCTTAAATAGCTTCATATTCTTAATTAATCAAAAGTATCTAGTGGCTAGATAAAATCATTCTCCTCCTCCCCGAATGTGGTCCCCTACTGAAAGCTTGGGAAGAGAAAATTGCCGTTGAACATTATGCCAGAGACTTGTCCCCAGTTCAGTTCTCACGGCCTTTTTCCCTCTGTTTCTGCCAGAGTGAGATGGTTCACTGCAGGGAGCACCTGAGAGGCCTTCAAAGGAGTTTCAGGGCTGGAGAAGAGCAGCTCAGAGCACTCTGCCTTGCTCACGTCACCACAACAGCTACAGAGGGAAAACACTCCTGACACAGCATTTCCTCTGCTACGTCCTCGGCCACTGTGGGATGGGCACGAACAGCAGGAGGTGACAATGGTGATTTCCAGCTTTAGTACCCAGCTCTGTGGGGCCTGTTTCCAACAGGTGAGTGAAATGAAGAAAGAATGGGGCCTTTTTCATATTGATAAATAAAGCTGAATCATGGGCATTCCTGAAAGTGTGCAAGGCTCTGATAAGAGCTTTATCAAGCATGTATTACATCAACTGGCTGCCATGCTGGCCCCCTGATCAGCTGCTTTTCCTAGCAACAGTACCTAGACAATAAGCTCACATCTATTGAGGGATCACTTCACTGTTAGGGGAGGTGCTGTTCCAGTAATTCACGCTTGAGACCAGGTGTAAATGAGGACAACCGCAACCCAGGTTTATATACACAAAGATGCTGGGAGAAATGAGGATCTTTTAAAGATCCTCTTCAGCTCAAGATTCTGTTCTGCCCATCTGAGAGTCCCTCCATCTTCATAGGCCCCTCGTTGAGGAGTCAAAAGAAATAAATGATTAAACAAAAACTTGTGAGAAATGTAATTTCCAGACGTGTTTTCAATACAACATGTACTTAAGTTTTAACAAGGTTTATTCAGCTCTATAAGGACTTTGCAGAAAAGCTTTAGTGGGAATGTACAGGACAGAAGTTTCGATCTAGAAAAGAAAAAAAAAGGCCCATGAATATAATTTCTTTTGTTACAATGAGACTGAGTTTCCAATTTCTTGGATTAAACTGGGGCAGACTTTGAGAGTCTGTCTCTCAAAGATCTAAGAATTCTGAAAGTCTTCAAGCACTCAGATTTTCATCACTGGCAATATTAAAATCCTGGCTAAGAATATTCTTTGTCTTGTACTCACTTAAATAATGACTAATTCCACTTAGGAAATACAATATCTTGATTTAAAGGGAATTAATTTTGACCATTAAAAGTGGTATAAGAATATGTCTCATATTGAAAATAAAAAGTCAGTCTGCCCATGGAAGAGTAACAAATGCTGCTGTCCATATCTGTGCACCTCCTCTGAAAGAGGTATGATGGTTTTTCCTGAAGCTATCCTGGGATAATTGTATCTTTGTCCTTTATAAATTCACATATATTTTTATAAGCAAAGCAAGGGTCCCAGTGGTCCCATTAGAAATAATCCTTTAAGAGATTTCCAAAGATATGTCTTGTTTAACTTCAACAGAGAGTTAACACTCTACAGAAATTTTATTTTTCCTCATAACCAACAATAGATCTCTGTGAGCGTAAAGTCAGTCATACACAATCAAATGTGCTGGCATAAAAGCAGATATGCTTTCACTCCTATAAAAAGTAAATAAATGGTGCCAATAAAGAAATGCCAGCAAGTGAGAATAAACCTTTTGTTTTAAAGCACATGTAACCAAAGAATATGGTATAGGCTTTTAAATTCATTTAGACTCAGGTCTTGGCTGTTTGGGAGTCTTTCTCAGTGACTGGATCACCAGAAGACTGTTTGCAGTGACTTTTCATGCACAGATGCTACAAAATAGTGAAAAAGCTTAGTTTCCTTGAAAGTGCATTCTTATTGAGTTGTCACAGAAAGAGAATAAAAGTAAATTTGTCTTAGTCTGTCATTTCCTTGCAACACTACCCACTGCAGCTAGCAGTAGGGAAGACTTGTTTTTCCAGGTCCAAATGCACAGTATCAGAATCTAACTGAATTATGCTTGCCAGGAATGGACTTCCCACGTCATAAAAATTACTTGTATCAAATTATCAGAAAAAGACTGTACACCATGTAATGCCTGGATGGATTTGCCAAATCATCTGCATGAGGATTATTAATACAAAAAAGGTGAATGTAGTGCTTTTAGTAGAAACTTCATTACCTCACAAACTAAGCAACAGTTTCAGAAAATCAAACAAACACCATGGCTGATTCCTCCAAATTTTTTGCCATCTGCATCACTTTAAAATAGTCACATAAAATGACATATTTGAAAAGTTGTGGTATTTTTTAACAGAAAAAATTAATTCTTATTCAATGTTCTGTGAACAAAAAGTTCAACACTTCTAAGAAATTATAAAAGAGAGTGGTGAGCACATAAGGTTCTTGCTACATCTGTTAGGAAGCAGAAAAAATCACAGAACTCCAGAAACGTGGGGAGTGGAACAAGAAAAGTGGATAAAAGAGTTGTATCCCAAGGACAGGTATATGATGACTATGAGTCACAAGAACTTACTCCCAAAAAACCTCGGAGTGCCTTATAATGACATAATAAGTAAAGGATGGCATGTACCTTTCTAGTAAAATATTCCAGAAAGCTCCACTGAACTTTTCCTCCTGAAATACTTTTTTTTCAGGTTCCCTAGGCAAAGAGAATGATCTGAGCTAATATATTTCTCTGCCACCAAGACAGGGTGTAAGACATGTCGTTCAGCCTGCAGTGCATTAAGAGTATCTTGTATCCAACTGATATAAAGCAACTCTTATTTCTCAGAGGACAGAACCCCATGGCTCAATTGTGAGAGTCGAGACTAAAAGATTTACAGTACATAAAATCATTATAATACCATCTTACCTGGAGTGTGTGTCTTCCTGCATGGCTTCAGTGATAGGATTTCTGTCTCTGGTATTAATTTCTACTGATTGGAGCTGTGAACATTTCTTGTTGTGCTGTTTGGCAAAGAGAGATCTTAGATATTTTAGAAAACAATAATATATGGTTACTTTGTGAGGGATATGCTGATTTATTAATCTAAGTTTTGAAGGATTTCTGTGTCTAATAGTCTCGTATTTTAATTTGTGGAGCTATAAAATTATTTACTAGGGCTCTGGAGGCTTTATTTTCTACCTGGGTATTCTTTGCAGTGCTCAGATCTGACCATGTTTTGTTATATGTTTATCCCCCTTGTGTACTTCTCCAAAACAATCTAACCCAGTTGGTTTTGACTTTTTTCAATTTTCAAACCTCTAAACGTTTCCCAGTAAGATAATGAACGCTCTCTGCACTCTGAATTTGAGACAATGGACAACAGCATTGCTTTCCTTTGTTACTTTGGAGGGATTGCCTGGAAATGGTCCCCTTGCAGTGGTTACAGGCCAGAGGTTCAAAACTGTGTAATTTTATGGCCAAAGTCACAACTAGAGTAACTTGGCATAATTCTGCTGATTTCAAAGGAAAAATCTTTTCATAGCAGCAGTTAGAGTAATGGCTAGTTTACTGTACATTAGCTGAGGAACTTCCCCTCCCTTTAGTCCTTCTCTAGGATTTCACTGTGACTGAGCTCCACTTCAATGTAACTGTATCTCCTTTGTACTCCTTACTTACTACTCAGACTGGAACACACCAAAGAGCCCAAGAGGAATCTTAAAAAAAATTTACATAGGAAATCTCATCAGAAAATTCCTGATGGCTCTTCAGTCAGGTATTACCTTTCATCTCAGTGGCACAGTCTAACACATGCACAACTCTGATAGAAATTATAGTTAGTAACATAAATTTTTCTTGACTTTTCTGATCAAGTAGTTCTACTGTTAAAGTCTTGAGTGAGGTCTTTTTGAATAGAGTTATGCTGATTTACACCAGTTGATCATATGCCAAATTGTCAGAATATGCTTGAGGCTCTACAGGAGTGAGTGCAAAGGAAATAATGTTCCTGTTTCTATAAAAAAGAAAAGCACAAATAGTTCAGTAGATATTAAGAAAAGTAATAATTAGGTCTGAAATGTTTATAACTAGATATCTTTTCAGAAGATAGTTAGAAGTATTTACATTTAAAAGACAAGAAAATCTCTGAAAAATTAGAGAAAAATGGAAAATTGTCTTTTATGCTGTTGCTGTGTAGCTCAGTTTTCAGCTCCATCACATGACAGCGAGTAAGTAAAGAAAACTATTATTATGCAAACTGCTCCAGGACAAAAGGGTATTACATATCTCGTACAAAAGGGGGTTTCTTTAAAAAGCACAACACATTCAGTGTTTGGGGTTTGCAGTTGAAATTCATGGCCTTGCTTGCCAATATTATCATGCAGCTGGGTATGATGCATGATAATACATCATACAGAAGAAAATCACAATAAGCATTTTCAAATGGGTTCCTATTAAACAGTTGTATTCTCTCATGTGGCAATATCAGTGTTAAGGTTCTTTCAGTGTTTCTTCTCTAGTGAAAAGGTCACCATAAAGACGACCACAGAGAATTTGACTGCAAACAGAAAATGCCAGGTGCTTCTTTTGGCTTAAAAAAATCATCACTGGAAAAGAATATTAGGCATTATTTTAGTGTTGAGATCTGATGGGATTATTAATATTTTTTCTCTTATTTAACGGCTATGAGACAGAAGTCCATCTTTCTGTAGAGAAAGCTGCTGACAGAATCTCTTGTATTTGTTCTGTAAAACAAGAGTTTATTTTTAAAATTTTAATTCAAATTAATTTATTATCTTTCCAGAAAGTCTCTCCTGTTTAAGTAAAAACAAATTAGCTGACCCAAAACATTCCTGATGAATAAAAGATTAAATGTAGTCTCAGAAATCTTTGTCTCTTCATGAAGTGACTAGTCAAGCACTAATTTGGATGAGTAAATCACATGTGTCTTTACAGGGTTGGGTGTTTCCTGCACCTTCTATATGCAACTTTAGTCATATGATTATTGTGAACTAACTTATTAAGCATCAATATTTTCTTCTAAAACTGTTTTAAAGGAATGTTTTGCAGAAAATAATAGCAAGTCACAAAGTACAAGTCAAACAGTTGCAGAGGAACAGCTTAAACTGTTTTTCATTTGCATATGTCACATTTCTTCTCTCGCTCTTAGATACGTCCATCTCTGGGTATCTCCAGCTGTGTTTTCAAGTCCTTATTTCTGATTTTGTTTTCTGTTTTTCACTGAGTTGCCTGAGCATTGTCATCATAGACTGCTGAGAGATATGTACTCTCAGTGATGTTATGTACTAAAATACAAAGGAATGAACAGTTTTGTGACATAGAAAAAAAAAAAAGCTATGAAATTGTTGCTTAGCAGGAATTAGTACAGAAGCCAGTCTGAGACACTGAGCACACTATGGCATCCAAACACTAACTTCATACTAGCCCTGGGTTTGCAGCAGAGTGAGCAAAACAAAAGAGGCCTTTGAAAAGCTCTGTAGCAGTCAACATACAGTTTGACCATACCTTCATTTCCCTTTCATTAATCAAAAGTACAACAGATGCCACAAAATACTGCTCCAATCTCACTTGCTTATAAATAACTGATCTTTGTGGTGCTTCAGTCTTATTCCAAATATTTAATTATTTTGTCTTTTTAGGTATCAGGTATGTTAGGAAAATTAGTAGTGACAGAAATCTAACCCCAAAATAACATCAAATGGTGTACTTAGATGTGTGCCAGGATCAGCATTGAGATAGATGTTATTTGCACCCCATTTCAGTCTTAATCTGTGTGTAAAGAACCAGTTATTGAAATTTACTACACATGATTAAGCATTTTGATATTCTCTCTTCTACTATTTTCTCTACTACCAGTTACTTAAAATACAGTTCCAAACTTATATGTGAAACAGACACCAAGAATAGATACGTGCATTTTGCAGTCATCAATGTGCATGGTACTTACTCTCTCTACATCACTGCAACCTGGTTAACTGAGCTTCCAGCTTTCAGAAACTAAAAGGAGATCAGCAATACAGACCTGTACTTCTCAGAGTACTCTGTTCAGCACCAGGGCAAAATGCCATAGCCCTTTTGAAACAGACAGCTTATCCCAGTTTTATCAAAGGGAAGGTTTGGTCACAGATGCTTGAAGAAGTTCAAGGTGCGAGGCAGATCTTTGCAGTGCCATAGCTGCTGTACTACCATGTGGAAAGTCTCCACTGCTCCAATGATTTTGATGACTGAAAATTTTTCTCTGCTTGTAAGACTGCTGGAAGATGAGCCATCCTGACAGTTTTGTTTATTGGCTTTACTGGAATGTGAAAACTATATACCTGTCCATAATGGCTGAGACTCCTCCTGGGGAAATACTGGTTTGCCAAGATTTGTGTTACTCTACTTTCACTGTGCCATTCATAGGATTAGGAGAGAAGGAATTTTATCTAAGAGGGGAACTGGTTTGGAAGCGATGTTTTCATTCAGAGGGGAGTTCTGCTGACAAATTGAAATCTCTTTTCTTTCACTGAAGAAAAAGTCGGGAACTTCAAAATTTAAAATAACAAAGTGTATCCTAAACATTTGAGTTAAATTAACCAAAAGGAGTAATTGGATTGTTCAAATGATGTAATTCTTTTTTGAACAGGGAAACTGCGTAATTTTTGGTGCCCTGATACAATTTGTAGCTGTCACACTCTCACAAAATTAGCTTAAAGCAGTAACATGAGAAAGTCAGGCTTGACTTTTTACTAGTAGCACTCAGACAAGTGGTACCACTGACCACTTCAAACAAGTGGCACTTCTAGCAGCTCAGAGAAAATGTCTACAGGAGCAGAATCACCTATCTTTCCTTCATGGGTTACTGAGACATCTCCAAAATATTACCAATCACTTTCAGGATTAATATCTTGGAGGGGATACAACGTCTTCCTCCTCATGCTTGATAGGCACAGTTCACTCGCCTCGATTATTGTCCCATCCACATTTCATGAAGGAGAAAAGGATCATATCTGCTGTGCTTCCTCTGCCCTGTGCACCACTTTGTGTGGGACAAGCTTTGGAGCACGTCACATTGGGAATGCTGTATAGAACATCCTATGAGACTGGCTGGATAGTGCCCCTATACAATCTTGCATAAATACAAGTTTGTTCATACTTCTATTTAAGTAGGATTTGTTTTTTTCCACATAGAGACATTTTGTATTTTTTTTTAATTCTTGGTTTTTCTGGAATAATCAGAATAACAATTCAAGATTAAGAAAATGCATTAAATGAGACATACTAATTACTGGCTGTGATTAATTAGTGATTGTAAGCCCACCCACACACATAGCTTCAATTACTAGTAATTTACTTGCAGGAATTCAATAGAAGCAGACAAATTTCAAAATACCTCAATCACTATTATTTTAATTCACAGATAAATTTGTCTGTTGTAACTGCTCTAAAAAACATTTCTTAAATTGATAAGAGACAAATTAGGATCCTGTTACCTTGATTGATAAGGAGACTGAAGCCTACCCAAAAACCTTTAGTCAACACACAAAATAGCCTTCCTTGCTACATTTTGCTTTCAGCCTCCCAAAAGAGTTTCTCTCACTTACTTTTCTGTGGCGAAGGAGAGGATTTATAGCTTTGTTTCCAAGCATTCTTCAGTTCCAATGACAGGAAGCCACTCAAGCCCTATGTCAGAGTCTTGACCACTTGGGGAACTCTAAAGTGATGACTTCCTAGAGAATTAAGTCACATGGGCTTAATGGCATTTGGTGTTCTGGCTATCCCTGGTGGTAACTCAGGAGTGAGCTTCTCACGCTACGCTGGAAGACCTTCCCAACGCAGCCTCATGCTCTTGCGCTCCCCTCAAAATAGATCTGCTAGACATATTTTTGCTTCAAAATGCAATTCAAAAAAATTCTTCAAATCTTCTAGGCCATTTGTGTATTGTCTGTTAATTGTCCTAATTCTGCTGAAAGGTGAGGGTCAATTCTTACAAAACAGTGTTTGCAATTACAGTATCACAACTTAACATTGACCACAAGTATTAAACCAGGGCACATGAGTGAATATAGTTTATCCTTTCCTTAAACCATCAGCATGGCTTTTGAACATGGTTTTAAAATAGCATTATCTAAAAAACCCCAATGTTATTAATCACTTCTTACAAGACCTTTAGAGGTTCTCCCTTTTCCTGTTCATAAATCCTTAATCTTTGCATTAATTTTTTTTCTCAGACAGGAAACAGTAACAATTTATTTACATGGACAAAATAAGCTTTTCTCAGTTTTCAGTCCAGCTTCCTCTGAGATTTCATTGACCTCTAAAGTTCAGCTTCTTCCAAGAAAGTTTTCTTTGGGATTAATAGCCTTCAGCATCAAATCATTGAGTGCCATAGACATTAGCAGTTCTATAAGTAAAGCTTCAGCCTTTCCACACAAACTCTTGTTTTCAGAGGTTTATAGTTTGGCTACAAAAATACAGTTTTATGCTGAAACTTAGTTTGAAAAGCTCAATCTGGAAGTGATTTCAGTTTCTGAGAAATCTGCACAACTCTGTGGCTGTTTTCAGACTGAAATTCTGACCAAGACTATGACTTGCTATCTACACCCCATTGGTGCCTGACTTTCTATCTACATCCCATTG
Organism: Irena cyanogastra; assembly: GCA_013397155.1. Classification (NCBI taxonomy): domain Eukaryota; kingdom Metazoa; phylum Chordata; class Aves; order Passeriformes; family Irenidae; genus Irena; species Irena cyanogastra. The sequence continues at coordinate 2,622,672 of VWZV01013172.1, read as the reverse complement.
GTGTCTGACTTTTTAAAAGCATAGATCCACTCCTGAAAAATTATGGAAAGGCAAGCTAAAAGGGTGTTTTAAAAATGGTTATCCCATATGTTAAAGATTTTCAAATTGCATCTAGTCCCTGCTTCTCTGGAAGACAGTCTAATCACTTGAACACCTCAGTATTTTTCAGAGGATTTTATCCAGGCTGAGATGTGAGCCCAACTGCTCTGCAGTGATGGAGGGCTCTCAGGGTTTCTCTGAGTGTCTGCATGCAGAGTAATGGAGGAGCCTGCTGGTCCTGCAGCAGTTCGAAATGCTGATGGATTGGGGGATGAAAACCTTGTAGAAAGGAGGCTCAAGAAAATCTGAATCGGTGAGTTTGGGGAAACTGTTGCCTCCTGCTTCTTCAGGAGCAATGAGAGTGCTGCGGTGACTGGGTGCCAGGAGGGACAGGTGAGGGAGAGGAGGAGGCAGGCACCTTTCCAGCATCCTGAAACAAAATCATCACTATAATTAGAGATGAAACCAACAGAACTTACTTACATGCTGGTTTGCACAATTGCCTTCAGAAAGGATTTGGAAGCACCATCTGGAGGGAAGGATGACAGAGAGATGCCATGGAGTTTCCAGTTTCCTTTGTAGGTAATTCCTGTAAAGGGATGACTTGGTCCTGAGTCTCTGCTGCTGGAGATGGGAATGCAAACACAACACACCATGTAAATGTGTTCAAGGCTACAGGCTGCAAATAGAATTGCTTCAAAGCAAAATCTTCTCATCTGAGATGGTGACCCAATGAAATATGCTGCTTCTTGATGTCACTGTGATGGTGAGAGAACAACACAGACTCTGAGGCTGGTGTTCAGGAAGAATGTACTTTATTACAAAAGTTCTCTACTTTTATACTCTACTCCGATCCAACTGGACTGGATTGGTTAACTAATTAATACATTGTGCCTAGTTGGCTGGCCAGCCCAACCTTTTAGTAAACTATCTTAGAAGGAAAGAAAAAAAGGCAGAAAGAAGGGAAAAACAGCATGTGCCTATTGTTACAGGAACAAGTTATCATTATTTTGGCTAGGACTTCTCTGAGTCTCTAGCTGACCCTGAAAAGTGCAGTTTTCTCACTCCCTGACCAAGGTTGTGGGACCACATTTTGTGACCACTCATTCTTTCTACAACAGAAATTTGAACAAGCCAGAGGCAATATTCTGCCCCAACTTCCCCTGAAATGGTCACCAAAACTAAAAATGTCTCATCAGGCTTTCTACATAAGTACAGCACAATTTCCTATTGTGCTGTGTCCAGCAGCAGGAAGACTATTTCATTTAATCAATATAAATAGTATCTTAAACACTTGTCATGTGAAGGAAAAGGCCAAGGCACCCTCTAGATTATCCCCTTGTTTCAGATGTGTTGCTCCTACAATCCAGACAGATCACCCTTATATTCATCCTATGTTTTCAAATGGAAATATATTTCTGCCCAACAACAGCAAGGCAACATCCTCTCAAAAATGAGGCACCAGTAACCATGCAGAATTGACAGTGCATCATCTGAGTAGGAAATACAAATCTTCAGATCTTTGGGAGTGCTCCATTTGAAGGTGATCCAGAAATATTTTTTTTTTTGGCAACAGCTCATTATAACTAGGCAAATTCAGTCCAAACTCTGAAACTTCTTTTGAAGGCATAATGGCAAGGGAACCTCAGACAGGATTAGAAGGAAGATAAGGAGGTAGCTTTACAGATGTCTGAAGGAGCACTTTCCAAATGTAAGGAATGGTATGGGATAAAGCTTCAGACTAAGTGACTGAAAATCTAAGAAGTCAATGAAGGAGGCTGGCATCATGGGCTAATCAGTGAAAGAAGTGATCCCTTGATCCTGCATGAGAGATGATAGGTAGGATGAGGTGCAGGCTTTGAAGGTGAAGACAAGCTGCTTATGTCTGATAGAAAAAGAGTGTTACATTTGACAGCCAAAGTGATGGACTAGGCAAATGATCTCTGCAGTGCTATGATGTATAGAAGCATGTTGCAAATTGCATTTTTCAGAAGCAGAGGAATGGCTATTGAAATCATTGAGAGCTTGGTGATTACATACATATATATTAATTCTTGCATAGTAATAATCACTAAGTTCTATAACTCACTTCCATAAGACAATTATTTGTAATGATTTTTTTAAACTTACACTAAGCATGTTGCATGGGAAGATGGGAATTTTACTGGATATTTCTAATAATATTGTTTTGTGACAGCATTTTCATTGTAGCATTCCTTTAAAATTTCTATTTTATAAGAGAAACAATGACATACTAACAAATCCTTTTTACATACAACTCTTTTTGGTTTTGACTAAATCTTTTCATTTAGACACAGTGCCTGAGGTCATTCAATGCTCATATCAGTGGCAATTACATAATGTCTTAGTTGGTGGTCTCTGGTTTACCCCTCTCTGGGCTTTGGTGGCTGAGGAGAGGTTATCCATTACAACTTGGAGATGACTCTGGAAACCCAGTATGCTGGATAACACAGACATCAAGTTGCTAAATGCACCACACCTCTGAGACACAAAGATTTGACAGCACTTCTCCACTTTGTTTGGCAGTATTACATTAGAGTGGTTCTTTCCATAATACATATTAAATTAATTTTATTCCCTGTTGTAGCATATCCTTCATTTCCCCGATGCAGAGACTGGTGCATACACATTTTTCCATGGCAAGGCTTTTCCTATTAATAGACGACTTGGCTCTTCACACTGAGATGAACGAACAAGGTTTGGAGTGCCTAATTTAAGGGACCATATGTCATAAGCTATAGTATCCTGTTAGATGGGAATAAAATGAAGAAAGAGTGAGAGGAAAAATAGCTTCCTACCATTAGCTGACCTCAGACTGAAATTTTCAGAGATATTTATTTAAGTGGGCTCAGAACTATTTACTTATTCTGTGCATCATATGAAGTTATGCATATTTCTAATGTATTCTTGATGGGGTACTGCCTCAGAAAAAGAACTTCTGAGTGTTACCACAAGACAAAAATAACACAGTGATCCTGACTTTTTTTTTCCTGGAACTGCCTTCAAAGTGTGGCCAGCTTCACATTTTTCTGCTTTGACTTTCCAGCTTGTAAAAATTGGAACACAGTTGTTTACTGTTTGTTTAGTGTCCTGTGATTGTAGGATATTGCAATTTTTTCTTTGCTAATGTAAAATACACTAGTGGTTGAATGTCCTTTTTTTTAGCAAATTATATTAATTACTATTATTGTTTAACCAGCCCATCTCAGCTGCACAGTTCAAAGAAATGTGCTCTTTCAGACTCTCAGGGTTGTTATATAATCAGCATTCCTCACAAATATTTGAATGATTAGAGCTAGCAATCATATTTTCCTGGCAAATTGTCCACTTTTGGGTGCAAACAAAGTCAGAACTAGAAAATGTAAAAATCAGCATTTACTTCTCCCTGCTCATCCCATACATTTCTACTGGTTTTTTTTTTCCTTCTCTGCTTTGTCTTTCCTAAATATCTCTTGAAAAGTAACATTGCCAGATGATTTCATTCAGGTAAGGGAATAGGTAAGGCATACCTGTTGCACTTTTATTTTTAGGATGTGCCATTCTATACATCTAGTAGAGTTCCAACTTCCATTCCCCTTATAATCCAAACTGGCAGTCACAGGTTTGCGCTGATATGAAAAACAGAAAAGAAAGCCATTTCTTAGCTAACATAACTCACAATTTAATTCTTTTCTTCTTATACTCCTTATGACCAAAAGCAGCAGAATAAAAAATTTACTATATCAAATGAAAGGGAGAAATGTTTGGAGAGAAAAAAATTATTTGGACTGAGGAGGAATTTTGTGCACATATTTTAACCAGTGATTATTTGGTTGCCTTATGAATCTGTAATGCTGAATATTGCCTCCATTCAGATACTCAAAAAGCAGAAATTAATAAAATGTAACAAATAAAAGCCACTGCAGGGAGAAAAATATCATTACAATAACTTTAGTTGGCAACACAGAGTCAAAGGTGATGTCTGGAATTAAAAGCCCAAAAGCTCTGGGAATAGGGGATAAAGCTGATTTTAATCAACAGCAAAAGTTATGCAATACAAAAGGCTGTGATGTAGCACACTGCCCTAGAGAAAACGTTCCACTGCCCCAGTTCTAAAACCCTTTGGTGCTTTGTGCCTGTGGGAGGTGTCCATGAGGACCAAACCCATGCCTGTGGGAACCCTTGTCTAAGGGGAAGAAGAAAATTTGAAACACAACCTTTGATTGCAATTTAGACATGTCAGTCCTGCTGTATTTCAGTGGAATACATCACCCTATTACCTGGGAATTTCTGGTCATTTGGCAGCCCACAAAAAGACAGATCTACTATGTATTGCAAAGCAGAGCTCAGGGCCAGAAGTCTGACACTTCCCAGCCATATATGAGTAGGTTCACCTGCATCTGTGTCATGGTTCCTATACATTTGGGCCACACTGTCCTTGGGCTTTGCAAAAGGGAAGGTAAATATTTTGGTATTTGTGTTTTAAAATGTCAGGAAAAAGACTTTCTTGTTTAATGTTTTCTCTTTTACTTAGTCTAGTGGAGACGAAATTTAAGGAACCATACTGGCATGTGTCATTGCAGTCTAGTAAACAAGGCTCTGGAGTTGCACTGCTGAATATGCTCAATGCAAAAGTAAAACTGAAAAGTCAGGCTTTGGCTAACTGTGTGCTCCCTTTGAAGAAAGAATTGTGATTGTTGGCAGAGGAAGTAAGGAACTAGGACAAAACAAGGAAGGGAAGAAGTTGGTTTTTTTCTTTCCATCAGTCAGCTCCTTAATTTTCACTGCCAGTATTATAAGTCTAATTTACAAGTTAAACATAAATCTATTTATATATTATTTCAAATTAAATTAAAGAAAATTACATTGCTTGTGTGTTGAAATCTTTGAGTATTGAGAGAAGGGAAATAAGGGAAATAAACATATGAAGCAAAGGTCATTTTGCTGTCAACAGAAAATAGCCCCAGTCAGAAAGAAAAAAGTTTCCATTCACATTTAATATATTTCTAACTCAGTATGTATTTCATTCCTTTGTAATGTCATTCGTATTACAGAGATATAGGCAGAGATCTAAAATATTTAGGTCTACAACTTAGGTATTTCAATCTCTAAATAATTAAACATAACAAAAAATATATCCTTGGAAATGAACAGTGAAGGAGACCTCCCCGTAGTCCTTCAACAATAGATTTTGGACATAACTTTGACCATAAAATGTCAAAATAGAAGTGCTATCCTGAGAAATGTGTTAATTGCCCCAATTATTTAATATAACATCTCTTAAGACTCTTCATGGTTGTAGAAGGATTGATGTTATGAGCCGAGTTGGTTAGGATCTTTTCTGCAGCACCTCTTACCATTCCAGTAACTATGAGCAAATTTTGAATATATCAAAATAATTTTCTAACATCCAGCTGAAAGATATGCATAATTTTTTAATAATGAAAGAGAAATTACACAGAGATATCCCATTACAAAATGTAACCAACAAATTATAACTTGTTTCAAAAATGCCTTGGGCAAGTTTCTCATAGGAAATAAGGGAAAAAAACGTTTGCAAGCATAAAAAAAATTGCATTACTTTTATGTCATCACATAGTTACAGTTCTCACCTCAGAGAAAAACAAGAATTCAGACTTTTGTATAAACAGTCTCTAAAGCAATGGAGGCCTCTATGAGATTTCCAAGAATCACTTTTAAACTGAAAATGGAAAGAATCCACTTCTGCAAAATCTGTCCTTCCTGCAGTAAAACTGCAAAAACAGAACCTTCACAAAAGGGACACAGTGCAGCAACACAGCTAAGAAATCTGTAGCAAATTTAGGTAGAGGTAGAAGATAAGGATTCTATTTAACCCCATTTCCACTGATGTAATGTCTTTCATTTATTGGAAGAATAATACCTTCTATGCATTACATAAAAATTCAACCTTCCTTCTTTTTACTACATACTTATAGTACTGATTCTAAAACAAATCTTTTCTCTGCCATTAAGGAACACAGGTGGAGTAGTGGGCCCATGCCTAGAAATACATTATGAAAAATCTGTGATAATAAAGAGAACGAACCTCAGAAAATTAATGTTTCAACGAAAATAAAAATTAGGGAGCCAGACTTTGTCTTTAAAATGTGGAGTTTTGTTAGATTATATCCCAAGAAAATCACATGATCAACCAGATTTTGGAGCAAGCTGTAGTTTTAGTATTTAGGGTAAGAAATATATGTGACTATAAATGCAGTTCAAAACCTCACTTGTAATAGTATCACCATAAACATTAAGGTGGCCCATTCTCATAACCAAAGTGCAAGTAGGAAAGAAATCATGCCAGTCACTGGAATCTTTATTTCAGCTGCCAAATACCCTCAGGTACAACCTCTTTGAAAGGGCACTGAAGGTACTGAGCCCTGCACAGAAATTAGACCTTATCCAGGACTAAAAAAACAGTGCTGCAAACATCCAAACAGGCTTTTCTGCAGTTTGACCCAATTTCATAATGACAATCAGATTTATTTTGAAACTCTGGCAATGACTGTGATCATCAACAAATAAGACACTGGGATTTTACCTGGTGTGAGTTTCTGCAGGGTGAAAAACCTTGCAAGATCTTCCAATAGAAGATTAAAGTCAGTGGATATTTATTGCAATGTTTTTCCTCAATATGACAACTGCATTTACTTGGTTGGAGAAGCTATGATGCTGCTTCAGTAAGTGGTGCTCAGCATGATCCTGAAGCAAAAACAAGCACTTATGCTTCCATGGTGTTTTTTTCTTGATCCAAACAGAGGACAGTAATCTCACAAAGCAGAAAGGGAGTAAGTCAGTATTTAATTTATGGTCTCTCTGGAAAAAGGTCATCTTACTGTGGGATCTGAGATTGAACCATGGAGTATTTAATTTTTGGTGGGAAAGAAACAGCCTTCCACTTCCACAAAATATAAAGAACAGAGCTGAACAATCCAGTTCCTTGAAATATTGAAGGGTGTCAAATTTTTAATGAAAATATTAAATGTTTTCTCTGATCCCTTGGGCAAGTATCTCTTGTGAAGACAGTGTCTGGCATGCCTTAAAAACTGTACAGCTCAAGAGCCAAAGGAAATAGGAAAGGCAGCAATATCCAAGAAACTTCCTACCCCTTTTCACACGGTGGTACTTAGAATCCCACAGGATCACATAGTCTCTGAGGAAAGCACTGTGTGGTGGAGAAAACAGGTTTATGTTTTTGACATTTTCTAAAAAAAAAAAAATTACAATTTTTTAGTATTACTTGGGCCCATTGAATTTGAAATAATTAATTTTTAGACAACAGTGTTTCCCAGCTGATCTGTATCCATCAGGAAAATGTCCTACCTCTCTATGCTTTCCTCAATTGGTGCTGTCAAATGGAAAACTTTTGCCTCGATGCAGCCTGAGGACTGAGTATCTGATAGGGAAAGATTTTGGAGCCAACATCCAAGTCTTAATGGCTCTACCAGAGTTGATATTTGAATAAATACATAAAATTTAAGTCCCTCCTTGGAAGAAAAAGCCTTTATCGGCAATCAGAACTTGTAATGATTGTTGTATGTGTTTTTCTTTCCATCCCAAACCCAGATTTGCATTTTACCCTAAATCTTACCAGTATCTGGAAGTGTCTGAATGCTCTTCTCTCTTGTTCCTGAAAACATATTTGTTGAAGGGTGATTTAAACCCTTCCTTTTTAGTTAAATGAAGTTTCATGAGAAAACTTCTGTTGCTATACACAGACCTATTAGGGACGGTGAAAATTGAGCAAATGCTCATGATGTGTAAGTCATTGACAGCACATTTCTTTTTTTAACCTTTTAATAGGAGGAAAACCTAAGACATTAGTCACAGGACATTACAGTTTAGTTTTTCAAAGTATTTATCATTTAATTAATATGTATTTAGGTCCAGTCATGGACAGAATCCTGGTGAAGTTTCAGTGGAACTCTTGATAGCAGCTGAGAACAAAGCCATGGGTGGGCTGGTAAATCCCTGTCTGGGGCACTGACTGTGACCAAAAAAAAGGGAATTACAAGGAGCATATGGAATCACTGTAGTGTATCCAGCAGGGCATGTGCTTCCACACACTGTTCTTACTCTACAAGCAGTACAGTAGCAGCTTATTAGGGACATTTCCTGAGATGAATATCCACACCTACATCAATAGGGTCGTGAAATACTTTGAAAAATAACTTTTAGTCTATCTTTGCTTTATTTCCGTAAGTTATGGACAAGCTCACTGTTGTGATGTTGCCTCTGGATTCTCTTATCGCTGACAATAAGCGAGGCATTAAACCCCACTGCTGTGTGTTCTGCAGGGGGCAGTCTGAGCAAAGCTTTTGTTTTGTTTTCTAGTACAAAAAGCTGGGAAAAACTGTTTTGCCAAACCAACATGTAGAACATTAATGATCAATGTCCAAAATGTTTTCAGTGCTGGTTAGCTAGAATTATTTTAAAATTTGTCTAGCAGAGTATTCAGAATGAGTCATGTAGAAATGAGTATTTATGTTCCCTCTGACCTCAAACATTCATGGCCTTGTACAAGGTCACATAAGGAGACTGTGGAAAGCTTCCACATAACTTACTTCTGGATAATTTCTCTCCTCAGTTCAGCAAGCTGTGTATGTGATATACAACACATGGTTTTTGGTGCATTCAGAAGCACTTTAAGTTCTCATCAAATTCAGTTTATAGCTATTTAATTGTGAACGATGATAACTGAAAATATAGAAGGAATGTTGGTGCAGGGAGACAAATTGCAAGGGACAGCATTTTGCTGTTGCTGCTGAGGTTATTTTTAAATCTGGCAATGATTCTGTCACCATTACACACAGTGTTTTACTCAAAGATATTCTGAAAACAGCATAAAATTTCCAAGCCAAATACTAAGAATTTCAGAAAAATAAAATGCAAAGGCAGCTGTCTAGGTTCTTGAAAATTTTCTTGGATCTCCTAAAATTATTTTTCCAGAGCTACTGTCTTCTGCATTTTCCAGACATATTTAGAGTAGTAAAAATATTTCTGAGCCTGGTGGTTTAACCCCAGAAGGCAGCTAAGCACCACACAGCCTCTCATCCCAGCTGCTCATCCTCTAGGAGGAAAATTAACTCTATCCCAGCCAAACCCAGCACACAGATTAAAAAAGCATATATTAAAGAACATATTAAAGAGCATGATTCAGATCAGAAAAACTCATGAGTCAACCCAATATGCAGCAACACAATGAAGCAAATGACAGGAAAAATCTGAAATGGCCGTAGAAGGATTTCCTTAAAGCCTGATTAGGAGAAACTCGGATTACACTGAGTATTGTGTTTCATACAGGGAGTTATTTTGCCACTTGAAAATGTGGACTAGCAAGCAGAACCTAGAATGGTGAAATTTCAGTACCTAAGAACCACAGACATCTCTGGAACTGTATGCAGTTCTTAGCAGCAAAATGAAAAAGTTCAGAACTCACAGCTTCTTAACACTACATTTTCAAATGTCAGACTGAAAAAAACTGTCCTGCTACAGAATGAATCTTCAAATATGTGATTGTCTAGAGTGAGAATAATACAAATACCACTGGAAAGAACATTCTTAGATAAATGAAACATTATGAAAAATATAATAAAAATTATATTGGTTGGAAAAAAATCAGGGAGATTGAAAAGGATGGAAAGCATTAATTCACCTGTGTTAGCTTGGAGGACAGACATGATGTTCTTTGTTTATTAGGTTCCATTATGAATTTTCAGTTGCTCTGTTAACCTGAGGCCAAGGAAATAAACAAGTTTTTTCCTTTCAACTTTTGAATCAATTTTTAAAGGCCAGTAGGATTGAGTTAAGTAGGAACTACTCCTAACAGGGCTGCACACATTCATACCAGCACAGAATTTGACCCACTACTGGAATAATCAATTAAGTGATGACTTTACTAGCCAGGAAAAAAGATGAAAACGCTGTTGAAACAACCACAGGATACATAGTTTATTTACTTAGAGGTGGGAGTTTTTTCTGGGGGGGTTCTGTCTGTTTTTTGTTTGTTTGGATTTTTTATTGTTGTTGGTTGTTTGTTTGATTTAGAAGATAAAAAAATAGGGATTTGATTGGGACACTCACTAGTAGTGTGTTTGGGTGGTCTTCACTCAGCAGCCACAAGAGAGAACTCCACTCAGGAGCCAGTTGGGACTGAAGGCAATTTCCTGACTGCTTCCTGAGAGTGACAGCCACAGATCTGGTGTAATTATGTCACTGCTCATGTCCTCCCCTCCCGACTGATGCAGACACATCCTCATCAGCAGCTCAGGGTTCTCCAGGGTCATGGATAGGCACAAAGCCTTCCCTCCTCCTTCCTAAGACATAGCCTGGGATCTTTTACTCCCTGAACAACAGCTCCTTCCTCCTTCCAAGAATAAATGCAAAGTCAGCAGATGCACCTTACATACTGGATTCAAGACTCGGGCAGCTAGCCCTGCCCGAGTTTGTCATATTGAATAGAAACCTGATTTATTGATAAAAGTCCTATTATAAATGTGGAAAGGATCCCAGAGTGGGAGGGGAGGGAAGGGATAAAGGAGGAGCCAAATCCTCTTCGTACACAAGACTGAAACTGAGCCTCCACTTGACCACCTGCAAAAGAGGGAATTCTGAACTACTTCTTTCAGGGAAAGCATTTTTATGCCTGAAACTACAAACATTTAAAACTATGTAAGATACCTCAGCGCTATTAAAAAGATTTCTGTTTTCTTCCACATTCATAAAGCCTATGGCTATCCACTATTCAGTTGTATTGTGACTCTCATTTATATTCTTGTTATAACCTGTATCCTTGTTGCGCCTAACTATTAATCTGTATCAGCATAAGAATTGCAAAGTATTGTGTAATTAATTTGTTCAAGTGAGATAGTTCTCCCAGCTCATAAAAACCATTACTTATAATGGCCATATTAATTACTTACAAGAGTAAGACCAACTCGAGGCTTTGTTAAGCATTCACTTTTCTAAGAAGAATGTTGTAAAGTGCTGAACTCTCAGGATCCTTTTTTTCACTGTGATTTCCTACTGCCTTCAGCATCAACTAATTTTACACACCTTCACAGACCCAGAACATAAAGTGACAGTGCTCCTATAGGATGCCCCTCTGTACCGCAGTTCCCTGAGACTGCCAGGTAGGTATTACAGTTTCCCTTTTTCAGAATCCCTTTCAGAGAACTCCTACAGATTTCTAGATGTGAGATTTTTATAAAGGCTTACTGAATTTAGGAAAATACACTAATCTTCTAAAATTGGGTCATTTCACTGAAATATGCTTGTTATAGAGTTATCAAATCCATCTTCCAGGAAAATTGTCAGATCTCAATAACAGCACTTAGTCACTCTTTCACAGCATGACTCCCACCCTTAATCATCATCAGTAAAGCTGGGGCTTGCCTGTTTGATCCTGCTAGGGAAGTTATTAAACCATGTTACTTCAGCTGAGCAATATCTTAATGGGGAAATACCACAGAATGGAAAACTGAACTAAACGTTTACCAAACTAAAGGTTCTAATGTAATGAAAGAAAGCTTCTAAATAAAAAAGAATGGCCCAAAATTTAAACTAGAAAGTACAGTCATTCTTATTTATTCCTGTGTATCATCAACATGGAAGAAATAATAAATGGCATAAAAGACTGAAGACCTGAAAGCAGGATAAACATCAATATTATCAGACGTTAAGGAATGTGACTTCACCAATTAATGCTCTTATCGTCCATAGCCTAATTGGGCGCTCGTGTGAATAGTTAATGGCTGAGAATGGATAGCAGGGAAAGGCAAGTGAAGATCTGTCACCCTGGATCTCCTGCTGTCAGGCTGTGCTGGGCCAGGCAGCGGCAGCTCCCCGTGCAAAGCTGGCCGCACCCGCAAGGCCGTGGAGCGTGCTGTGCCCTGGGCTGAGATTCTGCTCTGCTGATGAAACATGGATGGGTGGCTCAAGCTTTCTGTGAGCCATTTTCATATTGTTAGTTTCAATGAGGCAGTACCCCCTGCATGTCTTCACATAGCCCTGCCCTTTCTGCCCTCTTGGAGCACAGCATTTCAGGCTCTCGACCATGCAACACTCTCTAGCTAATGTTTCCTCTACCTATCCCTCATCCTGAGCAGATCCAGGACCCCAGCACGATTCTCACAGAAGCAGATGGCTTACCAAGGGGCTAGTGTGAAATGCTAATGGTCTTGTTTCTTGAAAAAACACAAAAGAAAGGAAGAAAAAAAAAACAACCAAAAAAACCAGAAAAACAAAACCCCAAAATCCAAAGACAAATGACTATGGCTTAACATTAACATTGAACAGAAGCAGCGTCTGATTGAAATATATCTAGAGTAGGAAAGAAAGGTAACACTGACTGAAGCATGTGCAAAGCAGTTCATAAAGGCACTGGGAAACTAAATAGTGTGCAATCTGAATATTGTCACATGAATGTCATTGTGATGCAGCAAACAATGAAATAAACCCACTGCATCAAAACAAAATAAGAACCAAATAATCATACTATGTAGTTAACCCCTAGTTTTAATCTAGTGATATTTCTGGTAGAAAGACTAAGTATTCTCTGAAAGAGAGACCAACATACAACATTTTTCTCCTCTCTTTCCTCTGTGTAGGTGCGTGCTTTGAACAGTAAACCCTAAAGTCATGTTTCTTCTTGCTTCCTCCTATCTGTCTTAGTTTCCTTTCTGCAAACCCCATTCAGTACTTAGAGAAATAAAAAAGTCATAAGCACCAACTCTGAGGACAGGACTTCACAGCTTGAAAAGATGAAAAGTCCTTTCTTACATCTTTAACTGAAACCATAATTGTAAATTTATCTTCCAAAATGTTAAAGGGAAAATGTGGTGTGTTTTTCTTTTCTTGCATAGGTTTTCCTTCATCTGAAGACATTTTTTCCTCTCACTACATGTTCAAAAGTAGAAAGACAAGGGAAAAAAATCCCAACCACTGGTTTTTTACTGGCATTTGCATTCCATTGACAATATTTGCATTAGGCATGTTTAGACATGTCCTTTTTTTAAACTTTCCCCAGTTTTCAGAGCAACAACATTCAGATGTTGCATCAGTTCAAGACTAGGTAAAAAAGATAACTCAAATCTGAAAAGACCTTTTTCTTCACTTCATTAGATACTTCTAATTGGGGTAGCTGATCTAATTGATAGAAAAGTATTTAACTCTTTTCCGCCTAGTTTCCTACGTTCTGCTAAAGCAATTTGTAGGGGCAGTAGGTGAAATGATTTAGTTTTGAGTGTATGAGTGTTACTTTAATAATACAGTAACATTAATTTTTAAGAACAGCTGTATTAAATTTAAAGCTTAATACTTTGTAGTTCTAATATGTTTAATAAAAATAGTTCAAATAATTACAAAGAATCTAAAGGATTAATATTTGCTTCCATATATGCTTCTGGAATTGAATATTATAACAGAATTAATATTAAATTGGATTTTATGTATTATTCAAGACAAGTCTTTGTCTCTATCCCTTTTGACTAGATAGCAAGAAAGCTGTGGCTGGATGCTGTTTCCTCTTCCAGTGTTACAGCATAAACAAGGATCTGGTCATGGTGATTAAAGGGATTGTAAAAGTTACAAGAAACTTTGCAATCAGGCATGAAATTAATTGGTAGATCAGCTACACACTGACTCTTTAGGAGAGCAGAAGTCAACTTCCAGCAGCAAAACAAAAATCCACTGGCTCTGCGAACTAAATCCTGGTGATTCCAATGCCAGTTGTGTCTGGAGCAAAAGCAATTATTGCCAAGAGGGGCTAAAGAAGACCAGGCCCCACAAGCTTGGCCTCTTGTTTGTATCAGCACGCTGAGACAGGGATGGCACGCACTGAGCAGGGTCAAGGGAAAGAAACATTATTCCTCCCATTCACACACAGACCATGCAGAGCCAGTGAGAGAAACTGTCCACTTCTGCTCCTAGTGAGTGCAGCAGAAGCAGCTGCTTTTAGTAGCCCAACTAAATGCAGACTGGCACTGTGCCACAGACATCTCCTAAATTACTTTCTTAGGCAGGGGCAGAAAAGAAATCCAGTCAGATGATCTCCAAAGCCACTGCTTTAACCACAGCTCCCTTTCCATTGCCCAACTCCGCTGCCTCCTGCTGCCTCCCTCCCTCCATGGCCATGCTGTCAGAGGTGATTCACACAAGAGATGTAAAAATGTACTTTGTTAAAAGACCATGCTGTGCAGCTCCCTGTTTTCCTTACTTTTGGATCACTGGAGTGTTCAAAATTCTGCTTTTATCAGATTCAATCATCCTGTGTTAAACTCAGCAGAATTCCTCTAAACTACAGAATGACATTTCCTGTTTCTTTATGTTTCACTAAAATAATATAGATACTGTATGTAACCTGCAATTGGAGATTATTGAAGCACATCCCCAGAAGCCAATTAGAGGAAATACCACACTTGGCATTCTCTTTTGGATATAAAGAGGGACTGGTTCTGCCATCTTGCTTTAGTGGGGTTAAATATACATCAATATACATACAGGAGATACTCATGGCTGTAACAGTAACAGATCTGAGTGATAAGCACTGCAATTCAACAATAAAAATTCAACCACTGTGATTTTTTGAACTGTGGATGAAAAATATCGAAGAGCATATTTGCACTCTATTATGAAGTAATGAACACATAGAACTCATTTCACATCTCACAGCTAGAATAGTGCCTGCCAGAAGATGCACTTTGATTTTTTAAGTGCAAAATCCACATTTTTCCTTGTGTGCCTTTTAGGCATACCAAGCCATAGCACAGAGTCCACTGGGAGCTATGTTGTTGTAAGAGAATCATGCAAAAAGAAAATATTTGTGTCTTGGAGGGTGTGGGGGTAGGAATGGGGTTTGGATTTCCTTCTCACCATTCCAGGTCTGATCACTTCAAGTAATATAAACCAGAGCTATATCCTTGTGTTTCCTTGCCCTCTCTTGATAGGGAGTATTTGCTTGAAACAGGGATGGAAATGCAAATGTTTCTGATTTTTCTGCTGCTTACATAGACCCTGAAGTGGCTAACAGATGAAATTTGAGGTTCTTTTTTATTTGACTAAATGACAGTAAAGAGAAATCAATAGCTATGGGGCCAAACTTGACACTTGTTCTGACTCTTTGCTCTGTTCAGATCCCTGTAGGTGGCCAGGTTCATAGTCACTGCAGTGTAAAGGGTACCAGCCTATTTCATGAGCCTTAACTCCTCTTGGCATCACCACTACAGCATCCTCTTGGAGACTTCTGGCAACCAGTGAATGTGAGTAGCTGATCAGGACAGGGATATGGAAACAGCTTTCCTTGCACCTTCCCTCCTCCTCAGTACTTGAAGCACAGAAAGTCCCTTGTATTCAGACTAAGCTTTATGGTAATTAAAATTTAAACAGCTAGACAAATGCAATATTTCAATCCCACATTTAAAAAGAAAAATGTGATTGTCATGAACAGACAATGAGCAACTAAATACTTCAGTTCCTATGGGAAAATTAACTTGAATACATTGCACTCGACCAGCATTTCTGTTTCTCTGCACTTTAATGTGTTGATCATAAAACCTCAACAAGAGAGGATACAGGTGCTATAGATGATTGCCTGTATAGACAGGAATAGGCAGGAGCCTGCACATTATATTTATTGGCTTGGCTGTTTATCCTTTAGGCTAAAGTCGTATGCATTAACCTAGCCACTTCCTAGGTTTATTTTAAAAGGAAAAATAAAACACACGCCTAGAAATGCTAAAATTTAAATGATTCCAGGTGTGGTGTTCAGTGATCGGTCAGTTAGGCCCTTGTTAAATCTTTTGTAAGAGATTTAATTTACTCTGTTTCTGTGAGGCATTGGTAGCTGAGCTATCTGCAGGAGAAGTGCAGCTCTGAAACGGATGAGACCTGCACAACTGGCAGCTGAGAAAGGGACTTCACATGGCACTGGTACAAACACATGTTCAGCCTGCTGCATCTCTTTTGACATGCTGTTATCAGGAGCAGCTCTGGCTTTGTGAGGGAGGGCAAACCAGGGAACTGGAGCCAACAAAGGCACCAGCAAGGGATACAGGCCTGGGTCATGTTGAGGGGAAAGCACTGCAAAGCCTTGGAGGACAGGGGCATGCACATGAAGAGAGCAAAAAAGGGTATCTCAGAGAAGAGCTATAAGGAACATTAAACAAATCAGGGCAGGCCACACCTCTTCCCTTTCCCTGAACCTCCTTAGTAGTGCTCAGCTGTGTGACAATGATGGCTCAGCAACAGCAACCACTTGGTAGATGGCTGCAGTGTAAAAGTAGAGCAAGAAAGTAGAGGAGCCCGTTTGTACTAGGGGGAGTGGAATCGGTAGAAACCTGAGTTTCTCCCAATTCTTGAGTAGAAAGTACTGATTTGCAGTAGAAAGGTAGGTGCTTCCAGATGAATACATAGAAAGAAAACATAGGAATTAAGTGAAAAAACTGAGATCAACATATTTGAAAGGAGTGGGAATTGCAGTACATATTGATAGATCTTTTGATGGCTATTTCATTAATTTGTTTTATGCAGGCTTGGACTAGACATTTAGAGGTTATTTAACACCACTAAATTATGCTGTATACAACTAACCTCATACTGTGTATGGGGGGATTAGGTTGGCAAATGGTCATCGTTCCAGTCTTCTACTTGTGTTGTTTGCTCAGAGACAGCTTCTAATTGGTTGTGTTAAGCATCAGTTGTATAAGCATCATCACATAAGAAAAACTGCACCTGAATGTTGAAGAAAGAGAGAGAGTTGGACACAGAAAAGATCACAAGGAAAAAGATCACAGGAAAGAGCAAGCATTTTAGAGAAGGCAAAATCACGGGATCAGCAAGAGCATGAATGATAGTGACATTTTATTTTCTTTGTATAAATGAGTTTTAGACTAAGGCACTTGTATCAGTTTTCCCAGAGCTGTATTAATTTTCCAGTTCTGCCACCAGCTTCTAATGTACTTTTTGCAAACCACTTACTCTTCAAGTATATATAAAATATATGTTACTGATTTCTAGAAATAAAAATGTGATCATCAGAGTCCTCTCCTTCCAAATCCAAACTCCCCGATCTTCCTGGAAGTAAAGCTCTTTTTGAGATTTCAGTATGCTGAAGATTGCTGAGCACAGCCTAAAATCCACCCCATCTTCTCCTCTGGTGCCTGGGGCCATCTCTTTCCACACAACTCACAGCAACATGAGGACAGTGCTTATACACTAGTTTGCTACTTTCGCTGTGGTGGACAGAGCCTCTTCACAGATACTCTCTAAACAAAAAGTTTGAAAACAAGCTGCATTTCCTTAGGTGTGGCTAAGCCATATAGCATAAACAGACCTCATTTTTGTCTGCTTTTCATTTATCTCTAAGAAAAATACTGCCAGGTTATATTTAGCATTCTGAACCAGTCACGAGAAGAGGCACTGGGCAGGGCTTGTGGTCTCTTCAAGCAATATGCTGATCATACCATCTTGGATAATTCATTAATTCTCTGTGTAGTGAATTATTTGGGTTTGCTTCTATTTAGTGGTCAGTAGAACTCATTTTCTCTGTTTCCCAAGAGAAAAAACCTTACCTAGCATGACACCCAGACTCAGCCAGGATAAAGTGTGCCTGGCAGGTCTTTTCTTCCCACCTCCCACGCCAGAGCTCTTGCACAGCCAGTTCTTCAGACAAAGAAGATCAAAAGTTTGGCACAAGTTCTTTCCCTTTTTAACTTCTCTCCAACACACCCAGACAACCATATAGGAAACAGATATGTGGTCTGTCCCCAGACAGTGCATCGGGACTGTTGCCTATGGGCAAGGGAGCTACAGGAGAAGCACAATGACACCAGGCGACCCTGCCAGGGTGAGGTGGCTCAAAGGGCACCCACAGCAGCACTTACAAGCCAAATTTATTCAGGAACCCTTAATGCCATTATTTAAATGTAGAACTAATGCCAAAAAAAGGCCTGAGGTTACATCCCAGACACTGAGGTTCCTCAGGCTCTCAACCTTCTAACAGGGAACTCCTCACTGTTTATATCAGCATATTTCTCCCAGCAGATGGGCCATCATTGCTATAGTTTAAGGGATTCACCTGTAAAACCAAAACAAAGCCTGTTAAGGGATTAGAGAACTTCAAGAACAGAGAAAAGAGCAGCTGTTTCCCTTTGTAGGTCAAGATGAGAAACATATTTTTACTTTCAGGAAATGAGTTTAATTTCTGAATACCAAGGAAAAGTATGAATCCTTTTCTGACCAAAAGCAGGCTAAATATCTTTCTGGTATGGTAAACATGCCAATTGGCACAGGTAGTCTTAGTAATCAGTATAGGGTCATCTTAATTTTCTTTCTTGGAGCAAAAAGAACTTAATTATCTGTAGTTGAGATGGAATTTCTTGAAATAGAGATCAATAACTACTAAACAAACAGGCCAAAAAATAATGAATCTAGGGGAATGGGTTGAAATAGTGAGATACATCATGAAATGTGATTAATGACACCAAGGGAAATATAAAATAACATGTTTCCCTGGAAATGGACTGTAAGTGCACAATGTCTGCACAATATTGTACATCTGCAGTTCTCTGTCCTGCCACCTAATATCCAAATTGTCTGCCAGTATAAACACAGCTGCTAAATGTCTTCTACAACTGCAAAAATAACAAATCTCCACTTTTCTCCCAGCTATTGAAGTATATTTTTACAGAGACAAATGCAATGTTTACCCTTGTTCAACAGGAGAAAATGCCAATGCCCAACACGTATGTCTTATTAACACACGTTGAAAGTCAAATACAATAGATCAAATAAATGGGATGGCTGTTTTCTAGTATCCTGAGATGAGCTGAGATTTAATGTTTTTGGCTTGAACTGTTTCTCATCTGGTTTCTGCATAGACATATGCCTACCCATCAATATAAAATCACCATTTTAGTTGGTTTTGACCATCACTACAACAGAATCTGGCAGCATTGTGAAGGAAGGATGAGAAATCTTCTTTTTGTAAACTCCGCTTTCCACATTGTGGATTGGCCTGCAGACTCTGCTTGGGGAAGAACTGTGCTCAGCTTCTCCCCAGCCTGGAGACATAGGTCTGCAGCAGCTGGGGGCGTGGGAGACTCTAAGTAACAATTTTCATGTTATAATACTAGCCTGGACTCTAAGAAGTAATTTAAGATAATTTAATAGGTTGCATTTACTGAAACAACTTCTTTTCAGAAAATATAACTATGGAAAACCCAAGAAAAAGGGAAAATGATAGTCAGGATTTTCAAACTGTACTCTGCTTGGACTTTGCATAGATGAAGGGAGCATAAGTGAGGAAAAAAGAATGAGAGAAAAAAGAAAGAAATAAGGCTCCCTAACCCTAGGAAGGGTACCAATCCTTTTATATGCTTCCTGGAATGCTTAGAACATTAAGTCTTACTGGCCACAAGAAACCACTTTTGTTGTGCAAAAGGTTCACATATGAACTGAAGCCAAAAGTTTTTTCATGGCACTGTGGGAAGAAAAAACCATTACTGTAGAGTTTGGTGAACTACAGACAGAAATTGGACTGTAGGCCTGCCTGGTAAAACTTTATGAAAACACTGTCAGTCCCCTCAGCCTCCTTCAAATGATAGGCTTGAAATTTACCTCTTCTGTTACAAGAACAGAAAACTGGCACCTAATCATGATTAGGCAAGTAAGCAAAGTACTACTGCTACTCTTGATTAGCTAAAAACTCTGAACACACTTTTTTTTTGGCAATTTGTGTCTCCCAGCCTATATTCCACTTTTATCTTTTTCATCTGTTACAACAATCAGCTGGCATTCTGTGGGGCAAAGAATATGCTTTTCTCTAGGCAGGTACATGAACTAGCTTCAGTCCACTTTTCCCTGGCTGTAATAGAAATGCCAAGGACATTAACCAAAGCATAAATGTGAAGGTTTTAATTTTTATCCTGTGAGAATGCAAGATAGATCATAAACTGTAATAAAATTATAGAAAAAAATACATAAGCGATCATTAAAGACAAATTAGGAAGATTCAGTTGGTCAAACCATCATGATAAGGAGTAGGATACAACTTTCGTCTTTTGTTGGAAGTTCCAGTTGTCTTTATTTAAATTATTTTTCCCAGATATTTAATTGCAGATGTTTCCAATTTCTTACTCTGCCAGGCAGAACACAGTTTTTGGATATTACTTGCCAATGATCCCCTGTTTTGTGGAGTTGTGCTTGACAGAGTTCAAAGCTGTGATGTGGATCAGACTATTATGTTGGGAAGAGGGGAGGTCTGAGACCTCTATAAATAATCTTTACAGCAGGTAAGCATTTCTGCCCCCTTGCATCTGGATCTTGGAGTACTCTCTTCAACCATTAGAAGAAAACAAACTGAAGTGGAAATTCAGACTTTCTTACTGCCAGACTGCAAAGAACAGTTGGATCTACAAACCCAGTTCTCCAAGCTAGTTAGGTATGAGTTTCAACTCCAAGTCTTTGTATTTCTGTTTAATAGCTTCACATTTTAAGTAAAGGCTAGAGCTGAAACAAACAGTCGCTCCAGCTGAGAGGCTGTGTTTGCATGCTGTTCCCATCCTCTGGGCTGGCCCCGAGGAGCAGAGCTCAGTAAGCTTGGGATGCTCCCTCACGGGGGTGGGATAAGGTCACAGTGCTAGGTACAGCTGTCAGTTGTGCTGCAGTAAAAGCAGGCTAATGCCTTTAAAGTCTGTGGATTTATTCTATCCCACAGTTATTCTGGCATAAATCACAACAGCAATTTGACTACAGCACCAATATGGGAAGAGGTGGGCACAAAATACAATGAGAACAGACATGCTGAAGACAGTGTCTGATATTGTGCCTCAAAGGGAGGCAGGAGAGCACAGGGGATAAACAATGCAGAGCTGAGAGTCCTCTTTGGACATTGTGCCTGGAAAAGCAACAAAAGCTGAGAAGTGGTCAAGTACCAATAAAGAAATATAATTGTGCTCTCATGGTTTTTACACAAGAGGCATCCATATCACATCATGAAAGAAGTGAGGAGGATTGTCAGCCTCCTTTATGATATATTTCCCTTATTCACTCTGCTTTTAAAAAACCCACAAGTTTCCCACATTTATGAATCTGCTAAAACACATGGCATTTTGCAAAAATAGACAAATATGATTGCAAACTCTAAAGGTAACAAAGAATGCTTGGATCAGGATGCCGGTCACTGGGAAGGCATTGCTTACTATGAAAAGCCCTTGGATGATGCAGAGGAAAAGCTTGCCAAATGCAATGGAAAAAATTAAGTGGCCTGATCATTACAAGAGATCAGTGTGTGCAATTCCCAGCCACTTCAGTGTGAGTCTCTCATAGGTACTGTCCTGTGACGGTTGGGTGTGAGGGATTCTAAAGAACTGTGAACAGAAAACCAAATCCTAGATCTAACTCTATATCCCCTGTAAGGCTACAGGAGAAAAACAAAACAAAATAAAATAGGAGAAGCAATTTTCAACAAAACTGTCCTCTTCCTGCCTTAACAACATCATTCATGTTGCCAACAAAACAAATCCAAGTGATCACCACAAACACACACCTCTCAGGAAGTCTGCCCTCACTGCTGGCTTCAAACATTTGCTGGGTTTTTACAGTGCTGAAATTATTCCTGCATCAAATCATGGAATTACAGTGAGGCACCACCCTGTCTGTGGTTACAGGCTGCACAGACAAAGCCTTGAAGAGAATGCTGGGTGCTTCCTCTAGTGAAGCAAGGGTGGAAGGGGGCTCCAGCTGTCCTGTGCCTCCCCACCCCTTGCCAGGGATTTACCCTCCTGCCTGGGAGTGCCCTCCAAACCCTGGGGCTGCTAGCCTAGGCAGCCATTACCTGCCTGGGATGTGTGTGCAACTCCTTCCTCTCCAGTCATCCTCACTGCAACCTGTCATCTTTTCCATGTAGCCACACAACATTTGAAATAACAAAAGTGCGGGTAGGATACATTTCAAAATAATAAATAGAAATAGCAGTGCTGTTGTGAATTTAGGTCAATGCATCACCCTTAGAGTGCATTATAAATTCATCAGAATCACAGCCTGAAGAAAATTTTATTCCCTGGCACCAGCTGCTTTTAGCCATGCCGCAGATCTTTAGCAGAATTTAAACTCCAGATTAAGTATTGATTGAGTTTAAATAAATTATAATATGTTATAACGAGAAAGCTAGACTCTGACTAGTATAGATGGTTTCTCTGTTTACCTCCTTTCTCACCTCAAATATTAACAAATTTATTCACTGCATTTTAACTGCACTGAGCAACCAATTCAAAAATGTATAATACTGAAGTACTAATTTAAGCAGCACCTTCATGTACTTGATGCAGGAATGAATAGAAATTGTAAACTAGGTACAGAATAAACATATCAACTTAAAGGATTATGTGAATAGGAATAAAGTCCTAAAGAATTAGCTACAGGGGGAAAGTAAATGCAAAACTGCAGCTTATATTAACATCTGATTATACTTCAGATGCTTTGTTCCTTTTTTAAGGTTTGAAAATATCTCTGTAGTGATGGCTACCAACAAGCAGCAACACAACAATCCACTCTTGTGTCACGTTCAGTAGCATCAGCTGCTTGTATACCCAGCACGTTATTTCTGGATGACTAACAGATGAGCCTATCATTTTAAACTATATTTAATAGGGAATGAAAACTTGCATGAGCAGGTATTCAAAATGTAACTGTGATACAGTTACCATAGCCAATTGAGAAACACAAGCCCAAATTTTACAGAAAGGAAAACAACAACTATCTTCTGTACTGCTAAAAGAGGACAAGAGGACACATAAGGACATATAGTTTTGTGTTTGACCTATTTTGGTTGATTTAATTTTCAGATTTTGTAAGCCAAGCTCCAGTGAGCTCCTGAGGAAAAAATTCTAACTGGCATTTTACTGTGAGTCAAACCTCACACAAAAAGTGCTTTGTGAATCAAGATAACATTAGAAGCTGTCTAGCTGCACGTACCAAAGTACCAGTTTGGACAAAAAACCAGAGCTGTTACAGACTTCTAACAGCAATAGTACTTTGCACTTCTGAACTACGTTTCAATTTGAGCTCTCTAAGTGTTTTGCAGTGCATGACAATTAAGTCTATCACTTGGAAATTTCAGTAGAAAACAAGTATCATAATTTTACTGATGAAGAAACTGAGGTATAGAGAGGTTGAATGACCTTCATAAGATCTTACAGCAAACAGGATGCCAGTGCACCATCAGAAATGCCAGGCAGCATTTTGGAACTCCAGCAAGGGCACTAACTCCCATTTCCAAACAGCCTACCTGCTGTATATTTGACTAATATTTCAACAGCTTTGTGAACAATAGAATTCATCTCTTCATTTAGAGGTAGCTGATTTCCTGGTGCTGTTCTTACTGAGCTGATGACAGGAACAGTAATTCTTTTAATGAAAGTGCAGACAGTTTGGGGTATGACAGCAAGCCAGATAATGTCCACTTTGAGATGGAATGAGTGCCTGAAATTGCACATAGCACCACACTGCATATAGACATAGAATGATAAAATTTAGTCTAGTTAACATGGTTAGCAATCATCCATTTTAAGAGACAATTCTAGAACTTTACCAGCAATATTGTCCTCAGAATACGCACATAACAGGGTCATAATAATATTTTCTCTCCGAAGTTCTTCACTGTGAATAGACATAGCAAGCTTTGAGCCTGACTGTTCTTTTCTAGTTACCACTGAGCAGCTGTGTTATTTATTGCTTTCTTTCCATTCTCTGCTAAGAATGATGCAATTGCTTTTTTTTCCTGAAAAATATAAGTAATGGAGGATTTCTCCAAATGCCTCTTTTTTTAGTTAGACCTTACACTGATGTATTAACACCACAGCTAGAATAACCCAGGCCTTCTTTGAGGCACTAATAAAAGCAAGAGGCAGTGGAATTAGATTTTGCAGTGCTGTACATTTTCACCTGCCTACACCTAGTTAGCTACCACTGAAATCTTCTTGGTATTTAACCCTGGACATCTAAGCTTCTGTCTGGCCAAGCAGGGTTAGCAGTGGCACTAGTCTGTGTAAGTGCATTGCTGCCAGGGTATATCCAAAGGCCTTCAGGGATTAGCACAGAAATGCCATGAAGCTGAACACTTTGCCTAAGCCCCATCTGTGACCAGGGCTGTATATCCACTTTCCGGATGCGGCAGCCCTGTGTGAAATTGAGGAGCGGTGACAGGGAGGTGAGAGATGGAGTTCAGGCAGTAACAGCACAGAATGAAGAGTTATACCTCAGTTATACCTGTTACACTGTAAGATGAGGGAGGATGTTGCCATATCAGTAGGCTTTCTTTAACATTAATCCTGAATCACTGCTGTAGCATGTTTATCTGGGAATATGTGAGGGACTTCCTCATGGCCTGGAGGTAACCAGTTATTTTGAGGGAATGAAAGAGGTTCAAATTTGTTAATCTCCACTACAAAACCCCCTATGCATCTTATGCTATTCTATGGTAGATGCATTCTCTATAGTCAGAGAAGGAGGTTCAGAGATTACCTGTATGCATTTCCCATATATCCATCAGTTTGTACATGCAAACACTCAGGAAGAAACAATAAAAGTTGTGGCTAGTAGCAGTTGCAGTGCTAACCCATTTGGGTCATGCTTGGGTAGGGTAAGGATGGGTAGGCTAGCCTATCGCAGCTGTAGAGCATAGAAATATTTTCATGATTTCTAAAATTGTTGTCTTGCTACTTTACTAGAACACTCTAGTTTTTCAAAGAAAATTTAACTTCATTTTGTTCCTTCTCCTATTCTATAGAGGTACAACTCCTTTCCAAATCTTTGGACAGACAATTGATATAATGCATTAAGCCAGTCCATGCAGTGGTCACTGTATCATACAGCTCTGATACATTACAGGTTATCTTTTCCCATGCACTTATGATTCTGATCTGACAGCTTTATATTTGCATGCTGTTGTTTTGTCTTTGCTTGAAAAATAATTGAATTTTAGATTCATAAAATAGCAGAGACTATGCAAAAATCTATGTGATGATGGCTAGCTACGTCTGAAAATACTTTAGGCTGAAAGCCTGGCAAGAATCTGAAGGGAAGTGTTAAAACAACCTGACAGAAATCCCCTGCAGTGCTTAAGAAAAAACCTCAGCTCTCCCTCCTCCCAGCTAAACCCTGAAACAAGGTCAATGCACTAAAAGGCTCTGGAAGTAATTTTTTTATAAATAAATATCCTGGGGAATTAGCGCAGCAAGTGCCACAGTCATGCCTCTAAAATAAAGGTAGCTATGACTATGCAAGCATTTCCTTTACGTGCTGGGGATGGCACACATCAGTCAAGGTGAGATTAAATGCATCTCTGACTACGTCTACAGAAGAAGCAATTTTTTTTTCTCAGGAAGAAAACTTTGATCATAACCTTGATTCAGCAAGCTGTTTAAGTCCATGCCTAGTGTTAGGTCTGTGAACAATCTTTGATATGCTGGAGTCACAGACTGTCCTAGTTTGCAACACAGACCCTTGAAAGGACACCTGTGGCTCCAACAAGTAAAATGCAGGAGTAAATGCAGAAGTCTCCCAAATATGAACTAGTGCCGAGTTTCCAAAGCTTTGGTGGCTGCTCTGATGACCAGACTTTGACTCCCTGATAGTCACCTCTGACTGAGACCTGCCTATCACGGCAAGTGCCTTTTTTTATGCATCCGATCTCTTCAGATACTGCATTACTGCACAGCAGTAATTAGTTTTTCTTTAAAAGGCATCAAAAGTTCCAATCTCCCATGACTGCAATCAATGGCAACCATTTCCCTCATGAACAGGGCATGAATTATACAAATATTCACTGTAAATCTAAGTAAGGAAACTGAAGAAGGTGAAAAAATTACATTCTTTGGCAAGCACGTAATAAGTTGGGAATTTACATATTATTTGGTGACAACAATGGGACACTTTGCCCGAGCTTGGATCAGTCTTTTGAAAATTATTTCAGCTCTTCCTCCTTCCACTTTAATTTTATCCAGAAAGCTTCTCTTTGATTTGCTGAAAGGAGAAGAATATGGAAGAAGGGGGATCATTCAATCACAAATCCACTTATCTTCACTGCATCTGTGATGTTGTTCCCTAAGCAGTAGTAATCTCCTACATTCAGGAAACCTGTGCAGGTTTCTCATAGGAAAAGCACAACATCTGAGCCAGTGTGAACACAGCAGTCAGGGACTGGAAGAAATAAAAGAAATTAAAACCCAAGCTAAATGAAAGTCCAACCCAAAACCTTCTTCTGCATCAAGATATCAAGCAGCAGCCATTCAAATGAAGAAGATATTTATGCCTTCCTCTTTTGGAGGAAATTTCCTAAGGTTTAAAATGCAGATAAAAGGCTTACAATTCTATATTGGCACAGCCTGATTTTCAGTTGTGCTTATCACTGCCTGCCATGCAGCTGGCTTGCTTTCTTTCTTTGAAAGTTTGAGGTTCTTTACACAGAAATTATGTTTTCAAAATACAGTTGAGAATCCTGATATTAGAATAGTTTTCAGAGCCACTATGTACATTACTAATTGTGTACATGAGTCTCTTCACTGACTCCACTGAACATGCTGAGACTACCAGCTACCAAAACATCATTATAAATTATAAGGTAAGGAGAATGAGGCCAACATTATATTTCTGACTTGGTGAAGGTATTGATAGCTTGTAGTGAGTGGAAATTCTTGTTAAAAATGAGGTTGGAAAATGTTCTTTTTCCTGAACTGTTAAAATGATAAATACTAAATAAACAGCTGCAAGTGAAATAGTTCCCTGCTGTCCAACAACTACTTTTCTAAACACCTAAGAAAGTATTCATAAATTCAGCCAAGTTTAGGTCTGATATCCAAAGTAAATAAGGTACACACAAAGTACTGGTCACTTCATAGTTTTTCCAATGTATTCTTTTAAATTGCAAGCAGGAAGACCTCTAATAGTTCACAGCCCCCAATTCAAGAAATATTTGCCTGGATATTTTAACTATTTTAACTGGATTTTAAATATTTTAACTGGATATTTAAATGGATATTTTATCTGAACATTACTGAAACTCTGAAGACTACTATAAATAGGACAAAATCAGCAAAATACTTAGCCAAGAAGGAAATGTATATGCACAAGGAGATATGCTCCATTTTTATATCCCACAGAGAGAAGAATAAACTCCCATCTTATGTTGTCTTTCATAGAAGTCCAAACATGTTGGGAGCTGAGTTATGAACTAATACAGATTTCAAATACTGTGAAGAGTGCTTGAGGAAAAATGAAACGTAGATGCATTTGGCCAATTTAAAATGTACAAGCAAGGACTGCAAGTCATTTAAATATATACAACCCCTCTCTTATCTTAAATGTGATCATAACTGTCGCCAGTGAGTAGACAAGAAACTGCTTGGCACTCTGTTTCTGTTAACTCCTTCGAAGAGCAAACATAGTTCACATTACAAAACTTGTGGGATTCTATCCTTTATAGAATAATGTAAACAAACATTTTCTTATTTAATCTGTTTAATTAAGTGTTGTTTAATACCAGTTTCTGAAGCACTTCAGATAATAAAACCTAAATCCTTGATCCTAGTGGGAATTTTAAGTGTAAGGTTTTTTTAAAAAAATACTGTTACCCATTAAATGTTTTAATTATGGCTTTAGGAATTCTAAGAAAGTCTCATAATTTTTCATGTCTTGATCTCTATGTCTTAAAAGGGATGTAATTCTTTGACCTACGTTAACTGTTTCAGATTCTTTTAATGGAATATGCAATCAATACATTAATAACATCCCATGCATTTGCACTGAATACAGCAGAAGGTTAAAAGGGGCACAGGTTTTCCATGAAGCCTTTTCAATTTTTCCTCTTCAGGATTTTCCTGAATCT
Source organism: Irena cyanogastra (assembly GCA_013397155.1). Classification (NCBI taxonomy): domain Eukaryota; kingdom Metazoa; phylum Chordata; class Aves; order Passeriformes; family Irenidae; genus Irena; species Irena cyanogastra. Next base: position 2,594,729 of record VWZV01013172.1, on the reverse strand, counting down.
GGGAGTGGGAAGATGCAGTCCTACATCTACTTCTCCAGTCTAGAGAATGATGTCACAAAAGCATTTGTAACCCTTTAAATATCACATGGTATACACTTTTTCAATTCCTCTACATTGTCCTCAGTCCCATATCAGAAATTCATGCCATGTATAACAAGGGTCTCAGTCTGCAGGAGAGAGGCTGCAGATGGGGCATGGGAGTCTGGCAAGGCATCAGGACCCTTTTGCAGAACTGGAAAGGGACTAAATTCTGGTTTAGGCCATTTCTGAAACATTTTTTTAAAATAATGTACAGCATTTGCATAAATGTTACCTCATCCTTCTCTGACCAGTTCCATTATGAAGTCTCTTTTTTTTTTTTTTTAGCGAATAACTTTACCAATTTTAAATTTAGATGGAACAGGAACGGAAAAAAGAGCTTTATTTCTTGCTCCTACTAAGGTTATTTTATCCATTTCTAATTTTAGTTCTTTTCACGTTTTGTTTGTTAGGCATAACTGGGTCAACACTTTCATTCTTTCAGGTTGAAAATCCTGTCTGAAGAAAAGAAGGTACTTGTCACGAAGCAAAGCAAATGACTGTGAATAATTTATAAGAAAGTAAAAATATTCTGCTTTTGAGATTTTAACAGGAGAACAACCCTGAGTTATAAATTATTATAATTACACTGGAATATGCTCTCCATCCTTTTATTCTTTTGCTCTGTTCACTGCCATAAGACTTCTTGCTTGAGTGGGTAACAATCTCTTGAGCAGCAGAGACTCACGGTTCCCCCCAGGTTTGGGGACAGTGCCCTTCGGACCACGAATTTATCAGTGCACACAACCCCGCTCCACACTTCTCAAGACATTTATTAGAACTCCTGCAGGTTTCTCTACTTATAGAGGATGAAATACAAATATATATCAAAGTCCAGTGGGATGTATGTGAGGTCACAGAGCTGGGGGCTCCAGAAGCAAAACTGGTGCTCACAGGAGATTCTGGGAGCATTATTAAGCCACATCACAGATCTGCACTCCTACTGCTCAGGTGCAAAGCAACACTGAGAGATAGGTAGGTAGTTAAATTCTTGGGGCTTGTTTAGTTCTAGCTCCTAAAGGCCACAGTGTTCAGAGGTATTTGTTGTCATAACATAAATGTTATACTACAATGTATTTCTCTGTATAAAGATGGTAAAGTGAAGAAATACAGTATATTTAATGGAAAAGTAGAGATTACAGCAACTTGGTTTGCTGAGAAACCAGTTTCAATAATGCTCTTACTAAAATGTCTGAAATGAATGTGTCAGTTCTCTGTGGCTTCAAGGGAAGAAGATGAATTACTTAATATCAAAGTCTGTCACTTCTTTAAATGTTTTTATACACTTTCTGCAATGCAACATCTCTAGTGTACTAATACTGGCATAAACTACCGCAATTTCCATCTTGTTCTCAGTAGTACACTTCTTATTTCTAAGACTAACGTTTAGAAGCACAAGTGGAAGAACTAAAAGATAGCAATGAATATGTTCATAACATCTTCCATGAAGAAGTTCATTTGCCACTGGAGTCAGTAAGTTCCTGTACCCTCTTATGCTCAGCAATCTTTAGCAATCCCCACCCACTTCTTACATGGAGACCAGACTGGCAGGAGAGGGAAAGGACAGCCAGCCCACAGGTTCTCACACATGCAAGATTTCAACCATGCATTCCATAATTTCACATAAGGCATGGTCACGTACACAAAAGCTGCTGCTACCAATGTGTTCCCACAGTAGAGACTCAGTTATCAAATCCTGTGGAAGGTGTTTGAAGTCTGTAATTCCTACTGCTCATCTTGCTTGCCATGTTGTGGGTCAGCCACTGCTGGTGACAGTCCTAGCCTTGGGGGAAACTGAACAAGTCTTTTCTTCAACCTTACCCTTGGTTTATGACAGGTATTAATGTGAAACCTCTGCCCAATATCCCCCTAAACCTCTTCATAAAAAACGAAATTCCTGATTGACACATTTGCCCCCTCATTTATCAGTCAAGGAGGATGTCAAAATTCTTTGATCAAAAGTTGGTGCGAAAGTCGACATTCATTTTGAAGGGGAAGACCTATCTAAGGAATAGTGTAAGGGGGCCCAGGCTTGCTGGAAACAGCCCTGCTTTAGATCTGCATTTCTAGGACACTAATAATTTTAAATTCAAGTCCACAAATTTTAGACTTCAGAACAATCAAAATATCTGTGAACAGATTCTGGGTATCCCAACTGACTGGTCCCAGACACATTGGGCTCCAAGTGTGCATGATTTATTTTTTTACACACTATTTAAATTTTACCTTATCTGACCTTCTATGCCAGGACACTAATTAGATTTCTCTGAGCTATGCAGTCATTAACAATCTCGGTGGAATTGCACCTGTGTCAGAATTACACCTCCCACTTTACTTAGTCTCTTCGCTACCTACAAGCTTGAACCAAAATATCCACACTTTTTGTATTTCATTCTTATCCAACCGGTTGTTATACATTCATGCAAAAAACATTAGTGCAATTGAGCAACTCAAATTTGTACATTCTATACAAAAGAAGATGTGCTTTGATTCTTTCCCTCAGAAAAATGTACTAGGCACTAGAAATTAAAGTTTTTTAGTGACAGTTGTACTAAGAATTAAAAATAAACTGTCCCAAGCAGGCCACTACTGAACTGTATCCAATATATGACTGGTCTGCAGGATTTTCAGGAGAGTAATTTACTGACTATCCTCTAAGAAACTCTTGGCTAAGTTAAAAGCAGCCTTGGGTAAGTGCTGATCACCCTTCTTGTGATTTTCAAAACTCCCTCTGTGATTTTAATACCCAATTCCATTAACTTCAGCACTAGGCCTGCTAATCCTGTAGGTAGGCTAGAAAATCTTTAGCTGTATGCAGGTGCTTCAGAGATTATAATGCTAATCACTCACATTTAGCTGCTACTATCAATATGAGAAGTAAAACAAAGTAGAAGAGACAGACAAGCTTGAATTAACAGATATCTATCACATATGCTTTTTGCTTTTTTCTGAGCAAGAATAACTCAGTTTTCCTCTGTCATTATTATCCTAAAGTTTTGGAGCCCAAAGCACCACATAGCTTTGAGGAAAGGATAGTCTGGAGAACAAAAAACATTTTGGAGGAAGGTGGTTCTTTTGTTATCTCCATTGGGACATTTTCTTATTATAATATCAAAAAAATTACCAGTTACGTTCTAGAGATTTTCCTACAACCAGAAGGTACTTCTGCAGGAAACGTGTGAGATCTACTCATGTCACATCATCTCTGGATGTGATTCTAGTGATCTTTCACTAGACAAATCTTCACCTGAACACTGATAGCTGTTGAACTCTCCTGACTTACAATGCAATGGCCTTTAGAAAACTGATAAATGAGCACTTGTATTTTCAACAGATTTTACTCCAAGGAGATCAGCTATTGTGCTCAGTTAACCTGTATTCTCCTCCTTAGGCATAAATGGGGGAGAGAAACGGGGTATGTTCTGTGATTGTTACTGTATTTTCAATTTTTTTGGTCTTGGCTTATGGATTTTTCAGTGTTTTTCTTTAAGCAATTATATCCACATCTTTTTGTGTTTAGAAATGTTTTCACATGGGAAGGTGGCTGTTAAAAAAACAAACATTAATCAGCAGAAAAAGATACTTAAAGGCTGGAAAATATAGGAGTAAACAGAGACCTGAAAAAAAGCGAAGTTTAGCTCATATATCTAAAGAAGTTATGGAGATTGCCAAAGGCTTTTCAACTGTACACACAAATAGAACAAGGAAAATAAAGGTGGTATCACTATCGTTTGAGAAAAAGAAAGAAGCATGGACTAGACTCATGTAAATGCATGGAAGTATGAAAACAGACAAAAGTAAGAAGTGGGAGAAAAAACTGTATTTCTTTTGTACAAAACTATCGTGGCAGATCAGGCCTTCAAACTACCTGGCAGAACTCATTTGCTTGAGAAAGGAATTATAAAAGATTAGACGCTTGTGATTAAGGCATTCGAGGGTGGTACCACAAGAAATTATTTCATCTGAGGAGGACAGTACAAATGGGGATGGGACTGGTAGGGAGGGACACCACTGTGTTGTGCAGAAAACAGAATTTCTGGACTGGACACTCCCTAGAAGCTGCTTTTCTCCAAGGACCAGTGTAGGAACAGATGCTGTTTCATATTTTCAGTACTGATTGTCATAGAAAAGAGAGAAGCATGTTAATGAAATTTAGGGATAGCACTGAAGAGGGAGGAATTGTATGTATTGAGGATACTCCAAATATCATGGAGGAAATTCTAGTTGACAATGGGAAAAAGTGATGGTAACAGTGAGAAATTCAATAATAGAAAATTCAAAGGGAATGGTAACTTTAACAAAGAACATTTCAACCCAGGGTGTTGGAGTAGAAAAGGACAGGGTATGGGAGGATCACAGGATAGTTATACATCCCTTGTAATTACTTTGTGAAAAAGGCAAATGCAGTTCTAATGTCCTAGGTGCAGCATTTCCAGAGATGACTAGAGACACTGTTGACGAATTGTGTAGCATATACAATGATAGTTCACTCAGAAAAGCTATGTTAAAATGTGTGACAGATGAGAATTACTGAAACTATGCTTATTTTGCCAAGGAAAAGAGAAAATGCACTATTTTCAAATAGAACTTCAATAACAAGCAAACCTGGAAAAGCATACATCCCAGTTCCATTGTACTGCAGAGATGACCTTATTGCACACTCTAAGACACTGGCTGCCCTTTGCTCAGGTCTTGGATGGTGACTGGCTGCAGCCTCTCACTTTGGGTATTGTTGCATCTTTGTTGCAGAAGCCCCATTGTGCATTCCTCACAAATGCAGAGCAGCAGGAGTCCAGCATGTCTCTGCCTGGTGACTTTGCTGCTCTTTCTCAAGTGCGGTCCTTGGGTAGACTCTGCTCTCCCAGCTCACCTTGCCAGGGGAACCAGGCTCGGCAGTTCAGGGACTGCCTTCTGGCTGGATGGATCAGCACGTCCTCACTGTGACAAGGAAATGAAAAGGGAGAACTCGTTCCCCCTCTCTGACACCAAGACGTGTGCTAATCACCCCAACCTGTAAGTGGCCCCTCATCAGTTCAGAACTACAGTTCCCACAAGAGTCAGATCCTTGATTTGGCTACCTGTTTTCACTGGCCAGCTCAACAAACTGCTCAGTGCAGCAATAATAATCAGTGAAGTGTGAGATTTTACGTGCATAACCATCACCTGCTGACCGTGTGCCTGCTCCTGGGTGCCCACTGCCCACCAGTCAGTGAGCAGCTCTGCTGGCCGCATGGACAGATCTATGGGCAGCAGCAGCAGTGGTTTGGCAGGGTGCAAGTCAGGCTAGTGACCTCCTTATGTGAAATCTGGTGTTGCTTGGCACTACTGTGATACAGATAATCCTTTGACTTAATTTAGAGCTGCTCAACAGGCAAGAATCTGTTTCAGCTCCATGAAAGAGAGAGTTCTTTCATTAAGATAGTACCACAATAAGAAGTGTGATATTTTTTGACTGCTATTCCGGTTATGCTTACATGCTTGTCCAGCGTGCTCACGGGTCATACAGCTCATGACTAAGTTCCTCTTCTTTCCTACATGACGAATCTGTAACCATTGAATCTACATGCAGGCAATCCTACATGAGAAAGAGCCAGCAGGAGACAAAATGAGGCAAAGAGGATTGCATCTGACAGAGCTGTTTAAATAAATTGTTAATTTTCTCAGAATACCAGGGGACCTGTCTGTAGTACCAAATCTCCATAGCTTGTAATCTTATGAGCCATCTGTCTCCATGTGTACTGAAGAGGGCTATGACTTGGAAGGATGATGAAATATTGGGATGTAAATATTGAGGGAGTGAGAGATTATTCCAATATTTAATTTTGCATCTTACAAGATGATGGGCTCCCCAGCCTCCTACTGTGCTAAGGGAATACAGGGCACTCAAAATTTTCAAGGTCTGAGCTCTGAAATGCACACACATTTAGCAAATTCAGTAAATTTTACTGTTAGTTGGGTGAATATGCCTGAGTTTTACTTTTCTTTTAAATAAATAATTGATCCACTAAAAATAAAAATGTTATATTAGCATTATATGTTGCAAATAATAATCCAAAACATAGAAAAAACAGTCTATTAAATTTCTATACCTTTAAGACCTACTACAAACCCATGTTTTCATTCAGCTTTGCAAAGGATAAAGACTAGGTTAAAACTAACTAGTACTTGTTTATCTTTTTATAGGAGAGATGTGTCTTGGAGGAAAAGAACTCATAAGTTCTTAATGGTTAAGGCCATATATTACGTTTACTTTCTAAAATTAAGGAACTCTTTATGTAGGTGTCCTGGTTTAGAGCAAATTTGGGAGGAAACCTCCAAATGGGATCCCTCCAGAAAGCAAATTCAAGCTGGCCTCTCCCCTCACCAGTTCAGAAGACATAAACCTACCTTGAGAGAAGGGGAAAAAACTGCTTATTTAACAAGCAGAGTACTCAAAAACATGGAAAAATGAATAATATTGAACAATGGAACCTCTCATTGTTCTGAAGAGATGGCAAGTTCAGAAAGTCCTTTTTGTGGGGTGTAGCTTGGCTTGCTCACTCTCCTATCAGTCCCTCCTGTGCTGGAAAGTGCCGCGTCCCGGGCCCTGGTGGGCCACAGGCGTGAGCTCCCAGTGTTTTTCTGTGGTTTCAGTCCAGAGCAGCCTGATCAGTTCCAAGAAAAAGAAAAGCCACAGTCCGGGGAACTTCTCTGCCTCAGCTAGCTAAAAAAAAACTAACTAAAAGCAAATGAGAGCTCTCTCCTGCTGTCCTTGCTGCAGACAACGCAGTCCACGAGAGACAATGCAGGGGAGCAAGTGCAGGTTCTGCAAACAAACTGCGTGCTGCTTTTCCCCCTTCGCTCTTGGAACCCGTCTTAAAGGTGCAGAACTTAAACAGAACAGATTACTGAGGATACAAGCATCATTAAGCCACCCTAGGACAAATGGGGAGTCTTCTTTTTAGTCTAAATTAAACATTCAAAATGAGGTCAGGTCTGTGGCCACGAAATTAATTTATTTCTCCTGAATAATGATGTGACTTCTTTGAAAGATTAATAAATATCAACTCACAAACCCTTCAGTGTAATAATTTCTGTCCTCTGTGGCTTTATATCTCAAGGGAAACAACATATTCTTGTGTTAGAAGATAAGAGCTTTAGGAAATCTGTATTTTAATTCTAGTTTAAAAACTGAGAGGTTTGAAAGAGTAGGAACCAAAATGTATCTTTAGAACTATCCTTCAGTCACCTTTTTTCAAATTTCTCCACTGTAGCAGTATTTATATGCCTATGTAAAGCAATTTAAAAATCTTCGCCTGAACTGTATGCATATTTTAATTGGACTCTATTATGTATTAATTATAATTTACAAAGAAACTATCACACACTTCAAGTTCTTACAGTTATTTTTAGATTTGTGCTGTGAAATGCAACTCCTGCATTTTAATACGTATTAAACAGAATACCTTCTCTCTAACTCTGAAGATTATTGACTGTAAAACTCAACACAAAATTGCTCTGTTCATTCTCCTTTAGCCACCTACCAAAGCACCAAGCCTTCTCATAGAAAGTGAAAATAAGAAAGTACACCTTCTACCTTAGCCCAAATTGCCATCCATGAGCCTGATTTTACTTCCTTTGCACTTAACTGCCAATCCATTTTTTTTATAATATACAAGAGATTAACACAACTCTTATAAACCAATTATCAACAAGTCTCTAGGTGAAAGAAATGCCATATATCAACTTCACTGGATAATGTAAAAAGTCTTATAAACCAGATGAGAAATATCAATTTTCCCCTTCTGATTATCTCCAGTGAAAGCACATTGTGCAGATAGACTACTATCATTATAACCTTCATATAAACATATACATATATATACTGGCACTTAAAGCATTTTCCAATTCAAGAGATTTGTCTCCTGTATGGAAGGTTTTTCTTTCTGGAATTCCTAATCCTACCTTAAAAAAAAAAAAAAAATTCCACTGAAGGAAGATGCCAGAACAGTAGGCTTCTCAGCTGAACAGCACTAATGAATATTGACAAAGATGAGTGTTTTGGTGTGATCCAAGAGTACATATAAACAAGTTTAGCCAAACATTAGAGGTAGAATAATCTTTATAAAGGCACGATGGAGTAATGCAGAAACCTGCAATGTAATAAAATAATTTTGCAGGTTTGATAATTTAGAAATAAGTTCTCTAAGGGACATTAACAATGGATTTCAGACATTTGTTAGAGAATAAATCATGCTCTAATTGCTGAAATGGTTCCAATGAACTAGAAAGCACATGGCAGTGCAGAGCAAATGATGCTACCAACCTTGTCAGAGACTCCAAAACTGCAGTTTCTGTATGTCAAATAACGGCACTCTCATTTAACCCTTTATTTGCATACTCTGGAAATAAAAAGAACTTGCCTTTATCTGAGATGTATCCTTTTGTAGAGCCATTAGACTATCTTTTTAAAAACAATGAATGTGCAACTGAGAATACAGATTCCTTTTTTTTTAGAAATGCTGGAACATTGTATAATCTCTTTCTTCTAGATGAAACCAACAACAAATTCAATCCAAATACCCAGTACACAAAATAGATGTCCAATTAAAAAAAATCTAAATTTGAAAATTATATATTGAGAAGAGGCTTTTGCACCGTCAATATTGCTACTTGAGAGCTATAGACATCTCTTGGACACAAACCTTAACTTCATCCTCACTATTTTACTGAGCTGAGAAAATTGCTTTTTAAAAGAACCTCAGACAAAAGAAGAGGTGGGAGGAACATATTTATATTCACCTCATCAGGAGGTATTCAGGCTAAATAAAAAATAGTGCATCATTATCTTGTTTGTTTGTTTTGTTTCTGGCATTTTCAGTAGTTTAAGTAGGAGGTTGGTGGGACTTGAGACCAAAACTTTGGCATATAACCCTAAAAAATTCCACCTAGAATTAGGGCAACTCATGACACAGAGATGCAAATTTTTTAAATGACTTTGGGTCTCTTCTGATGGGAAAGGATAAAATACATAATGTACTATGAGTTGATACAGAAATATAGAAGTGTTTTTCTTAAGAATGCATAAAATTTTGGATATGTGTTATACCATTTATAGAAGATAATGCCCTTTTTACATTGAGATTTTTATGCAAAATAACCCAAATATCAGAAAATTTATTGGTTTACTTATCTCTTTACTTCCCTTTGTTTTAGGCAGTTCAGTTACTCAAATTATTGACCTTATTTTTACGTTGTGATTGGCACAATTGTGGCTTTTCGATTATCTTGGTTTTTTTGTTGGTTTTTTTTTGCCTTGTATTTCAGAGCAGATCTACTGTAATGGCTACACATTAGCAAATGCTTCCAGTTCAAGCTTTCAGTAAATTAACCTTTTGAGAGCTGAAGAAAAATACACTCTCAGCCTGGGATTGTTACTCACCAAGGTGCTGCCCAGGACTGGCAGATACAAGCAGAACTCCTGGCTAATGCATTCTCAGTTGCAGTAGCAGCTGGGGTCAGCCTAGGGCACCCCACACTCAGCTACCTAAGCTGCCATTCTTGTGTTCTTAGGAACAACTTGCATAAAAGCTTCTGGACCAAGACATCAGTGATTTAAATGGTGGCATAAGAGGGCAAGCAGAATAATCGACATTTGTCTGCCAAGTTCCAAGTGCAGAATTCTGTTGGGATCAGAGTGGAGTGAGTAAAAAAGATATGATGCTTTACCCTTATGTTTGTCCTTTGGTCATGAAATGAATGCAGCACAATTTATTTTGCAAGTGATAAGTCTGTTTCATGGAACCAAACAATGATGAAGAAAGCTGTTTTGGGATTTTTTTTTTCCACCAAATATGAATATTTTAGTACACAACATGCTTCAGATAGGATTTCAGTTAGGACATTGGAACTGATGCTCTGCATTTTCTTATGCAGAGGATTCGGGTAAAGATATCTTACCTCCAACCTACAGCCAAGGCTTTGGTTGTTTCCTGAACCACTTTTGTGTCCTTTCCCTCCAAAACACTGTCCAAAAAACCTTTGCAAATTTATATTTCTTGGGAAATGAATAAGCACTTTGCCATGTGGATTCCAAATATATTTACTTCTAAATTCCACAGAAACCTCCTTGTTCAGCCTGTGCTCAGCTCAGAAACAACCTATATTATCACACTCATGATTTTACACTCATGATTTTTTAACTCATCAGTTAGAGCTGATTGCTGCATATTAGCACACCCTGCCAGTGAAGGGGGGTGGCCATGTAGGACCTGTATGAACAAGAGTGAAGTCAGAAGGGGAAGGAAAGTGATTATTCCCCTCTCCTTGGCACTTGGGAAACAATATCTGGTGAATGGCAACCAGAGGTGGTTTGCCCAGTAAAGGAGAGATTCACATGCCAGTGAGAGTCCAGTGGAGAGATGGTGAGGGGCTGGAAAAATGTGATGAAGCAGGAGAGGCTGAAAATTGGGTTTGTTCAGCTCAAAGAAGAGAAGACTCTGGGAGGAACCTACCATTGTCTGCAGCTCCCCAGGCAAGGGTGCAGTAAAGATGGAACCAGAATCTCCTCACAGGTGTTGGATGACAGAACAACCAGCAAAGGACACAACTGACAGCAGATGAATCCTCATCAGGAAAAGAAAATCTTTACCATGACAAACGTCAAATGGTGGGGCTAAAGGATTTCCATTCTTGGGGACAGGCAGAACTGGCAAGTGTGTAGCACTGAGAACCTGGCCTGGGAAGGGTCTGCTCTGAGCTAGGGGGACTGGCATATAAACTCAAAAAAATATATTCAATTATATTCTGAAGGGGGCAGTAAGACAGGTTCTGCTTATTAGTCTCAATGAGGCAAAGTCATGTGAAAACAGAGGACAAGGTGCTGGATGGAAAAAACAAAATCTGTAAGAATCCCTCAAATTCATATTATTCAGAAGTTTTCTTATGTTTTGCTGTCTTTTATTAACTTCAACTGGTTCATTTGAGAATATTTAGGATTATTTTGTGCTCATAAATGACAGCAGCAGGTAGAGTAAAATGTACCATATACATCAAGGACTTCTTATAAAATGTGAGCACAACAGCATAGAATTGAGCACATGAAGAATAAAATGGTGAGCCTATGAATCCTGGTTTTAAGTCTAAGCTCTGTGGATCCATCCAACAGTGCAAAAGCAATAAATTGCACACATAGGTCTGGCAACTGTCATATGGAGTGACAATTCTGAGAGCTGCAGGCACCCTGCACTTCTGGATTAATACCTATATCTATTTTAAGTCTTGTGGGACTTGCAGTGGGGAAAGCACACCAAGTGTCTCAAAAAATTGTTATGACAGATAAGATGCTCTTGTAATCATCAATCAAATGATAAAAGAAACAGACTCCCAATCTCTCTTACTATAGAAAGTACTATAAAAATCTTAATTTTTTGTTTATAGAAGACTGAAATCAATGCAAGAAATTATACTTTTTAATGCAACCTCCTGTCTGATTTTTTAAAAAATGAATTATCTCTGCATTGCTCCAAGCTGCCATGTCTGTACCTCTGTCAGGAGACAGTCCACCTCAAACAACAGATTGTCAATATCTTGACAGTGATACTGGTCCCACTTGAAAACCCAGCATGTGTGACTGTAATATTTTCATAACAACACTGAAAAGTGCTGGTTTACAGCAGCTGAAAGAATTTGTCTCTTGGTTTTTTGGTACAAAGAGGTTGTCTCTGGGTTGTATTTCTTATTTTTTGGTGAAGACTTATGTAAAAGGCAGAAAATAGAACCAAAACCTCCCAAGCTGCCCCTTGTTACACCACTGTCACCACAACAAACAGCCTGACCCTGTTGTCTTTGTAGCTCCTCTTCAAGTAGGGTTTGGCTGCTCTGAGCTTGGCCTGAGCCTTGTCTTCAGCTGAGAACACTGGCCTTTCCTACCACAGACCCAGCTGCAGGTCCCACTGTGGGGTAAGTGAAACAGAGTAACGCTTTCTATTCAATATTTAACAGCTGAATCATCCTTTTTGGTGCTCTTTTAATTTATAGTCCTGAACAACAATCAATGTAACCCTCTGCCCAGAGCCTGCTTGTAACAGTAGTCTTGCTAATAGGTGATTTTAAACTTAATGTTCCTGTTTCTAGTAAGAGCACAAGAATTTCAGTTTAACTTACTACTCTGTCAATACCTAACAGAGCTCCTTGCCATGGGCAATAAATGCTGTTCTTTTGTAATTCTAGCCATTAAAATGCTACATCTCTGAAATACCATCATCAGTAGTTGACAATCTGCCATCTTGCCCTTGGAAGCATTATTTCTCTGACGTATTATAGGATGACATGATAGCAAATGCATGGTTCTAAGAATCCATGAGTACATTAAAATAAATCTTACCTTACATCAATGTGAGCACAAAGCTCTTTTAGTGTGTCTTGTTATATTTTCTGTGCTGCTTTTGGATATTACAAACTAAACTGGATAAGGCTGGATTAGTACTTTCAGAGATTACCAGCAACTACATTCTTCATGCACTGGTACAAAAGATAACAAGCAGTTTGAGCACTCATTCCTATATGAATATCACAAAATCACCCCAAGACAGAGTATGATATAACATGCTGCTGTAACAAACTGCCATCTTTAGGAAGAACATAAAACAAATGCCCAGCTAAGATCTGATTGCAAGTACCATGACACTGGTAGCTTTCCAAATGGGAGACTGCTATTTTTAACACACAAAGTAAACAAAATAAAATGTGAAGGTACAGTATGGCTCTGTTCTGAAACAAAGTTTCTCACAGCTTTTGTTCTCAGGATGCAGCACTGCAGGAGTTAATAACAAGATCTTTCCTGTCTGTTGATGCCTGCTGAACTGGCTATGGAAGGGCAGGGCCTTTTCTACAGGGCAAGACCCTCTGCAAAAAGGATCATCCATTTTTGTGCCATTTTTTACTTTCACACTTTTTCTATCCCATCTGAATTCTAAGAAAATCTCTGCAGGTATTAAAAAAAAAAAAAAAATCTGAGGCACTGTTATAGATGTTGAAACTAGCTGATTGTTACAAATTGCTTAAAAATATCTTCTACATTTCAATTAAAGGCTTATTTTAATAGAGAGACCTTCCCAACTATGCCCGTATGCCCACAAGGGCTTCCATACAAGCCTGAGTAACTGTGGGTAATTACAACTACTCTGTAGCAGCAGCTGCCTTAAGATTCCCCTCATGCTTGCCCAAGGCTTTAGAGAGGCTTCCAGGTCAAAGCAGGCAGGAGGCCATGAAACCCTTGGCCAGCAAGGCTGGGCAGGGCAGGCGGCCTGGCTGCCCTCGCTGCACAGGGTGCTGCAGGGCACGGTGGCTGTCACAGGGTGCTCCCCCCTGCAGTTCACCTTCTCTCCACCCCCCAGCACTGGGCTCTCACAACCTACTCCTCACTACAAAGGCTCTGCCCTGTTCCTGTGAGCAAGAACAGAATTAAAAAAGCAAAGAGCTACCAGCCTGCACAGTGCCAAAGTGCTGCTTTTCATTAATGTAACAAAATAAATCACACTGAAAAAGTTTGAGAAGCTTCCATAAGCAATGCTCAATAAACCCAAAAATTTTGGCAGGCCCTTGGCAAATAAAAATGTTATGCTATGCAGTCACTCTAATGATGTAACAAATGGATTTTTCTGTTTAGTTTTCATCACATTACAGACATATTGTTTGTATATTGCTTCTTTGGCATATCTTTACAAGAGAAAGAAGGTGCTGCCTTTACAGGGGAGGCATCTTTTTGACTCTGTTTGTGCCCATGGGCAATCACTACTCACCCTGGGTCATCTTTGCTCATGATCTTTTATGACAATCATAGAATTTCTTTCTAAAAAATTAGCAGTAAAAATCAGAAAAATTTAATCGCCTCTCAAATTCAAAAGCAGCTGACTAAAATCCCACAGTAGAAAACAGATGCAGGGAATAAGCCAGATCAGAGCATGGTGGCAAGTACTGTAAAATGTTTTCTTTGTAAATCAGACAAAACACACATTTATTTAAAAAAAAATAAGAAAGGCTCCATAATATTAATTTACTATACTAATTCAAACTGAGCAGTTATTTATTTGTTCTGCTGCCTCTCTGAGAAGTGCACCCAAGCCAATATTTGGGATTGAAATATACTACAGCAAAAGATATTTTCCATATTCTTGGCTTCAAGTTGTTTCTTCCTATTGATATGCTAACTCTTTAGTCTTCCTTTTGCTTCATTTGAAGGGTTTTTTGGCTTCCAATACTAATTTATTTCGAAGTTTCAAAATTCATGTTAGTAGAGTTTTTAAGAAGTAATCACTGTGGCAATTCAAATATCATCTATGTTAATCCTAACAAACTGCATTCAGATAATATTAATGGGCTGATTTACAAGTAATAAAGCAAAGATGGGACTATTCTTAATTCATCCTGCTGTGTTCAGATATTACCACACATATGGCAGAGAAGATTACCAGCAGTTCTGAGACCCCCATGATTCTTCAGGCATAACAAAGCAGATTAATGACAGAGTAATAAGGTCAGCTCAGGTATAACACAACCTTTTCTCCTGGATTAGTTAGTTCAAAGCTAAATTTGGCTCAACTTAACGCAAAATTTCCCGTTACTTGTTGATATGGTTAAATATCTGAGAGCAGAATAGTAGTGAATTCTGTGTCTGAAAGAGATGAAGGTCCCACAACTCAGAGAATTAAATCTCATTTAGTCTCTTGCTAGTTAGAGTTCTAGACAACAAACTTACACTTGCACACAACTGGTGAGAAGAAAAGAACTTGCTCTCCAGATTTAAAAGCAGCACTTGTGAACTATAATGAACCAAATCTGAGAGATAGCACAGACCATATTTCTGGTGAATTTTGGGTCATTTGGGAAGAATTAAACCAATCACATGTGCAGCTGAAAATAATTATTCTAGCTGCTTAAACAAACTGCTTATTGTCATTGTGAGAAAGAAATGAAGACAGTAAATAGTAGGTGAAAAGAAGTTAATAGTGTATCTGATAACACAACTCTGTCCCAAATGAATTCACTGTTAAAGAAGATAGTTATTACCTATTTAATTAAAGGCTACAAATAAAACATAAATAGTCCTTGAGAAAAAGCTAATATATTGCCAAGATTTCATATACAATTTCAGATTGTTTTCTGACAGATTAATTACCTCATAATAAAACCATGAAACATTTAATTAAATGTAAAGTAAAAAGTCATGTACTCCCATGTAATGTAAACATCAACAGTGATAAATGCTGTGTAGCTGTAGTGAATATTGTGTCATATCTGTGTTTACAGGAAGACAAAGAGAAACAGGTGTGGTCTATTGGGTAAGCAAAGGATTTAAGGTGAGGGATCAGATTTCTAGGTCAGGGATAATTCCTAACATTGAATTTCTTTGTTTATGGTTGGACTGATTTATTAGCCTACATAACAAAAATAAGACTCCCTTCATGGCATTGTGCGAGACTGAATTCCCCATACTTCTGAGTTAGAAAGTGCTCTGAAAACTAACCTTGTTAGTTCACATAAAATCCTTTGTTATCTGGCTTGCAAACTGAGTTCTGTGCCCAGTTTTCTACACAATCAGGTAAAAGACAACAAAAAAATGAGCTCTGCAGTTAAAGGGCAGATTCTTCATTTTCCTGTTTGCACCCACTTCAGCCTTTACTCCCTCTTTTCTCTTGAGACAGACAGGCACAGAGTTTTCTGACCACAGGGCAGAGACAGCTGGCTTGGGGCAGGGTACCTGCCTTTCCATCAAGTGATCTATGTGAAAACCCAGACAAAGACGCCCTGAATAGCACCATGGCCTCTAGTGCTTATTAATCACAGGTGAAGTGCAGTTGCCTTCTGCATGCTCTGGCCAAGTCCTGTGTGATCAGGCATGAGAGCAAACAGAGGCTCTGACAGGGTGTGCACAGTTGTTCCCATACGTGTCCATTTCATTGGTGTTTGCTCTCGCACACTAGGGAGTGGAAAGCCACAGTAAAGCATCAGGGAGCTGATGTTGGCATCATCCAGGGAATGCTGACTGCCTCCCTCTATTGCCTTTGGTTAGGAAACCTGCAAGAGCAGAGTCTTCCTGCAGGACTTTGAATGAAGGGCAGATCCTTGTCATAAACAGAAGCTTCTTAAACCAGTTGATGAACACTAACACAGAAACCAAAATGAATCGTAACAGCCACAGATATTGGAAACCTTTTACCACTCTGTTGTCACACACATATGAAGGAGTCAGAAGGCTGCCTAGAGGTTTAAAAAGGGCATCATATCGGAATGACTTCTGCTCCTGCTACTCCAGCTGGGATGTCTAGGAATACCTTTCTGTCACCATAACTTCTGTAGCCTCAAGAAAACATTCAAGAAGCATTAATGTCTCTAACCAGAGCCTTGAAAATATGTCATAATATTTTTAATACATGAACCTTTTAGGAAAAATTGTTGCTTAGGTTATTTAGGACATTATGAGTAATCTTTACCACAATTCCATCTTCTATAATTCATTCAGACTTGAACAAAATTCATGTTGTACATTAATTATTCATTTTAAAAAGCAGAAGATTTAAACATTGCAATGCAAACAACACATCATCTGCAGATTTCTTAGACCAATTTCCTGTAATTTCTGTCTTAAATCTCCCAGGCCACTTAACTTTTACCACAGCTGACTCCTTAGCCAAAGATGGTACCTTTGAAGGAAGAGCTGAGACAGGACAGAGAGTGAATGTCCTTATTGCAGGAGAGGTGACAGGACTTCCTGAAGCAGTGTCTGTGGAGTGAGCCTAAATGCTCACAGCACGTGAAAACACTCCTGTGGAATGCTTCCCGATGGGCTTGGTTTTGCTCAAGGCAGACGGGAGGATGGGAGATGCTTGGAGTTGTGGGCAACATTCAGTTAATCAAACAGACAACTCAATAACCAAACAAACGTCTATGGATCATATTTTGTTTAAACCCAAGACAATGACACTTCTGAGATCTTAAAGGATTATCACTAGCTCAGTGCTTATTTATGACCCTAATGTGCCATTATATTTCTGTTTCTTTGGCATAACAGAATAAATAGCATTGATTTAAAATAGGTGGGGGGAGGAGTGAAAGGGGGAAAAGAAAGATGCAAATAGAGGATAGAGTTCACTATGTCATCTGCAAAAAATGTTGGCTTAAAATTTAAAAATATTATAAATATTAGTCTTAATACAAAGTAGAATAAAATTGAAAGATGGTTTGTCTAAAAATTCAGCAGAGGCTCCACCAGTTGATATTTCTCAGATTGTTTGAAGAATCCTTCCTTACTTGACTCTTTTCATCCCCATGCTCCAAACATACCAGTTCTTAAAGCCAACTGTCCAGACACAACACACTGATGCTCTTTGCCAAAGCTGACTCCTACACCATACAAAAAAAGGATGATGTATATCTACAGTTTTCTAGAGGGATGGAACACAGGCAAACTTGAATTAGCACTGAATCCTTTCACTGGCATTAAGAAATGTCTTACTGTTAAGGTTATTTCTGTGGGCATGGAATAGCATAGCACATTTTATTATTTCTCTTATTGGATTAAAGATTTTGCAATGTATTTAAAAGCACTAGAGGGCTTTCTTATGAAAGAAAGCTATAAAAGTGTAGTTAAAGTTTCTCCTCTATGACAAACAGTTATATTAAAATAGAAAAACTACAGGGTATAAGATAGAATTTATTAAGCTTTATTATGTTGAATAATGTTTAGATTAATAACAATTAGGTAGAATAAAAGCATGACTAAAAAGAAATACTTAAGCCACGTGTTAGTTATTAATAAGTCAACATAATTTTTGACAGCTATCCAAATATCTTAAGAACCTTTTCGAAGTCAGGGTCCCTCTAGATGCAAAATCTGTATTTATTTAAATATCGCATATCTAAAGGAAGATAAATATGCAAAATCTAAGCACCAAAGTATGTGTATATTCTAATGAAAACAAGTTATCCAATGTGAAAGTCAGTGAAAAGTTTTTATACGGTACTTTTGAGAGATTTTAAAAGATTCTTGTGTGCCTAAAGATACAGATGGATTTGTACAGGAATTTTTTAAATGTACAGAAAGACCTACAGGACTTGTGTACTTACAAAAAATAATTTCTGAGAGAAGTCCTTGTCTATGATCTATTGTGCAATTACTTATTATGTACTTTCTAGTTTCGTTGAAGTCTTAAGCTCTAGTCCAGCACTCCATTGATTTAGGTAGGGCCCAGTATTGCCTCACAAGCTGTTTACAGGCCTAGGGCCATGGCACTAACATACAAATTGAATAATAAAACTCACCTGTCAACATTATACATGGATACTTTAAAAAAAGACAACCCAAATGTCACTGGTATTTCTGAAAAGGTTTGATGAAAGGCAGCAGAGCCCTCAGTATGGACACCAGCTACCAGAGGAGAGTGTTTTTAAGGTAACAAATTTAGCTACTAATTTAAAATAAATTACCCAAATGTTAAGCATGGCATCTGTCCTTTCACAAAATGTTAAATATTTCTTTTTCATTTGTTATATATTTCAGCATGACCAACTGAAATGTTACTGGTTTTTTCTGTGTCAAAAGTCTGTTTATTGATTACAAAAGAGAAACTTGCACTTGTGCTATACCACCCTAGTGACAAAAATCTACTCTTTAGTCACATGGGAGAAAAATAAGTCATAGAAAAAACAAGAAAGAAATTCAGTCTTTGAACGTATTAGTTTCAAATGCAGAGTAAAACTAATTTCTACCAATTTCATGTAACTTGCTTCAGTATTTCTTATATGAATTTACAAAACTCCTGTTCAAAACCAATTGCAAGAAACTTCAGTTTAAGAATACGTATAAACACACACTTTACACATAAGTTTAAATTCCATGTGGTTCCAAGTATTCATACATACCCATAATAATGGGCATTCTCTCAATGCCTTTTCTGATGGAGTACATTTGTTTCACTTTTCTGCACACACTGAGTTCCTTTTTCTCCCAAGGCTACTGATCTTACTGACAATTGCTGCAAACCATGAACATTTCATGCTGCTACCATTATTTTGATCTGACTCAGTGTCTGAGGTACTGGTGGCCGCTGTCATTGTCCCCCAAAACAGTGCAGTAAAAGGCTACTTCACTCAGGCAAAGAACAGAGCATGGCCATGAGAAAACAATTATGTGGGAAACATTGAATCAAGCATTCCCAGGTGGTATATTTATATTGAGAATAAACTGTAAGGCAGCCAAGCTGGAAGTCTGTGAAACTTCCACCATTGTTAAAGGGCCACTGTCCCTTAGACTGGGGCCCCCGAACTGCAAGACGATTTTATGAAACTTAAGATGAAATCCAAAATATAAATTAAAACTCAAATCAGTAATTTTGTTTCTTTTAATATAAATTTCCATCTCAAGTATTAAGAAGACTAACAGTACTGTTATGCAGGGGTACGTAAAATAAAAGAAAAAAGTGGAAGTGGGAAGAAGTCAGGCTCAGTGTTTTCAGTGTCACAGCTTGGGCTTTGTGAAATACAGAAAACAAACAGGAGAGGGATAGATCCAAAAGGAAATATTTTTAATATATTTCCTTGTAGTAATCTTCATAGATAGGTCAGCATTTTCTCTTTTTTATATAAAGTATCAGCTTGATTGACAGCAACCCCTTAAAGAAAGCAGTTTGCTACATTAAATGCCAATGGAAAGGAATGAGTAACTGCTCAGATATAGGAACCCCAGCAGCAAGGGCAACCAAAGCAGAAAACTGAGATGCAAAACTGAAAAATAAGTGTAGAGATTTTGTACCCACCACCAGCAGTCATGCTGCATATGCTTCTTTTTTCAGCAAAATTTTTGAAGGCCAGAAAAGGATTACATTTCTGACATTTTGGTCTTTATTTCAGTTATCTGAACTTCTAAGTGCTTCTTTCAGGTCTTTGGTCCACTTTCACTCCTTGCAGAAATGAGAAGTCTTCAAATTTTTATTTGAATAAATTTGCATATTTATATATGCATAACAATTTTAAAATTTAGGCTAAATATGCACATTTTCTTGTGCATGTTGTCACAAATTTGAGCAAGAATCTGAGAGAAGAAACAATGTGAACATGACAACTGGAGAGGAAAAAGCTTCTCTAGACACTTAAACCTCCTAAATATCTGAGTGAAGTTTCAAGTCATTTAATTCAGTGAAATTCATTCATTCATATTGAGACAACCTACTGCAGATCTGAATAGAATGAGCTAGAAATCAAGAATAAATGTGATGAACGCAAACTGAAACGATGTTAAGTAACAGGGAGCCATAGTGGATGTGTAAATACTGTAAATAGCATTTTCATCCTTAAAACAGAAGCTGGTTAACAACAGAGAATGAAATTTGAATAGAAGCAAAATCAGAGTGACATTATCCTAATCTTGGGACTTCATAAATTCTTTTCAAAAGCCCCTCTGAGTTCTAGTGAACATGCAGAATTATCTGTTTCTTAGCAAAAAGCATGGCTGGGCATGACCTGGCACCGCACTTGCAAGAGCTGCAATCACTTCATGGCACTGCAGTCACTTCATGGCAGCAAAGCCTACCTGCTGCCTGGCATTATCTGGCTTCTTCACACACCCGTGGCCAAAGGAAGCACATCGTAAACCCAGGCACCTATTGCACCTGACAAAAAAACTGTGTGAGTCACAAGATGTGAAATAGTCATTAGAGAAAAGGAAGATGATTCTGGTGAACAGCCAGAGCCTGGGACAAGTTGAGTTTTGGACACCAAGGACATTACTCATGTAAAAGCCTGGGATTGGCTTCCCTCAGGAATGGGCAAAGTTCCCAGTTCCTTCAAACATCTGTTTGATATTACCAGACACACTTGGGAAGGACTCAAGAAGTGCAGAGCTGGCTCAGAATGTCTCGGCCATGGAGGCTCAGTCCAGTTTTCTGGCAAAGGGAGTTTAGAAGTTTAGGAGGCCAGAGGGGAAGAGGACTTGAAGGGGTCATCTGGATTCAAGCAGAAATGAGGAACAGAGCAGTTCTAGGGCAGGAAGGATCTCCAAGGTTAGCCAAACAGCAGGATGGAGAGAGGAGAGTGAAGTCTCAGGACGATCTAGAGGCAAGCAGGAAGACATCAGGCTGCTCTGGGTGGAAATGGGCTAAAAGAGAGCTATGGAGCACAGTGGGTACAGTCACTGCTCCCTCTCCCCATCTTCATTACCTGTACTTCTCAGTCTCTGCTTCCAACTTATATGTGAACAGGAGTGGCTCCTTCCTCCCTCACATGTGCCTGCTGTTCACTCTTAATCCTTCCCAAGCTCCGGAAGAAGGGAGAGGGGACTGATGTGAGGGTCCAGTCTGGACTCGGTGCCTGTGGTGGGGGAAGGAATATGGATGGACTGAGGAGGCAAGGGCAGGTATTGGAACAGCTTTACAGCCATGTGATGAGGAATGGGAGTCCCCAGGGTGGAACCCCAGCCCTTTCCTGTGGGGCAGGTGCTGGGGACACTGCTCCAGCACTGAAGAAGCCAGTGCTCATTGCCTCATCTGCAGAGTGGGTGGGCAGACATGACTCCTTCAGAGGCTGCCTAAGAGCTGGTGGGGACTGGAGGAATTGCAGTGCTGGGCCAGAAGGAAACCTGATAAAGAAAGTTAACTGAGTAAAAAACAACAAAAAAATATATATTTAGGGAATTGTGACAACTAAGGGAGACAACACATCAAGATGATTATACAAATTCTTGGAATAGAATGAGGAAATGGACTAAAAAAAATTGTGACTTTTTCCTGAATAGGAGAATGCTTTCTGAGCTATACAGTGTGAATAAATAGTTTCAGGATACAAAAGATAATATCATAAGCTCATATAATATCCTGAGTCAGAAGGGCCCACAATGATCATCTAAGTCTAACTCCAAGCCCTTTACAGGACCACCTCGAGGTGAGGCTGCCCCAGAGCAGAGCAGGGCAATCCCCTCCCTCGCCTGGCTGGCCATGCTGTGCCTGGTGCCCCCAGGACAGGGATGTCCCTCCTGGCTGCCAGGGCACTGCTGACTCGTGTTCAACTTGCCATTGACCAGGACCCCCAGGCCCTTTCCACGGTGCTGCTCTCCAGTGTCTCATCTGTTTGTACCTCCGCCCAGGGTCCCTCAGTCCCCCATGCAGAGTGATTCTATGAACAGCCATTTCCTCAGAGGTTCCAAACCTTGGTAATGCCCAGGCAAAGCACTGTACTAGGGAATATCCAGTCAATTGAATAGAAAGAGCTATTTTGAAGAAGTTTCCTCGGTATTTTTTTGGTTCAGCATCCCAGCTTTGGAGACACAAATATTGCAGTAGTTAGCTGATTTGGACACCTTTGAGGATCACAGTATATCAAAATTAATAACTGGCTGATTTGTCTAAGCTGGCAACAACAACAAGACTTGTGGTCCAGATACAGCATCCAAAACATTAACACAAATTGATTGCCCACAGCCAGGCCTGTTTGGGTTTCATCAGCATTCAGATTTACTGCTACAGCCCAAAAAGACAAATAAACCACTAACACCTGAACGAGGGAAGAAGTGAAAAAAGCTCAACACTGCTTTCATTCTCCTCCTGCAGGGTGAGCTCACAAGTTGCCTCAAATCACAGCCCCAGCATGTGGTGTGTCTGGCACACAGAGGCTGCCCAGCCCTGGCCCTTTGGAGCATCAGTTGGTGCGTGCTGGCCAGACAGGCGCTGCCCAAAGCCCTGCAGAGCCAGGCTCAGGGCACACCACGGGCAGCAGGGCAGGGCTGCTCCCAGCAGCTGGCCCCAGACAGAATGGCAGCGGCACGACGATTGCACAGCTCGCCAGGACTTCTCGCATTCAGCGGCTGCTCGTACCAGGAAAGGCTGGGTGGCCTTTGTGGTGCAACCCAATAATAATATTGCAGGGACTGAAGGGGAGGAGAATTGTGGTAGCACACAGCAAATAAAATATGCAAAATATCTGCATCTGGTTGAAAGAAAATGCAGCAGCAGAGTCTGTTATCTGTATAATTTTCCCAAACAAGCTATAGAGCTGCACTCAGATTTCAGACCTGAGATCTGGGACTTCTCTAACTGAAACAAATGAGTGTTTGCCAACTACTTCAAAGGAAGTGTTTAAAAACGAGACTGTTAAACAGCTAAGGGAGCTGATGTAATCATATTTTAACCCAATTATCCTTTCCAATATGTATTTGTCAGCATTTAATCCCATCTGCCATTGTGCTGCCCAAGTGCCTAAATTGTATTGGTCCCTCAAGTGTTCTCTAGTCTTGGCTAACCTAACAATTTCTGTGCCATATGCAAATTCTAATTTGCAAATGTTCTCCCTCATTTCCAGACACTATTAAACAACTGGTCTTATTGTGGGCGGTCCTCAGTTAATTCTTTGCCATTTTGGAATTTTACCAATTTTTCTGGCTTATTTTCTACCACTTTATCAATCTCTAATCTATGCCAATGATTTACCTCTAAACTCTTGAATACATAGATACTCTACTACCCCTTCTGAGAGACTGAAAAAAACAATAAAAACTAAAAATTACCTAAACCAAACAGTTCCTTTAGTCACTTTTCTTTTGACAATACAAAGAGATGCTAGTAAATTTAAGTGTTTTTTCTTTTCAAAAAAATATTCCTTTTAACTGCTTTTATATGTTGTTTTTCTTTTTAATGCAGATAATTCATTATTATCTCTAGTTACTAGTCCATTTACCTGCAACTTCAATGAAGTCCCCTGGTTCCAAATGCTAAGATATTTTTCATTCTTTTTCAATAAATAGGTCCAATATCTGGTACCCAAGCTAATAAAACTTCAAGTAATGGTATATCTTCTGATAGGAAATAATCTGTGTCTTATCAAAAGTGATTTGATTGAAATGTAAATAAAACCATAGTAGGGCAAAAAGTCAGCTGAAGTAGTTACAACAGTGTAAAAACTTATGAAGTTTAATACTAAATGATATTTCTGTTTTTATGATTTAAGATTAAAGGTCCATGATCTATTGTTTTCTGTAACTGTGATTTAGCAAGGCATTTTAAAGTGAAAGATTCTAATTTTCATTACAGACTTTTTAATAACACTCTTGCAGGAGAAAAGAATCTTAGTGTATGTGAAAATAGTTCCAATTGGATTGTGCTTATGCTTGAGTCCTATGTTGAGTTGAAGCTTGAGAGGAAAAATTGTGTAAATTTCCTTGCATGAAAAGTCTATTGATATAATCCAAAGTAGAAAACAGTTTTCATTTGCATCAAGCAAGTTTCTTGCAGAACAGTAACTGAAATGGTTATTTCAGTTGATGCATATAGGTAGCCAAATTTGTTGGAACATTTAGACCCTGTGTTTCAGAGACAGACCCATGCTAAGAGCAAAATTTCACATTTGGAGCCACAGGAATGGCTCATTACTATAAATGTCTGCAATACTAATCAAGAGAGATAATGTTCTAGTCAGGGTAATAATTACCATTTAACTGACTTGCAAATGTAAAAACCAGGACTCTCAAAATCCAGACATCTATGAATTGAAAGAAACAGGCATTACTTTTTTAACCACTTGAATTCCTTCCCCTAGAGGACTACTGCAATGCTCAAGGGGGATGATTGCACATTGCAGTGCACATCTACTGAATGGACTCTGGACTTTCTGCTGGGCCTGCTACATCTTTTGTACTGAGACCCAGCCAAGTTTACTGCATCCACATACGAAAAAAAGTAGAAGATTCTATCAAGAAGCTCAAATGTGAGTTAAAAGCAACAAAGTGACTGTGGTGTAATCCTTACTGCTTATATATGCCAGAATAATATCAACAATCTTTTTCCAGCACAACTGCCAGCGAGCAAGGAATAGTACTAGACTAAACACAGAATGTAAAAGAGCGTAGAGAATTGGGGTCTGTGCTAAAAGAAACGTGAAACCCCAATGAATGGAGCAGAATGAATTGCAGACCATTCAGAGCAGCATTATAGGTTTCCCACGTGGGCACTAACAGCTGAGTTCCACAAGGTTTTGGCAACAGTACAATTTGCAACAACAACAAAAAGAGTTTGCTGAATTATTTAAGCATGAAATCAACATACCTCAGACAAAAATAGCCAATGTGTGTTAAGCTAAATAACTTAAAAATAAAGCACTGAATCTAAGAGGGAATGCAGTGACTTTAATTCATACCAATTGGTACACTCTTATTTCTCTAGAAATGCAACCTGACTGTAGGGCAGGCTACCCAAAGCAGAGTGCTGCTGAAGAGCTTTCCGTGCAGTGCGCTCACTGGGGTGGGCTGGGAGAGGGAGGAGTTGTATGTGGATGCACACCTCCTTCTCCTCCCTTCCTTTTGCTCTGTTTAACTTTCCTAAATTCACAGTGATGTGATCCCTGCCATCCCTGGTCCTAGTTGCTGGTTCATGTTGTTGCTCACAGAACACAGGTGCCTGTCGTTTTTTGGGTAAAAGATAGCTTTGCAAGAAACACTTTTCTCTTTCTCCCTCCACTAATTTTATTCAAAGGTGAAAAGAACAATCACCTTTTGCTGGGAACTCAAATTTCTTTTTGTTTTAGACTCCCCTTTTCCTGCACAGTAATCTCATGGTATAACACACACATTTTTTTAGAACTTCTGTTTCATATGGCATGGCCCTGCATACAGCTCACACAGGGACATCCTGGGAGAAATGGGGGGTGAGAACAGAGGCTGCAATGTATTCATAGGCCTTTCAGGATGCTTGCATTGCAAGCATCGCACACTTTCAACGATGCAGAAGCACTGCCCAGACCTTCAAACAACAGACAGGCAGAATAACCAAACTATCAAACATGCACAGCTGTAGTGGCAGAAACCGCGCAGCAGGTTTGGATCATTTTTAAAAGTAAAAAAATTCAATTTTAGAGAAATTCTCTTAGATGAACATTTGTGGGAGGAGAACAATGAGCCAGGAACATTTCAAACCTCTCTCCTTTTGGTAGGAGGAAAGGTTCCTGGCTAATTCTGGTTCCTTTGGCAGGAGGTTTTTCAGCCAGGGAGCATTTACCGTGTCTCAAGGGCAATGTAAGCTGGAAGCAGGAGTGTGGCTTTGGCTTTGCCACAGCTGGGGCAGTGCTGCCTCTCCAATACTGCAGCTGGGAGGGGAGGAGCCCTGAGGCTGCCCAGGGCTCCCTTTCCTACTCCTCCCTCCTCAGAAAAGAAGTTGAACAGCAATTGTTTTCTGTGTTGGTGATGATCCCTGACCCCCATGAGGGGAGTGGACAGTGAAGAAATTCTGCTTGTCCCAGTGCCCAAATACAACCATCTTTTGGAGGTGCTGCAGAAGGCAGCCTTCTCCAGAGATGGATGGCACTTCCTGATGAGCCTTACTGAAAAGGAATTCTACTATGGCGGACAGGGAATCGGTTGTCAGACATGGTGAAAGCTCACAGCTCGTGATTCATTAGAATCTGGCATTAATTGCTTTCTGTAGAGCACACAGAAGTTAAGCTCTCTTATCAACATAGTGACTAAGAAATAATAACAGCAAAGTCTGAATCAGAGAAAAGATGCAGTAAAACTATCTACCCACTAAAGGCTTCTAAAGGCAGAAGACTATCATAAAAGATCAAACCATCATTTAATTACTTTAGGAATGAAATGAATGAATTCAGAAATGAACGAATGCAGCAATTTCTTACCCAAAAGGGTTCCTGCTACAGAAACAATATTGCATTCAAATGTGAAAATAAATTCCTTTATTACTCATTCCAAAAGTATTTGGAAATACTTTTGAAAGGAATCTGAGTGTTAGAATGAGGAATCAAAAAAAATTCCAAACCCAACCACATTAAAAAAGATAGCCAGTTATAGGACTGAGTTCTCAGCTAATTAAGAAGGAGTCTGACATCAGAAGATCACATTCCAGTGACATGACAGAAGAAAAAACAAAAAGATTTTTTTTTTGGACATTGAGAAAGTCAGCTCTTTCTACTGCAGCAGATCAAACATCTCAGCTTTAAAGAATGACAGAGAAAATGAAACTAAAATAACAGCCAAAAAGCAATTTGATTCTATGAAAATAAGTAGCAGCAGCAAAACTGCAATGGTATGTCCACTTTGAGACTGGCAAGATCCACCCCTTCTTAGCTATCTAATTTGCCAGAAATACTTGTCCAAATTTATCTTTCTTACCAGTGCTTATACTAATATACACACACAACACACATGTACAGTTAGTTTCAGAAATTCTTGGATACTAAACCCTCCACTCCCACAAACTTCACTCTCTAATTCTGCAGGGGGCTATATATTGAAGGAGTATTTATTTTTCTACAGTGGTACAAAACAAAGTTAGTGAAAACTGGAGCTGGGCCTCGATGCTTCTCTGAAATTTGCCGTCATACTTTGCAGCTGTGCAAGGCAGTAGGAGTGGGAAACTGCAGAGCAAGAGGTCACCAGTGCCACTAGTGCTCCTCAGAGTATTTGGAGGGGTTTGAATTCAGACCACTGTAGTATGAGCTATTGTTTCCACTGTTGTTCCCCTCGTGGTCCATGAAGGCTATTTAATGTGGTGTGGGAGGAGGGCTGTACTGAAATAAGAAGGGGAAGCTAAGGGCATGAGAAAGATTATTCAAGTGCTTTGGTGAGGGTTGTCAGCGTCGCTGCCTTCTTTGTAGTTGCAAACAAAAAAAATTATACCTGGATTTTACATATTACACAACCCCTGAGACTTTCTATTTATTGTGCCTATGCTATTTTTAAGACTAGCTTATATTCCACCTTAACACTCTATTTGAGATGCACTACATGTGCACTCACAGGAGCTACAGTGGCACCAGTGCTGTACTGGATAGCAAGGACTCAATGTTGCCGTAACTCCACTGGAAGGTAAGGATGTGCTTTAAGAATCCATCTTTTCTCCTAAGATGCCTGCTGTGGTGTGGATTCTAGCTGGACTAATAGTGTTGCAGCCCTCATATGCATATCAAATGGCTGTAAAAGTTATAATCTGAATCACATATTCTTTTTCAGTGATTGTATGATTTGTACAAAATGATTTATACTAAATTTCATTGCAGGGAAAGGTAAATAACATGAAATTTTACTAGTGTCAAGAAGGGATTTTACTTTTTTTTAACTTAAAAGCTGTTCTTCCAAAAATCACATTGTCATAGTCAGTTGAGAATCTGGTTTTTTTCCTGCTATGCAAGAATAATTTTCTGTCTGATTTCAAAAAGGTACAACGTAAGGTAAGGGTTTTTAGTAATTTTCATCATTGTTTTCCTGGGCCACTTTTGCATTAAGGATGGATCTGTTTGGGACCCTTTTTTTTCTTTTGCTCCTGACATCCATAGAATCCAGACCACAATAGCATCAACTCACTTCTTGATATAACAGAGAATTTCTCCCAGTTTGTCCTTTATGGTTATTCATCATCAGTGATCAAGGTCAGAGGCCCTTTTGGAAGGGCTATCTAATTCAATCCTATAATACCTTGTAAAACATTTTAATCCTTTTTTAGAATTATTTTCCCTTTCTAGGCTCAGTGCCACTTTCCAGTGGATTTAAAACTAA
Source organism: Irena cyanogastra (assembly GCA_013397155.1). NCBI lineage: Eukaryota > Metazoa > Chordata > Aves > Passeriformes > Irenidae > Irena > Irena cyanogastra. Next base: position 2,566,129 of record VWZV01013172.1, on the reverse strand, counting down.
CATTAAAACTTATAAATCTAATTTAGCAGAATAGTCTACCCTAAAACAGTTGTTTAATTATTTCCTCCTAGGAAAATGAGCAGGCATTTTGAACACTACTTATCAGTATAAGCATCAGTATTATATCAACATGAGTATAGCAAAGAAAACGTGACACAAACAGTTGTCACGATTTTTGAATCAGCAGACTTCCAGGTACACACCCAATTGTACACTTCACACTCCTTAAGGGGAAGGGAACACTCAGATACAAATTGACATATGCAAAACTTCAGGTCTTATATGTGGAAGGCATTACTTCTGCCACAGGAGCCCACCTAAGTCCCATCCTACATGAAATGCCATCTGGCAGGATCAAGAGCTCTAAGTCACCTCTGCACTGCAAACCAGAGGTAAGACTTCCCCCTGAAGTTCACAAAGGTGGAACTATATAGCAAAGTGTGCAACATACACGCTCGATGCTTCTGGTGTGCAGCCAAGCCTGATAATCCATCTCCTAAATTACTTTATAATTGTTACTTAAATAAGTGGAGCCAAAAGAACACATTTAATGTTTTCAGACTCTTGAATTTAAAAGACAAAATGGTCTATGCATATAAAATCAGACATGATTTAGGTGAAAAATACTGACACTTGATTGCCTTTATGTTGACATATGAAACAACGAAATAAAGATTCTAAGGGCTTACATGTAAAAAAAAAGAGTTGTTACTTTTCTGTGAATTTATTTGATATAAGCTTGATATTCTTAGTGCTACATTTAAAGAAAAGGATGAGACACTCTACTGCGTCACTCACTTACTACTTCAGATACTCAGTACTGAGAGAACCAGAGTTGTGCTGCACACACAAAACATAAAGAGAAACCTCTCCACAGTAATGGTTCAAATCAGATTATTCTTGCTCCTAGCCATACCTCATATTTTAATCTCTTTGTATTGTGTTATCTGTTTGCATTTGGATTTTCATTGCTCAAAATAATTTCCTCCCAGCTAACAGGTACTCAAGTTCCAGGCCCCTGATTTTTACTAATTTTTCTCTGTTTGAAAAACTCAGCTTTCCCTTTTGGCATGAGATCCCTTGGTTTTGTGAGGCCTTTGTTAGTTTGCAAGGCCTGTGCAAAACACATCCTCATTGGCATGAGGTGGAGAGGCACTTTAGGAAGGTGGCAGCACAGCCTTCAATTCACCTTTCTAATGCAAAATGGAGGCTCATACCCTCCTTCTTCCTGCTGGAAAAAATTGCAAGAAGGGTAAGAGAAAGGCAATAGGCTGATGGACCTGAAGGTGGTTTTGTTTTGGTCTAGTCCAAAGCAGGACAGTTTTGCTGAACAATGAGTATGCTTAAAGGTCAACCTAATCTTTAAAATTTATTTTTAGGAGAGATGTTTGCCAAGATCTACAGTGTGATTCTAAAGTATTTTTCTATTTCATTAAGCCAGTCTGAAATTACCGTGCAGTATGTGCAGAAGGTAGATTAGAGAAGGTCTCACTTTGAAGAAGAAATAATATCATGGACTTCCCTGTGTACTTGTATGGAAATGGATGGCATGCAAAGCAGTGTCTGTTTGACTGACATGAACTAGCTGAGAACACGTGGCACAGCGTCGCCGGGCTTGCTGTGTCTTTTGGGTTAGCATCTAGAGAGCATTCACTGCTGAAGTCCTGATCACACCATCCAGAAATGAGAAAGACTCCATTATCTAGCTCACAGGGATGCTGGGAGATTACGTAATGTTTGCACAGCTATTTAAAAATAAGAAGCGCTGTGAATTATGCAGTGTAATTGCTGAGAGCAAAGACTTATCCTCTCAAAAGAAAATGAGAATGACAAATTCTAAAGAAAATTATTTTGGAGAGCATCTTTAACTACATTAATCTACACTATTTATCTATTTGCTAATTAAAATTATTTTAGTCTGTTAGAACAGATCGGAACAATTTACATGAAAAAAGACACCTGACTGTAGTTGTCATTGAAGTGTACTCAATCCGTTGAGAAAATCATTAAAAAGTTAGCACTGTACTTTCAAAAGTTCCCCCTTATTCCACGCCACATCTTCATAAGCTACTTAATAATTTAATTCTTTCTGTGTCTGTGTTTCAAGTTGGTTAAATCTGGGCTGCCAAGTGGTGCTTTCCTTTCAAGGGATTCATTTACTGAGGAATCCTCTTCACTCTGATTTAGTCTTTCATCTTGCATGGATGCTGCTTTACTCATCACTAATTCACACCACACATCACAGGCTACATCAACATCTGCATCTTCTGGAAGTTTTCATTTCTTCCCCTTTAAGAATATCTGTCATTCTGCAGTCCCAGTCATCAGCTCCTAACAACCTTCCCAGCTGTACGAAAATGCATTCTGAATAAACATTGGAAGGAAGGAAGCATAAATATTTGACAGCATTCACAGTCGAGGTTATTAAGCACTCTGCGTTTCAGAAGAATACTCAAGACTGTCTTCCAATGAAGTATTACAAGTGATACTCCAAGTATTTTTTAATCTAAGTAAGCTTTTACTTGAGAAGAGGCTAGTAGTGCCTGGATATGAAAAGATTGTGGGCACACAGAGCATTGACAATTTCATTTTCATTTTGTCTGGTTTTGTGATTATCATATTCTGCATACCTGGATCTTTGTTACTTGGAATTTTGAGCATGCCCAGAACAGACACGGTAACAGAAGTTAAAATCAGAAATGAATGACTTCCTCCCAGTGGAGTTAGTTAATGCTTATCCCATAGGCCAAACTTTAAGTGATTTGGTCGTCTGAAAGACAGCTTGGTTCTCTCGTTCTCCATCTGGGAGGTGTTTAATGCTATGGTGCTGTAATATAAAAGCTACAGAGGAAGGCATTAAGAGGGAGAGTGAGTTGCTTTTATTCTCTCTCAACACCTTTACTAGAACTCGAACAATTTTCCCCATAATGTCTATGTGACTGCCCATTAGAGTATCGATGAGGTAGAACTGAAGCCCAATATGAACACATTATTGGAAACCCAGTCTAAGGTGGGTTTTTTTCCAAAATATTATTTTTAGCCATGAGATACATCAGCTTCTTGACAGAATTAGTAGTTTATTTCAAGCTGAATTCTAAAGTTTCTAGTTTTTCTTAGCAGGGTGACTTCAGAATAACTTCAATCACCTAATCTAAATTAGGTCCAAGTACATTCTTTTATTAAAGGATTAGCACAAATACATATAATTCTTCCTATACTTATATGAGCGCCATTCATCTGTTACAAACTTCCTTGTCCACACCTAGATCATAAGTAATCATTGCGATCACTGTTCTAACCTGTTCTCCTAATCTGGGGCCTACTTAGTTTCTGGAAATCCTATGGTCTAGGCTGCTGGAAGCCAGGAAATCCTTGCTCCAGCCCCCTTACACCTGTGCAGAGCTCTACTGCATCTGCACATTTAGTCCAGCTGGGGCTTCTGGCACAAGTGGATGCACTGGCAGAGTCAATTCTTCGGATTATAAAACACGTAGATTAGCAAGATTTTTCCAGTGATGTCAGTAGAACACTTTTGGTGCTGAAGCTTGGCTGGATAACATTCCACATTAAAACATGGATTTTTGACTAGACATTGGCCTAAATTTAATCTTTTTTCCAAACAGTCCCAAACACTGCAAAATACTGAAAAAAGTTACTTACACACTGTTTTTTTTTACAGTGATCCAACATGACAAAATACATTTTCCCATTTGAATTCCTATTGCATGCTTCCTTTCTTTTTAGCTTAATGTGAGATTTGCCATACAGTAGGGGACACAACTCCAGCAAATGCAGAACCTGCAGATGATATGTACAGAGCATCCCCTATATAGGAAATTTTCCATTTGCAGGAAAATACTGGCTACATTACCAGCAAATCCATCCTGCACTTTTTTTTTTCCAAATGAGGCTTCATCTTAGCATATTGTTTTGAATATGTGTGAAGCACACAAACCTGAAGTACATACTGATACTACACTGACAGTAAAATACAGCATGAGATAGTACAGTCAACCTGACTGTACAATTATAAACCTTCATAGAGTACGATTTATCTTGCACAAGCAAAATTGTCGCACACTAGCTAAAAAGCAGATACATTCAGCACTGAGCACTCAGTATTTAAGTACTTAATTCCTGTCATCCAATAGAGCAGCTCTAACTACAGGGCACTGCAAGAGCAGACATCAGAATAAGCGAGCCTATCCGTTCACACCACAATGATAAGCTCCTGACAGAAAAGGACAAAATTCAGATAACTCATACTTATGAATTTCCTTGAGATATAACAACTGTTCAGGCTGCAATGCAAAATGTATACTAAAGTTTCAGCTTTAAGGTCTTTTATAGTGGAAATCCATATCATATCTTAAACTCGATTATTAGTGAGAGCAGTTTAGAGTGTATAACATCTTTAGGCATTAGCATTTATGTACAAATGCTTGAGGTCATTTTACACATCACACTGTAGTACATAACTGACCTTTGAGGAGACAGAATCCAGCAGGAAAAATCATACTCACTGCCTTTAAGAAAAACACTTAGAACAACATGAGCACAAGTCATAAATGACTTGTAGTACATCAGTATTAAATTGATGAATCTGGCTTATAGCAAGCCAAATTTGGACTGCAGAATCCTACAAAATCCTGCAGCCTGTAATAGCTTTATGAGCAGTACTAGACGGCACAAAATTTGCCCAGGAATATAAATACTAAAAAGAATATAGTCAAATATGGAAGTTATTTCAAACTTTATAGAAAAAATTTAATTGTAGATGAAATGTAGTTAGATATGGGGTTTATTTGTTAGCTAGACTCATATGTCCTGAATATACATACGTTCGAAAATCTTGTTTAACCTGATTTTTTAAAGTATCTTGTTCCATTTCAACATAATCTTTTAAATGTGTTACAGCAACAAGAACTCATATGTCATATATTCAGCATCTTCAATTTGATAAGCTAAGTAATGCAGGGGCATAAATTGCATTTTTCTGCTTTGAGACTAAGTACATTATTTTTGTCTAATCCTCTATTTTACACCAAGTCCTTCTAGAGGAATTTTAAAAAGTCAGAGCAAAGAATAACAAAATTTTGCAATTTCAAACGGGGACATGTAAGTGGGCTACACCATTACCTGCAACTAGCTGAGAAAGGCACACCTGCAGCCATCCCTAGAGTGGATAATTAAAGAGCCTTGATGTGTCTCCAGCCTTAGTGGCATGTGTTACAGGCCAGACAAAATGGCTAATAAGTACTTACACATCTCACGTCCAAAAAATTAAAAGCATACAAGAGATGAAACCCTGGTCCAGTTAAATGCAAGGGACATTTTCTGGCTGACTTCAGTAGGTTAAGCCTGCATGTACCCTGCAGTGTCAGGACACGCTAGAAGGCAATGCCTTTGTTACTGTGCCCTCACAAGCACATGGCTGGCGGCTACAGAAGTGTAGCACAAGCTGTACCGCAGCCTCAGCAATGCTCTCAGAGCTGCACGCAGAGTCTGGCACCATAACCCCGAGTGCTATTGTGAGATCGAGGCTTCAACCACACAGGTTCAACCTCCAGGCTGTCAGAAAGGAGGCAGTTGGAGCGTCAGTATAAACTGTGTTTACCTATTCTGGTTGCTAAGCCAGAGACACCAAGCCCCAGTCACTAATTTCATATTTGTTCCTCCAGAGAAAAAAGTAGAGCTCACTCCAGTCTGAAAAAACCCCTTGCACCATAGCACAATGCTTAAGCTGAATTACAGAGTGTAGCCAGGAAAACCTGAACAGGAATAGTTAGGTGGCCTCTAGACATTGGTTTCATTGGCAGTTGTTCCACAGAGCATCTGTGGTGTTCATGAACACTACTGTGAATGCAGGGTTTGTTACAAGTGCATTTTATATAATACATGTCAAAATGCTACCATTATGCATGGATGGACAGAAAATATAAATTAAATATTTCAAAAAGGGATCAGAGAGTTCAGTTCAGAAACTGAAGTCAGCTGGAAAATGAGTCCTGCTGTCCTTGGAATGTCTAAACTATTAGGTGAGACAAGCATTTTGAGGCAAATAGATGCTAAGAAAACAGCTTGTTTATATTTGAAAAACTCCATCTTGATAAGACAAAAATTATGTCAGTTATCTATAAGAGAATCATGACTCTTTCTCCAAATGAAATCCGATGCCTCAAGAGTGGTTTGGTTGTGTGGTGCTCCTCAAACACTAAGAGGAAAACTCTTACTTCAGTCAGAACGCATTTTTTTAAGATTTTAGACTACAATGTCTTCGTGTAACAAGACAATGTGTCTTTTACTGTACATTTCTCCATCTTGAATTAATTTCTACAATTCCCATAGCCAATAAACAAACTCCTAACAAAAACTGCAGTACATGAAGCACAGAACTATACTGCTGTATCTATGTTTTCATAACTGAGGAAAATGTAACAATACTATAAACTAAACCCAATCTAAAATAGCACATCCCAGATGGAACAGAAGGGACAAAAATATCTGTGAAGCTTTCCAAGGCTTACTAAGCCATTTTTATGTGGTGTTTTTTTTAATAGCATGGTGTGTTCAAGTTCAAATTTTCTCTCAAAGAGCTTTTAGATGTCATAGCTAATACAGAAAGATGTTATAGAATCTGTGGTCTTCAAAATTGCATTCCATCATTTAGGGGCAAGAAGGCAAGAAAGTAGTTCAACTCATACTTAGATAATTTTACCTCTATGATCTAAACACTTTGTGAAGTCTTTCAACCTTTTATAAATCAGTCCAGGAAAATGCAAGAAGTACCCTCCACAGGGTGCATTATCATCTTCACCATGCTTGCCATGAACAGCTAGGGTTTTATTTGTTTTACACAAAATCTCTCTTAGAAATTATCCAGTTTAAGTAGGATTTAAAAGCTGTTCTGGCTTGATCACTGAAATGAAAAATCAGATGTCACCACCTGACCAGCATAATAATATTTTTCTTTTTTTTCTTCTAATTATTGCAGTGGGGCATACAAAGTTGTTCTAAGGACTGCCAAGGAAAAGCAAAGCAATTGCCTGATGGTGGTGATATTTGCAAGACCTCTACAGAGTTCAGAATTAGCTTCTTTACAGGTGAAGGCTGCGAGAGGTGAGAAGGATGGCTGAGGTATGTGCTGGCCAGTGTACTAGCACTGGCTGATGTACTTTGAAAAATCCTCAAAAGGCTCATGGGAGCCTCCCTCCAGAAGGCACGTAAAGGCACTCATCACTGATGAGAATCCTAATTAATTTCCATCTGATACTGAATAACTTGTCCTTTTGAGCCTTTCAAATTTAGCAACATCCTAACCTTCTTTTGGATTCAGAATGTGTTGATATATTTTTAACCATGATACCTGGATTTGGATGAAATAGGAAGTGGGACTCTAAAGTTCAGATGTTCAGTGGTTCATGCTGCAGAAAAACACTGTGACAAGCACCTGGTTAGACTTCTGTTTTGTCACTTGTTTTAACTCATTCGGTATGTGCCATGGCAACTTGATTTCTCAAACTTTTGTACCATTCTAAGCGAAAGCTTTATAAAGCACTATTAGCACTATTTTTCATACAGTCTTGCAAATAAACTGATCTGACAAAAACTTATTTCTCTCATCCTCTGTTGACCGATATTATTTACAGTACCATTGTTTCAACCTGCATTAGAGTTTCAAAGGCCATTCCATCATTTTTCCCATGCCTGAAGTCAGGTGAACAACACTTATAATTATTTGACTTATCCCATTTAACCTTTTAAACAATGGGATACGAGATGTTTTCCCCCCAGGCTTCTGAAACTTTCTCAGTTTTCTAAGATTTGTTGAAAATAAATACTAGCAGTCAAAAATAGTCTATGAGACGTATCTCCTAAAATACCTGGGGCAAAATTTCTGTTGACTGTTGACTCAGGTGATGTTTAAATATTCTCCCGAATAACTTAAAAAATTGAAAATATTCCATCAACCTATCCCATTAACATATGATCTACTGCTTTCCTAGTTATAGAATTGAAATATTTATTGAAAACACCTACTCCTCCCATTACCTGTTCATCTAGTAATTGTATATAATTGATTTGTTCATTTAATTTTAATATATTACCATTCTCTAATGCCTATAGACTTTTTCTATTTTTCTCCCTCCCTTATAAACCCTCTATTAGTCCTACTTTTTTCAGTTTCATTTGCTGAATTATCTTTCTTCTGGATTTAAATACTTCCCTCCTACCCCATATGTTTCTTTTCAAATCAGTCTAAGGTTTTCTTTCCTAGTTTTGAGGTTTTGGGTTTAGGGATAGGAAAGTAAAATCTTGCCAACTACTGCCCAAGTATAATCAATATTTATATTTTTCCCTTATGACTGAACTTATAATCAATTACAGATTTATGAGTATTAGGTGGTATTTTATTATAGTCATATATATCTCAACTAATCATTTCATAATCAGGACAACCACCAATATTTAGTTCCAAGATCAGTTCCTACATAAGCATTAAGATGAGGATTACTATGGATTTCCCATGGAAGATGTAATGCTTATCAAGTCAGGAAATTAATATTTATAATTTACAAGTTTTGAAAGAAATTCCAGCATTCTCTGGCACAGAGAGTGCCTGAAGGTCCATGATCATCCAGTCAAACATGACACTATGCTCACGGGCAGGTTTTTCTAGGCACGCTCTTTGTTTATGTTGGTGTTTGCCACAGGTCTCCAAACCTTCTACATGCTGCCAGCAAGAGCACTTGGACAACTGATCTATGCTCAGGAATGTATTTTCCAGCTCGTGAGGAATTTGGACCCCTCTGCCAAGTAGCAAGTTCTGATCATACAGATTTAAGTACCAGCAAACAAATCTGAACATATGCTCACCAATGACAGATTCCAAATTGTGTTATTACCCAAACCCATAACAAAGAATTGCTTCTCACATCACGATGCCTTCAACAGTTTTGCTCCCAATACTTTGAACATAAAATAAAATAAAATAAAATAAAATAAAATAAAATCTCTCACATCCCCTAGGCAGGCTTCCTCCAAAAGGTCTTCTGCTGTATGTAACTGACCTTTTCTCAACCCCACAGAACAGGTAAATTACTGAAAATTTGTTAGGAAAACTATTAGAATGAGAATAAAAATTATTTCACCAGCAGCTGCAGCTGCCCAAAACACTGAAAAATTTGGTCACTAGCTTTGCTGGGTTTTGGTTAACCCATCCATGTAAAAACTTCTCCCTGTCTTTGTAAAATTTGTTATTTTCCGTGAATACAAAGTGATGGGTAAGCATAAATGATCATTACAGTAATTTCCTGTTCACCTTGCTTGCAGACTTCAGATTAAGTGGATCATTCTTTTCCATCCTGACCAGAATTTTTTTTTTTAAGTCAATTGCTGCTACTTTTAGAAAATGGAATTTTTTCATAGGGGCTCTTCTTTACAAAGACTTGTCCAGATTAAAGATCTCAACATTTTGAACATTTCTCATTTGTAACTAAGACTCAAATAAAGGGGGATGATTTCTAATGACAGTCTGTGTTGTGTTACTCTTGCTGCTGAATGATATTCATTTTATTGCTATAATCTGTGTACTTTACAGTGACCCATATGACATTTAGGTCTGCTGCAAGACATACAGCAATTCCAGATCTTATCAAATATGTAAATCTTCATTTTAACTCTGGGAACAGAGGTTCACATTTGAATGTTTCACAGCAATATGCACTTTCAACCATGGCTGCAGGCTAGCGTTCCCTTGTGTAAGTCATCCATTTTTAGAACTAACTGTACAATTAGGCAGTTCAAGTCATGCAGAAGATCCATGGAATTTGTGCATATTGCTCATACGAGGGGTTTTTTTATGTTTTGTGTTGTTGTTGAAGCGTTTATTTGTTCATAAATAGATCTGAAATGTAGATGTTTAAATGATCAAGGATTGCAAGAGAGGCCATGCCAAAGGACATTTTCCTTGGGTGAGTGAAAGTCAGCATGGTGCATAAAGCTAAATTACAGAAAGCTTTTATTAATCAGTAAATTGCAGTATTTCTTTTGTTACCACAGCATTTAGCAAACATTTCTCACATCAGGCAATTAAAAAGGCAATAGCACCATTGTCTGGAAACTTTGGAAGCACTTAAGTTCAAAATTACGAATTAAAACAAATACTAGAAATAAAATAATTATCTTTTGTTGCTTTTGACTTCTGGTCTCACAATCAGGAATTAGGGATGCAGTGCATCAAGGCTGCCTGGGGGTCACTAAGCAAAGTGATTTCAATTAACAATTGCATAGGAACAGCATCTACACCCAAATGAAAAAGGACTCTAGAGCATTTGTTCATGAAATTGGACGATTTAAACAGTTTAATAAATATTGCAGTCTCAACAAGTCCTCTTTAATGATATTCGAAGCAACAAAGCTGCGCTGTAGCCCTGTATAGAACCCTGACAATATCCAAACCAAATCAAATTTTCAAATGCAATGTGGACTATTCTGAATATCAGTAAGAGGAGTAATCCTGTTTTAATCCTGTGTTAACCTTTGTTAATTGTTGATGTCAAGTGTATTCTAAATTTAAATAGAGAAATGAGTGCAGGAAAACAACTCTCTTTTTTTTACACAGTCTCTAACCTGAGCAGCTTTTGAACTTCTGGCATGTCCTGTTTCCCTAAAAGGACCTTTGAAAGTCCTTGGCTTTGACAACTTTGTTTACAGAGACCCTTATCCAGTAAGAGATTAATTCCATTTGGATGATACCTGAGAGTTTCTGAAATATGTTCGAATTCCTGTAAATTATGGCAGTGTAGTTTCAGATGACTTGGAAAATTGTTTAGGATAATTGCCCTCAAGAAGCCAGACATTTAACCGAGTCTCCAGAACAGGCTTTCTTTGTTGATTTTATATGGCAACCTAATGCTAGACTCAAATTTGATTATTTGGATAGTTCAATTTTAAAAAGTATGGATCACTGTGAGAGTACCTGGTGCTTACTTGTTTTGAAAGTAAGGACAGTAATTAGAATGCAAAAAATGTAGCTGCCTGTTTTTTAACATCTAGCACTTAAGCCTAAAATTTATGTCACATCTCTCCCAAGAATGAGCTTTCTTGCATTTGTACTAATGTCTTCTCTTTCCTTCTGGCCTAAAAAACCAAGAACAGTCACCACTCTTTGTAACTAGTACTTTTATCTATTTATTGGAAATTGAAAAATAAAAAGAAACCCAAACAAGAAAAAGCATTAAAAATGTTGTTTCCATCCTTCCTCTTACCTTGCTCCTACTAGCAAAACCATTCTAAATCAAAGCTTGGGTTAAGAGCCCTGTTTCATCCAACCCGGGTTACCTTTTTTACAAGCCAGCTCAACAAGGTGATATGCTTTGTGGTCCAGGCCACCAGAACTTCCCAGAACACATTATAATTTATTAAACAGTTGGAAGGAGCCTGATGGGGGAGTCAGCCATGTCCCTGAGTCCTGTCTGCTGAACAGTTTATTGACTGAGGTTGTCACATCAAAAATCTCTCCCCTCCTGGAACACTTGCCTCGTTTAGGCAACGCAAGAGGATGGACAGGTTTGGCAGCAAACGGGCACAGCTCAAGCAATGCATGTGACTTACTCCACTATTCTTCACAGCCCCTGTAGCTGTTCTGCAGCAGCAGCAGCTCTTTAGAGACTCTTGAGGGATCCAAGTTTTCACTATCATATTTAAATTCTCTTACTCCTAATTTTTAACCTTTTTCCAGCAGGAGACTCCTGTGGATGTCTTTTCCCTGCCTAGGTGCCTCCTTCTTTTTTATTGGCTAACTGAAAGTCTGAATCTCAAGGTGAGTTTTTCCCCCTTCCATTTGCTTTTAGCCTGTGTAATCCCAACACAAGTCTAACAGGGAAATGTAAAACCGGATCTGAGCTGCTTTTAATACAGTGTTGAGAGGTGGAGTTGGCTGCAGTTCAATTTCGTGCTGAACAGCTCACTGTAGCTCAATAAAGACTTGTGTCTGTGTTTCTGTTTATATGGCTGGAGCAGAGCACAGAGTATGCTTTTTCATTTATAATCATATGGACACAAGACAAACACCTCTTAGCTTGTAGAAAGACAGGTCATAAAATTAACTCCCAGGAGACTGGAAACCTACATTATCAGTCCTTTTTCTACTGGAAGCAACCCAGTCCAATGGAAGTGCTGTTCATGGAAGTTTAGTTTGATGGCTTAGCAGAGTCTATGTGACCTGGGGCATACTCAGCGTCATGTTTACTCAATGCAACTATTTTACACAGGAATCAGCCAAGTAACACGACGAGAAAAAAAAAAAAAAAGCCATAAATCAGGGGCTCCACCTTACTTTACTCCACAGCAGTGTTTTCTACACATATGTGTGGGGAGGAAGGATGATTGGGACTTACGAATTCAGGACAGCATCTCTTTGAAAACCAGTTTGTCATGCTTAATGCATAAGGCCCTGCTTATTGCTGTATTCTACAAACACAGAAGAACTTCCAAAGCACATTCCATGCCTGGTTTCAACACATAACACAAAGGAGTTAAGAGTCATAGGTAATTATATTGCAGCCTCATTTGCTATGGCCCAGTGCGACCTCATGCTACCTTGCCCCATAAAAACACCTGCGCTACTCCCATTCCAACTTGTGCCAGTCAGAGTCACTTAGAGTCACCCCAGCTGCCACAGCCAGACTGTCACCCTCGGCAGATGTTACACCTAGAGTGGCTGAAACAGCAGGGACAAATACACACATTTGAGTGTGTGGATGCATACACATATGTATTCCATATATTACTTATTAACATGTATTTAAAGTATTGTAAGATATGGATTAACTCCCTTTTTTCTTATTAATAGGCATTTGCTTCAAATCCTGCTTAAATTTTGGGCAGAAACACTGAGAAATGGCACAACACTGCAAAATGGTTTTGCTGATTATACTTTAGGCTGACCTCCCAAAGTCATGCTGGGCTGGCAGGACAAACTGTGCCACACCTACAGAGAATTACCCAGGTCATGCCAGGGAACAAGCCCACTCAATACTTCTCAATTTGTCTTTGGAGCAGGCTGTGCAGCGCAGCCCTCTCTGCTCTCATCCATGTTAAACACATGCCCTGCTAAGAATTCCTGACACATGCATATCTGTCCTGAAACTACCCACAATAGGGATTAAAGAGATGTACAATTTAACCTCAATTCATAATCCTGCTTAAATCAGGAGCAAAATAAATCACTAAGAGCAATGACAGCACTGTTCTCAGTGCTCTGTATGTGACCCAGGCAGATCTCTTCGGAAGTACAGGAAAGGCCTCTGCATCCACTAATGGAGCATGCTGAGTGTCCAGAGAGTCCTGTGTGCTTTCCATGGATCCAGGATGCAAATCGTGGTATGGACAGCTATCACACATGCATCAAGTTGACTTTCTCAAAGAAATAAATAACTTACTAGACCAAGCTGACTGTATCCCAGATATATTCCATATGCTAGATAGAGCAGGTCTCTCTGGAGAAACCCTCAATGGCATCAGCAACTGTTGCTTACTCACAGAGCCTACCCCTCTTTCTGCTTTTTCATTAGCAGTGTTAGCCATTGTTTATTAGCAACTGATCCCCTGATTCTGGGTGCCAGCTGTGTCAGGATGCTCTACAATCAGGATGCTCCATTTACTGGGAAAATTTACAAATAGAGTGTGGCAGTCATTTTACAGCTGAGATCACTGAAAAGCTGAACTACAGGAATTCCATCCTTCTGGCAACATCTTAACACTTGAAATTTACTGGGCACTTGTGGTCAGTTCATGTCCTTATTCAGGTCAGAGCTGACAAAGCATAGGGTTTTGGGGTTTTTTTTGACAGTGAATTCCTTCTCATTTAGTGAGGAGATTGGATTTCTGTAGCATTCATCCAGGCCAATACTAAGCACAAAGTTATTCCAGTTACAGTGTTTGTATCCAAACAAAATGAGGACCATCGTGTTCTGCAAGGCAGACATTGTGCACCATTTCCCACCACACTGAAATGAGTTCACACTCAGTTTTTATAGGTGCTTCCTCTTTGCTTTTATATTAAAGTGCATCGTCTCTTTGGGAGAGATAACTGGAATACTATTCCCTGCCAGAAATATATGGCTTTGGAAAAAAAAAAAAGATTTTAAGGAAAAGCCTAATCCCATTACAAGGTCTGATGCAGCTGCAGGAGAGATAAACTGGACACCCATTTAAAAAATTTAGGTTGGTTTTAATAGCCCAAGCTAATCTATTTCTTACTCACTGTATTTTCTAATTCCTTTCCTAACACATTGCCTACAGAATTTCATGGCAAATTATTTTTTTTAAACAACATTATATGTTAGCAATAACCAGGATGCTCAGATCTGCACTTTGGGAACATTTGAAGGCATGTTCAGAGATGAGGTTTTGCACCAAGTGTGTCAGATGGGGGATGGGTACAAAATCAGATTTATTGATAAAAACAATTTCTCAGAAATTTGATACGTTCCCTGATTTCTAGAGTTTTTAGAAATTATTATTAAAAAAACCCCCAAACTCACAAGATCTCTCTCATTCCCTCTCACCCACACTCAGCTGGTCGAGCTGGGAGGCTGTGCTCTATTTTCCCACTGAGGGACAGGAACGGACAGGAGCATTTGCACGGCTGTGGTCACACGGCTGCCAGCGCTTTGGCTCGCACGGGACCAGAGCGAGGTTCCTCCTGTGGCCCGGCCAGCACAGAAAGGCTTCCCCAGGCCAGCCCAGGAGCGGCCCTGCAGCTGAGAGGGCAGCACTGGGCATCGCACGGCTGCGTGCCACGGGGAGCACTGAGAGCTTCTGCTGGGGCTGAAGCACAGCTCTGGCTCCATCCTGCCTTTGCTGCACACGGATCAGGGAAAAGGCATGGAATAATGCATTACTATTTCAATGTCTTCTGTAAAAGCATGGACACTTATTTCCCTTCTTCAATTCCACAATAGCTCACTTTGAATTTATAAAACATTGTAGGAAAAGTTCGCTAGAAAATGCAACTCCTTCTCCTGCCCAAAAATGGGAGTATTTAAAAAAAATTTTTCTCAGAAAATTTTCAGTTAATTTTGATCTAGCCTTTAAACACTTCATTTTCAAGCAGAAACAGAACAAAAGTCACAATTAAAGAAAATTCCCATCTAAGAAAAAAATAAAAATTACTACTTTTACCAGACAAGACTTCTGGTTTTTATTTAAACTCCAACATTTGTTGGCACAAATCTTTCAGGCAAGACATTCCAGACAGCTTGAAATTTGAAGATAATTTGAGAATTATAAACATGACCACCTACCACATCTGTAAAAGCTACTTATTTAAAACTTTTAAAATATGAATATCCATCCATGCAAGTAAATGCCCATGGAGCAGACTTCTTTTTATCTGACATAATGTTGACAACAGCTTCTTAACCAAGAAATCTTGGGCTCTCAATAGTCCCACAAGGAATGCAGAGGGAGCACTTTGTGCAGGGAAGCAGGAGTCAGCTTTGCTATGCAAAGCTTTCAGAAGGTCCAGTGAGCAACATGGACATACCACGAACAGCCTGGAATAACGGAGACCCACTGCCCCTTGGCTCTAGAGCTTTCCTCATTTCCATGCTCAGCTTTTCCTTTTATGCAGTCTACATACCAAGGGGTAGCAGATCAATCTTTTGTAAATATCACTCCCACCATGCAACTTTCCGTGTTGTATCTTAAATCAAAATACATCATTTTATCCAGAGGCAAAACACAATTTAATGAAAACCTAGAGTCTTCCATTTTAGTAGATGCATTTTAGTCTCCAAAAATCATAGAAAATAATTGCCAACGTCCACCTCAGTGCAGATATATTTCACTGTAATCCACCCCAATGCATTTAATTTCTTTCCTTTCTTTGTTCTGCCCTAGTGCCATTTAACTGTCTCCCTCTTTACACACATCTATGCTGCTTTTATATATCCTTCATCTTATAAAGTGTGCTTCACCAACAGGCTAAGTAAACATTTACAGTGATATATAACACTTACTGACAACGTCAAGCCAAATAGACTGTGATCCAAGAACAGGCTTGATTTCCCTCAGTCTCCTCTCCTCAGGCAAAAGCTTGAGTGAATAGATGAACCCTGTTCTGCGCCTTGAAGGTCAAAAGAATAGCTCTGACAAACCAACAGGGAAACAAATTCTGGGGCTGACAGATTTCCTCCAAGAACCGTCCGCCTCCAGCATCCCAATAACCGAACTTAGAGATTGCTAAGAAAATAATCCATTTATTAGGTGCTATCACAGCACAGAATAAGGAAAAATCACTGATGCCCAGATAGTCAACATGCAAACCACAGCCCCATGGCTTCTAACCAGCATTTCAAATTAGACTACTTGCAGGCTTGGCATTTGAGAGCAGCTTCTTGTTGGTGTAACTGAGTTTTCATGCAATTGTACAGGCTTGGCTGCCCTTTCCATTATGATTTTTTAATCCCTTCAACAATTCTAAGATATTTAAATATCAACTTGAATTGGCAATTTGCAATAAACGATGTCCTGTGTACTATCAAGCTGCTTCCTATTTTACTTTGCCTTAACAATCACTTTTAACTCTCCTTAGATTCTTCCTTCTCTCAAAAAAGCACCACATTCTCTCTCAACAGCTCTCACCTGACTCCTCCTGATTGATTTTACAGAACTAATGCCATTTCTGCACTGGACTCCACAAGCTGCACTGGGAGGCTCTCCAGAGAAGCTGCCATTCCCAGCAGCCCCGCCTGGGACTGATCCCAGGGAACAGTGCTGCGCTGCTCCCTGGCACCGGGGCACAGGGATACACCCTGGAACGTGTCACACATCAGCTGGGTCACACCCGGAGCCTGGTGCCACTGCTGTGGCCACCCTCCTCCCAGACACTGCAAGCTCAGGCTGCCTTCTGCCAGCAGAGGTATTGAAGTGAGAGTGAGAGGAAGAAAAGCTGATGTAATGCCTTCCAGGAAAGTGACGAAAGAAAGAGGAAATAAATGTTTGGCTTTTTGTCCTCTTCTCGTCTCAGAGTCACTCATTTATATTATTAATATTGGTATTTAAAACTGTTTAAGAGACAGTACATGTGCTCTCACTTCATGAGTTTCAGAAGTAAGGGATTTGTTTTTTTTTAAAAAAAACTAACTAAGAAACATTTAAAAATCTTTCAGAAAGATAATTCCCTATTTCCGGTCCCCATCTCTCTCATTTGCATGCCACAATCTTATGTCATAATGGCTTGTTTTTCTGGGTTTGTGTTTGAGGTTTTTTTTTGTTAAAGAAATAAAATAATGTAGTCCTGTACCGAGAATCATTATTTCAAGTGTTGCCATATTTTCACTTACTGCTTAAAACAGTGAGGACTAAATCTGAGTCTTTTCTGCAGTATAAATAAATTTGTATGTATCTTATGCAAGTCATACTTAGTCTTTTATTTACTTTAGTTTATTTCTAAGTCCTCCATTTTCATGATTTTCCCTAAGGTAGTAGCAGATGAGCAATAATTTTATTACAAAAGATGCTACCTACACTTCTATAAATTATTTCCACATTGCCAGCAAGCCAGCATGGAATGAGAGTAGATATGTCTGCCGTAAATTTAATATAGCTGATTATTTTCAAGCAGATGGACAGAACAACAAATGCTGTAGCAAACATCCATCTAACCTGTCTGTTCCAAGTATTGCATTTCTGCAGCTCAATTTTATTTAAATGTTAGGAAATTCTGCTGTTCTCAGTATGTGCCAGAATGCAAAGCACTGATCATTCCAGAACAACCATTAATCCAATCTGTGGTCAAGGAAAGAACATTGACTTTCAGCTAATAATCATTCTGGCATTACAGATAACATGTTTATAAAATGAGAGGGAACCATGTCCTTGTATCTTGGTCAATGAATCCTGCAGTTTTATATTTATTATGGCCTTAAAAATCTATATTCAGACTCTTTTGTGAATCACCCTACTAATTTCTCTTCTTTTTTTGCAATAAAAAAGAGCTTTATCTCCTTCAGTGACTTCTGCATTTATTTTCCAGAAAGTCTATGAGAAAAAAAATACCTCTTCAGTTCACTTGGGACATGACACAAGTGATGCTATCCAAATAACTGACCCATTTCCTAATGGCTTTGCTTTTAATGATGTCAACCTTTTCTTTCTTTAAAAGAAGACAGCAAAACAAAACAAAAAACCCACAAAAAATAAAAAAAAGGTCTCCCCAAAAACCCCAACCCAGCTTTAGTTAGGAACACTTTCAAAGAGTTTTCCAGATAGTGTCTGAAACTTTCTGGGTTACTTTGAAAGTCAAACTGCAAACTGCTTTTCAAGTTTTGGATTTTTGATTTTCATAACAGACAGGCATTTTTTTGCACAGTCTCTGCATATTGCAGGGTTAAGAGCAACACAATTTGCACCATGCAAACAATTCTGGGTTGATTGCATGGAGGTTTGAATGGCATTTCCTTCAACTTCACGTCTGTAAGGTGGACTTACTCCCTTCCAAACCCTGCTGGCAAGAGCAATACAAACTTGCCAGAACAGACTGGTAGGGCACATGCAAGAAAACTACAATAACACTTTGGTCCAGCCTGCACCATAAAATTCTCAGGGAAGCTACAAAGCATTGGCTTTTTCACAGTATTTACTGCATTCTTTACAATAATATTAAAAAAATTGTTTTCAGGTCTCTCCATAGCAAAGATAAATGAAAACAAGATCTAAGTTCTGCCAAACCTGGGGATTTTAAAAGTTAATTTTAAAATGCCATGCCTAGAACATAGTTAGTGTTCTGTCCTCATTTCTGTTTAGAAGAAGTATACAATGCAATCTGCTGGTATTGTAAAGCTGACAGTCAAAAACTACCTTCAGTAGTCTGAAAACTCCTGCGACATTTTTCCCAAGTTTAAAAAAAAAAAAAAGGCGGGGAGGGGGGGAGAATTTTGCTGTCTTATTGTTCTGTTTCCTTGTTGAAGACAAGAAAGGCCTTCTAGAGTTAAAGAGAATGAAAGCGGTGTTGTGTTCACCGCAGCAAGCCGACTCCTGCAGCCCGTGCGCGCTCCTGGGCTGCGCTGCCAGCAGCCGTGAGCCGGGCAAAGCTGATCCGCCGGGGATGACCTCGGCAACTGCTGTTACACCGGGCATTGCTGCTCGGAGCCTGCAGCACCGTCAGCCCTTCCCAGCTGCTTCAGCCGCCCCGCTGCACTTGTCTCCTGCGCTGGCCCGGCGAGCGGGGGTTCCTGTACAGATCCCCTGGCTACTGCAGCGCCCTCACCGCACCTGGACAGAGATCGCAGGGAACGGTGGCCCTGCCTGGGGCTGGGTGACAGAGCAGGAGGAACCCAGCAGCAACACGGCTGTCCCGCAAAGTGCTTCATCTAACTGTTGGAATATTGGTGCTCGAAACCTACTGTAGAGGGAACAGAACCCTCAGCATTTCTTTTCTTCTCCAGAGCTGGTTTCAGGCAGCTTCACACATAACCCGAGATGGGGGAGGGCAGCCCGGTCAGCCCATCGGGAAGGATTAGCGTCACCGCCACCGCCTCGCACTGCAGAGCAGCATCTCGGAGCGCGCTTCCCGCTGCCCTCCCTCCTGCCGGCCTCACCTGCCTTCCCTCGCTGTCCCTTTCCCAGGGACAGGTTTCTTGTTCCTGCCGGCCTCACCTGCCTTCCCTCGCTGTCCCTTTCCCAGGGACAGGTTCCGCCCTGCTGTCCTGCTGACCCCTGACCTGCAGCCCTAATGGTGCAAACAACACTTGACAAATTCAGGGATGGGCCTGGAGCATACTTCGGGTTTGGGCGAGAGTTTTCTGGTACTGCTGCTTGAACACTACTGTGACAGCCATGTGAGCCTCTACTTCTGCAAATTTGTGGTGGAAAAGAGATTCAGCATCTTCTGCTTTGGCTAAAAATATCCTATAAATATGTACAAAGTTATTCACTGTGTCAAGCATGAGGACTTGGAAGAAAACAAAATTATAGACACTGAGACAAAATTATTGACACTTCAGATGTCAGAAGTATATAGCAGCATTCATAATTTTTTGGTCTCCAAAGCTTTGTCTTCTGCACTTTATGGAAATACTCACTAATTAGTTTATTTAATTATCCTAGCACTATCCACATACCACCTAGATTTCATTTCTAACCCAATCAAATTACTGAAAATATACAATACAGGGGCTGAAAGTTTTTCAGTCAACTTTTTGAGTTTAACACTAAGCATTTCAAAATGAAGTACATAAAGAAAATACTTTCGTTTTACATTATCATAACCCTGTCACAGGTTAGGAGGCTTTGCAGGTCAGTTTCCCAATGTAAGATAAAGACATATTCAGCTTATTTTCATACATTTTGTCCGTTTTTGGCCATACAAAAAAGGAGACCTCCATAGTGTATCAAGTAAAAATTAAGCTCTGGTACATGTTCAAAACAATCATCACTCAAAATTTCAGTTTAGGGAAAATTCTACTGCATAAGCATGTCTGAAAAAATGAAAAAAGGTAACATTATTTTAAAAAACAAAACAAGAAGTCAATTTGAACTATGTGGTATGAACACAAGCTGTTTGTGCTGAGGATTTGAAAGAGGTACAATTGTGATTTATTTTTATGAAATCGGCAGTGCAATAATGTCATTGACACAGAACATGGAAACTTCTTATGTTAGTTCCTATATTTAGACAAGCTGTAGCCTACCGGGGCTGCCACAAGTACGTTCTAAAATATCATTATAGTTTGCTCTGTTATCATTTTTCTAATTACAGAACTTCTGTCATTTTAAAACTGCTATGAGTAACTAAACACATATTAAAATTGTCCTCATTTTATTACAAAGAAAATAAAAATAGATGAAGGTCATGATTTCCTAATGTTATATATAATTTTAAATTGTTCAGTAAAGTAAGAATCTGCAGGAATTTCTACCCATCTCCTTGAGTAATTAGTCCTTTTACATTTATTCTCCTGTTGTATCAAAAATGCACGAAGTTTCTTTCTATTAAGAGTAGCAGTAATTTTAGTGGTGCTTAGGGATCCCTGAGGCCAGTGGAAGGTGTAAAGTCCTTTTCCCCTTCGCACAGCCCCTGGGGTACACCTGTAGGGGTTCACATGCAGGTGGAAGCTGTGTTGGCAATATAACATTTGATTTTGCACCTCAGGCTCAGCGCCCTGGTGCCTGGGCCCAGAGGAGGAACGGAGCCTCCCCTGTTCCTGTGCCCCTAAGCACGAGTTCCTGGCCCGGGCTGGGGGAACCTGCAGCCCCCACTCAGCCCTGCTGGTCATGTCCCAGCAGCAGGGAAAGAGCTGCCCTCCACTTCAGCTCCTCTTCCTTCTAAAGTTCATGCAAGACCCAAAGAAATTCTACACCAGATTTTAGCAATATGGCAAATGTGAGTCCAAACAAAAGTATGGTAAAAAAAAAAAAAAGAGTAGTTACTTTAAACGGCCATTGAATTAAAGAAGAAAAAGGCTAAGAAAAATATGTCAAAGTAATAGTAATTTACAGCTGCTCTGTGTCTAAAATTGCAATAAATCAGAGACAGATATTTTGACAGAAGAAACCAGAACTACTGTAACTTGGGTAAAATTTCCCCATGCATGAGACTGTTAACTTGTATTCACTCATTTTGTTGAATATTACTCATTTCACACAAGCTCACAATTTAAATTTGTCATACCAACAAACCAACAAAACCCACAATCAGATTAGAAAAAAGATTTAACCAAAACCCAAACCCAAACCACCAAATCAGACAATCCCCATCTAAGAGGAGCTTCACCTTTTTTAACCTGGTAAAGCAGAAATAGTGAGAATGAACTGAACTTGGAAAGCAAGAGAATTGACTTTATTTCTAATCTGTAGCTTTTCCAGGGCTGAGAAAAGCAGAGGCAAAATACTCAGGGTTACAGATGACAAGTGACTGTGAAAAGGAATCTCTGGCATCTGAAAAGATGGAAATAGCTAAGGAAAAAGGGAAGCTGAGGTTGGGAAAGAACTTTGAGTGAGATAGTGCCTTTTCTTCAACACTAAAGTAAACATTCTTCTGGAAAATGAGAAGCAAGTATGTTCATTTGTCCTCTCAATAGGCAGAAAATGTCGTTTTATGTAATTCAATGATCTCTGATAGATCCTTATCTGAATTCCATGAGGAGGGCTCTGAATGCTTCAGAGGGGATGATCTATTTACCTCCAGAATATTTTAGTGAAATAGGGCAGATAGAGAAGACAGAGAAACGAAATTACTGACAGATGTGACACAAATCATCCCTGGTAAAACACAAATTGAAGCCCACAACCTAGATTATGTCACTGACTGCTGCAAAGCCATCCTTTTAAAGCCAATTATGCCACCAATTAAATATACCATAATGAGAAACAGATCAGCAGCTTTGGGGGTTACTTGCCTCTCTCTGTTTTTTTTCTACACCAAACATCTCCTTAGCATGCAGGACAGTTTGGGGAGGGGGTTGTGACTGGCAGGAAAAGGTACTTGCTCTGGTGAACAGCTGAGGTTACAGGGCACATCTTCATACCAAGACAAGGAGGTACAGCTTTGGTAACACAATCTCAGGAATAAAACACCAAGTGGGAAATAAATTCTTTCCAGCAGGCATAAGCAGGCTGTGTTCTTTTTCACAAAATCGCGAGTTAGCATGGTGCCTAAAATACTTTACAGCAAGATCTGATCAACAGGTTTAGCCCAATGCTGACAACAAACTGAATGGTCTCTCTTATCTCTCTGTAAGCCTCAAGGGCAGCCAGGAAGCTAACTGAAGAACACTTTTGTCCCTACCAGTCCTTAAAAATTAAAGGGAAAATTTTTAAAACATGATTCCTACCTTCCTGAACTCTTAATTAAAAAAAACAAAACAAAACAAAAAGTCCAGGCAGAAGGAATGCACTAAATCTATCTGAAAATACAGATCTAAAAAAAAAAAAAACCAAAAAAAACCACTGTCACAAAGAAGTGTATGATCTAGTTAACAAATAAATATACGAAGCAAGTCAAAAAGCTTGAACAGACAACTGTGCATACTGCCAACAGAAAATCTCAGCATACCATACATACATCTTCAGTATCTTCAGGACTCATATGACAAAGTCACTGTAGCCAAATCAAAAAGAACAAATGTATAATTCATGAGGAATAGCTTTTTAACACACCAGAGCTTTTGGCTGTCTAAAAATAGAGTTGTGAAACATAAAAAGCAGTATTATTGTCTCTAAGGCTACAATCGCATTTTATTTTCCTAATATTTTCCTCAGTAAAACCTATGGTTTGGAGCTCATTCCTATCTTTGTAGACCCTTTTTCTCCTGTTGATTTATGTATCTTTACTGGAAGGCTTTAGAAAGGAGTATGTTTACTAGTAACATTCTTTTGAGCTACAACTTTTTTTTTTTTTAATGGCACATATTTGACACACAAATTGTGTGTCACAAAATGATCACGAATGCAGGAAAACATATCCCCCACAGTCAAATATTTCTCCTATGATACATCCTGTATGTAAGATAAGGCAATGGTTGAAAATTAATGCAACATAAAGACTGTCCAGCCTGACCTTCAGCTGTCCTTTGGATGCATTTTCAGACTTTCAACACCTTTTATTTTTTTCTCCATTCAATGTAAACATCTACTATATAAGTGAATTGCAATGTTACTACAAGAAATAATCAATTTTTCAAGTTTGTGCAAGAATTAGAGGACATAAGTGCTAAATGGCTGGCCAAATCTGGACAACAGGGGCAAATACCAGAAAGAAAATACATATGCACACTCTGGTAAAATAAAAATGCAGTACTTGCAAGATCAATTATAGATGATCTCACTTTTTTTTTAACATAGTTGGCAGGTAGCTTTGAAAATGAAAATAGATGTCATCTAGCTGACAAGAAAGCACCTCTTATAGAAGATTAGACACAAGTACCCCGTTAAAGTTAAATACTAGAGACTTACATCTTCATGTTAATACACATATCCAAACCTGCTGCAGCCCCGTGGACACACAGTAGCTCAACCCCAGAACTGTCAGGCTATATTATTTTCAGTACAGTAATTATTTCAGTGACCTACTTTTTCTGTGACCAGCTTCCTACTCTAGGCAAGAATCAAAGCATAAAGCAGGAAAGTTTTATTAATATTATCAAAGATTCCCTCTTTGGTTTAGACTCTACATTTGAGTCAACAGGAAAGAAACTTGATGCGGGCATTATTGGTGAAAGTCTATTGCACACCAAAACACAGAGGTTACAGAGTCAGTGGTTTCCCCTGTAACAAACGTGTTTTTTTGTTGATTCTTCCTCTGTTTTTTTCCAGGATGTGGAGCAGTGCACATACTTTTGCCAGCTGAGGACCCACAACATAAGAAAAATCATGTGACTTAACCCAGCTCATTACTTTGATTTTAAAATGCACCTTCAGTTGGAGAAGAAGGGCAAATAAAAGAGGTCTCAGCATAAATATCCTGCATTTATTAACATTGGTTTACATTTCACTATTACCCTAGTTTCTTCCTCACTTCAGGGGAAAAACCAATTCCATTATTGGTGCCATATAAGAGGCAGCTTGCCTCCCAATTGCACAGGACCTCTTGAACTAAAAATATATTATAAAGAAGGGATATGGTTGGGAAAGGCTCTGTCCTTTTGTATCATAAAAGGGGTGAGATTCCATCCTAGCAGATCAGTTTCCTACCAGCAGCTGGTGATCACCATAGGAGCAGCTGGAATATTCAAACCTTCATCACTTTCCAGGTTGTGAAAACTAAGCACCAAACTTGTCCCGAAATAAATCTTTTGCATATCTCACCAATATAAGTATTAGCTCACTATTTATCTTCCTATGTGGAAAAAAGCCGCCTTCCCAGCTGCCCAGAACTATTTCACCGTCAAAACTGTCACTACTTTTAAACTTGCCAAGGGCTACTTCTCTGAGCTCTTTTGTCACTGACTCATCAAATCTGAAATGATGTCTCTGACCTTTGAATCAGTTGTCTTATTTATCTTTTGACACCAATGACAACTAGAGGAAAAATGTAGATGAAACACTCAGAAAATAACAGTGAAAGCAAGCTGACAATGCCAAATCCATCTAGGAAAGCATCAGTTCTTAAAGATGCTGAATGCTCTGTGCGAAATAAAGATGCTCTCAGCAGTTGCTGCTTCTTTGGAATTCAGTTGTTAAGCTCTAAATATTTTGACTAAAAATATTAAAAAGCAGAGGGATACCTGCAGCCTTCTCCAGTGACTTTCAGTGCACAAAGAAGTGTCAAAGACATTGCATAAGAACCAGTTTTACATAAGGTTCAAATCTTCCATACACAGTGAGGCCAAGGAAGGAAATCTTATGGAACACTGGGGAACAGCCAGTCCTTTTCATCTGTCTCCCACCACCCTTGTATTCACTGCACCTAGCTAATTTAACTCTCAAAAATCAAACTGTGAGGATGCTTCCCCAGGCAAAATAATTTGATCTGTCCATGTCCAATATATTTCCCCTTTTGAATCAGTTAATATGCAACAAAAATATTCAAGTTGCATAACGTAGTGCAATATATAATTAACTTTGTACAAAGCCCCAAGTTTTAAACTTGAATGCTGATAAATGCTAAGCAGGTAAATCCCTGTTTGGGGTCATCCAGCCTGAAATGCTGTGCTGAACTTTAAATGGTCAAAATTCACCCAGGCTATTGATCTGTATGATGGATCTCCTTTAGGAATTATGGTCCCCTTTATGAATCCCTTCGAGCTCTCCCAGGAAAATGGAAGACTTGACTTTCATACATTTAATGGCTAATATTAACCAGGAAGGAAGGCAGCTCTTACATTTGCTCACAAATAACTTCTGAATAACTCTTCCTCCAGTGTCCATCTGATCTTTGTCTCCTTGCAGTGTTTCTAAGATGAGGACATCAACCCCAACCCTCCTTTTTTTTTCTGGTTTTTTTGTTTGTTTGGGGTTTTTTTGGGGGTTTTTTTGGGTTTTTTTTTGTTTTGTTTTGGTTTTTTGGTTTTTTTTTTTGCTTTCACTGGCAGAGATTATCAGAACACAGTTGCAAACATTTCAGTAGAAAATAAAATGGAAAATTCAGGGGACAGTGCTATCCCAAACTGTCAATTGCAATAAAACATGAGTATGTAACAAATCTCACCAAGACACAACCATTCTAACATACTGATGAAAAATGAGTTCTGGAAAAAAGTGGACTTTGGTAACATGAAAGGCATGAAAGGAAAAAAGGAGAAATTCCAAAGGAGGAAAGAATTACTCCTACTTCTGTGATTTCTTGAATAAATTACCTATTTCTAATTTGAAGCTGAATTCTCCCAAAGAACTACCATCATTACAGATTTTGTACAACAAAGTTCAAATTGCAGATTATTCCAATATTACTGAATATATTAGAGAAATTTCCTTTAAAATAAGCAGATGTAGATATTGAGACATTGATGATTGCTAAGTATCAGAAATGAATGCCAAATTGTAAAACAATATATTAAAAAGACTGTAACTGCATGATGCTGCCTCAGAATATGTAATTCATGTACAGAAGCAGAAAGAGTTTAGCACTGAGTTAAAGATTTGTGCTCCAAGCTAAATTGGGTACCAGTGTATTCATACAACGTGGGGTAAAATCCTACAAGATAATTACTTGCTCCAAATAGGAATTTTTCTCACTTCCTTTTCTAACCAGTCTCAATTTTGTCTTTTGAAGTATCCTGTCTGTGCTTGATTTGGGAATTATTTTCATTTCTGTTCCTTGAATGAGGGTGGTTTAAGATTCTTACTCACCTGCTTATAGGCACTAAATTATATTTTTCTTGATTTCTTGTGCTGCCCTTTAAGTGATGTAAATCTGTCTAGTTGTTTCTAAGAGGAGGTTTAGGATAGGTTTTGATGGAAACAACAATCTAATTATAACTAACATTTTCAATGCAATAAACTATATAACAATAATATTTTCACCTCATACAAATTAAGAAAAGAGTGAGAATGAGCATAGTTTCCTATTCAGTCTAAAACAGTCCATAGTTAAAAAAAAAGAAAATCACAAATAAAACTTGAATATTTATTTGACGTGATTTAATTCTCTCAATTTAAAAGTTCGCAATACTCCAAAGAATCATCCTGCATATGTATTTGCTCTAAATTTAATACTAGTGACTTCAGGAAATGTCCATCAAGCTAACAACCATTGTGGAACTGTAACATCTCATGTTACTGAACAAAACAAAAAGCAGCCAGCACATGTTCTCTACTCTGAAGAGATGGTACAGATATTTGTGATGCATTACTGAATGGAGTTTACTCTTGCATGACTTTAGATTTTTAAAATACATTTTTCAAATTGTTATAACATATAATGTGTGGTTTCTGTAAGCACCATGAGTTCTTCCTTTGCCCCATTTCTGACTTTAAGTACTGAGAGATCTGTTTGTCTGTCTAGTCACAAGAAACCCATGTCCAAAGAAACAACCACAGATAACCATCTTAAAAAAAGAAAAGCTAAAGGTTTGGGGATTGCATTGTACTCAATAATGTGTTTCATCCAAGGTGAAACTGTGTTATTACATAGGCAAGCTGAGATTTCCAAATCTGTTTTGAGGACACATACACCACAACAAGGCATTCAAAGCTCTTGATCATTAAAAATGTTATTCACTCAAGGAACAATTGGGACAAACATTGGTTGCCAGAGATAGTTAGCATTGCATTACAATTCTTAAGGTCAGTGGCATTTTGCTTTCCAGGTGTGAAAAGGAAAATTCCTACAGGAACACTCTGTTTGTTTAAATCCAGCTAATTCCAATTTTAAAATTCCGTTTAAAGTTACTGAATTATGCAAAAGAAATAGCATCTACTTACCATGTCAGTTTGTTGGGATAGAAATCACATATTTCAGATTCAAATATTTTTGGTAAAACAGGTTTCCAAATGTGTAAATACATTCAGAGATTCTGTGGAGACAATAGAGAGGCAACATCAGTGTTTGTGCAGGGTCTGTTGTTTAGGAGTGCTACAGAATACAGTTACAGTAATCCAATGTTATTATATATTAGCCTTATAACAATTTTGAAAACATTTCTTTATAAATAAATTGGGAATTTTGATATACATATTTTTTTATTTCACATAGAGTCAGTCTGTCTCTTTTAGTAACACCGTGTCCCGGAAAAAATGCCTTTTTTTTTTAAACAAGAGAACAAGAATTTTCTATTCAGCTACAACAATCACTTTCCAGCTAGCACATTCATCAAAGAATGAGCAATTCACTAGGGTAACATATGCAGGAGTTTGCTTGTATATATTCATATTGTCTTCTGCCTGAAAAGAGTTAAATAGAGCATATAAATGATGAATACAGAGCATCTTGGGATACAAAACAACTAAAATGGGTTAATTAGTGAAAAACATGCATCAGACTATAAGGCTTAACTGTAAGTGTTACGGTTTTTTAAACCTATTATATCTGCTGATAATATTTGGGATTATGGATAATATATATAAAAAGATGTTAATTTCCAAAAGGAGTTGAGTGGAACATATTAAAGAGTAGGAAATATTCATTGTTTGAATAATAGTTCAGATGCATTCACATTAAACATACATTAGCGAATACATTTCTTTGACATGCTCATATATAAGCATAATACGTAAGTGACCTAGAAAATACAGACATTGTATAATCAATGACAAAAATATTGAGACAGATAAGCCCTGAGATCTTTGATCAAATATATTCTTTGGCAAACAAACAAAACATATTATCCTGACAAATAACACTCTTTGGAGCAGTGGCAGCGTGCCTCCCGCCAGCACCGCCCTCCGAGGCGCTCTGCGGCAGCCGGGCTGCGGGAGCGCAGCCCTGAACTCCAGTGCCCCTGTGCAGGGCAAAACCCGAGCTGCTGCCTGCTGCCAGCTTTCTGAGTGAAGGCTGTCTCTCCCTTTGTGCTTTGTCATATTACAGAGAGATGACCCGGCTGCTGTCATTTTGACAAACAAGAAATACGCTCTCATATTGGTAAGAAAAATGAGTTTCATCCAGAGAAGAAAAGCTGTCATCTCTAGTCAAGTGCCAGCACGGTGTTCTAGGATTTTAAGGACTTTTGTTTCTACCTAAAAGAGTCCTGAAAAGTGCTGTTGTTGCAAATTTTGCTTATAATCTTCTTTCTGGAGTATCAGTGAGATTTGCAAGCTGGCTGAAGTGAATACTAGCACACCATTGGTATTTAACTGAAAACGTTCTGAGTTTTCTCCTGTGATTCTCTGCTTGGTTTGCTGTGATTGTGTCTGTGGGCTTCTGAAGAAAGAGACACCAGAATAGAAGGGATAAATCTCCTCCAAGGTCTGTAGTTGAAGAGACTCCTGAGAGCCTGAAATACGCTCATTCAAGATAATAATATCCTTTGGTTAAAACAACCTTCTGGAACTGAGAAAATCTGCAGTCATAATACAGTTTCATAAAGTCCTTAAAAACCATCGTGACATAGATATGTGGCTCCCTGTGACCACCCTGTTAAATTCATATATACAATGTGCTCAAACAGAACCCTAAACAGGAGAGTGCAATGCTGACAGGAAAAACATGAACTTGTGACAGAGCAATGAAGTTTGCTCCAATTAAAATAAATGAATTAGTGAAGCATTAAAGTGAAACTGTAAAGACTTCTTTTTAAGTTATGCATTTTTGAAGTAAAAATGACATAATTCCAAACATGTAGACAAAGTCTTTTCATATATGAATGTTCTCAATTTGGGTAAGGCAATTGACATTTTAAATATGGGTTGGAAGAGGATATACATCAGAGTATGCAGATAGAAATGTTAAAATACATATTTTATTTTGACAAGTAAAAGCTCTGTCAGAAGGTCTTTGATTCACAAAGCTGGAATACATTCATAGTTTTGAAATATGATCCTTTATCATATTCACTTCTTAGACAAGTTAATGTCTTAAATACAAACAAATGCACATCAGACAGAATCCAAGCCTGATTTGCTTGAGGAGCTGTAAGACTAATAATTAAAAAACTATTATTAAGTAGCTTTAGCATGAAAGGGAATGATTTTTTTCAATCTTGTCTTATTTGTCTGAAAAATAAATTCTACCATTATAGCGTGTAATACATGAGGTATCTATTAATAACCACATTCAAATTTATAAGTTGTTCATTCTAAAGTGGTGTCTAAATATTTCCTATTGTCCAAATATAACTGAACAGTGGCATTCCAAACAAATAGATTTCAGTAAAATACAAATAAATTCATCTGACAAAGAAAATAATTATGGTTTATACTGAAATATTTTCATTGGAGAAATCAGATTGCAGCTGATACTCAATAAGAAAAGCATTAAAACTCTGCATCTTCTGGAAATACCACAGTTGCAGGAAATGCTGCAGTTGCAGTCTAATATTTTTTTTCTCCTTATTTTCAGCCATCTTTCATATCATCCTGATGGATCCAATATAGCATTTAAGTTGGACATTAGAAAGAAGTTTTTCATGAAAAGGGAGATTGGGCATTGGAAAAGGCTACCAGGGAGTTGGTGGAGTCACTGTCCCTGGAAGTGTTTAAGGAAAGACTTAGGATGTGGCACTCAGTGCCATGGTCTGGTTGACAGGGTGGTGAAGGGTCGCAGGTTGGGCTTCATGATCTCAAAGGTCTTTCCCAACCTAGCTGATTCCATGCTCTATAAGTATGTATAAAATCCATAGAAACTAGGAGTGTAGCAGAAGTCTGACTTTTTTTCCCTTCTCTGTACGTGAACACCTTTCATTTCAAATGATTGAGTATCTGCGCCCCCCAAACATGGCCTGCAGTTCCTTATTACACCCCAGGACACTTCTTTATGTTGAGTCCCAATGGTGTGAGCTTTGTACCATCAGCACTGGCTAGGAGCTCTTCAGGGCCTTTACATTTAAAGTTTTGTATTCATTCTCAGTGCCTTTGGATGTAATTTGTCATATTCACTAAAGGGTAACAAAACCACATGAAAGGTTCTTAAAGGTTTCTTGCAAAATTAGGCTGATACTTTTATAACAGGGTCTCAAAGCTACCAATCTGATGAACAACACACTGAAACCAGAGGTGAAGCTGCAAAGTTCCTGTGACTCTGATGTCTGAACATGATGCAGCAGTACAGCATTTTGTGATGACAGCATGTAATAAAAATGGATACAACAGAGCAGAAATCTATGCATGGAATCTGCATTCTCCAAGCACAGGCAAAGTCACCAGATACCACAGTACCTGTAGTACTGTCAACATCATCTTGCTAAATACCAACATTCTCACTTACCCATGACAATCTTTGCACCTAACTCAGATAAATAATAGCCAGAAAATCCACTCATGTAAAATTTCCAATAATGTTTTCTGTATGAAACTTCAAAAAATGGAATTGCCTGTCAAAAATCTGTATTGTTTCCAACCTTTAACACGACCTGTCTTGAGGCAAGATACGTTTTATTACAGTATAAGCAAACATGCACCCAAACTGCTGACAGATTAACGGGTGAAATCCATCCCTCCTTCTGTGCTGTGTCATTGTATAGTCAGTTGTGGACTGAAATAAAGTACCAAGACTCCCCAAAAACAGAGCAATGAAAAGGCTTTCTCACCTCTCAGTTTGAAGGAGAAGGTAAGTTTGATCCCTCTTTAAGTCAAAATTAAAGCCTTTTAAGAGTAAATGTATTTTAAAATCACAAACAGAATAGAAGGGTTATGCATAGCCCCAATAGCAATATCTCCTTCATCTCTGGTTTCTACTGCAATATGGTATATGGACTGGAGCTTCCACGAAGCTTATATAAAGACTCCATTAATCTGATAAAATATCAGCAGGTGTAGGAATGAAATCAGACAAAACATCGGGTGGTGTGCAGAGAGGTCCCTGAGGGTTTGTCTCCAGCAGCAGGAATACAGAAGGCATGTGGGCTCAGGTTGGATCAAGCCCTTGTTGCCGTGCCAGAGTGACTGGGGACAGTTGCCAGAGGGAGTGTTTTAGGGAGGGCTGATATCCTCAGGGTGGTTGCTTGACTGGAAACATCAGTTATCACCTTGATACCACGGCCTTATAGAAGTCAAAATAGGCAGGCAGAGCAGGAGGAGGATCTGAAGTGTGAACACACAGAAGCTTCCCTGCTGGTAGATGGGCTGGTGACAGCAAGTTATTTCTGCTGCCACTGGAGGAAGGAAAATTCCTGTGTGCTTCCAAGAGGATTTTTGGATGTGGAGCCCTATTAAGCCCTTGAAGCTAAATCCTGTGCCTGCACACACGCAGTGGTTCTTTGTTGTTATTCCTCGGGCAATTCCCATACCAAATACAGTGTAAATTTAAAAATTTCCAGCATTATCTATGGTCAATGAGCAGTTGGGTTTGCTGTGCAGTTGCACAGGAGCCAAGATGTGCCCTGGCTGTACATTAGACCTCCTCCCTGCACTGCAGCACATCCAAACACAGACAGGAAGTACTGGCAACGCATCTCAGTGGATGGTCAGGTAAACTCTCAGAAGCCCCTACTGTTTTGAATCAGTGTCTTGCTGTCCAACACTCCACATAGTCATCATCTCTGTCTCTCAGGGTACATTTCCTCACTTTCTTGGTCCAGTAGAGCTAGTTTAAGTTATTAAACTGATCCTCATCTAACAGTTCTCCTGATCAAACTGAAACAACTCTCTGCCTTCCTCCTTTGGTGACTGAGCCTAAGTAGCCACTGAGAACGCCAAAGAACAGGACAGGACTCTGCCGCAGCTCTTGGTCTTCATATAGGCTGACAAGAAATTTTTCGTATTTGCTTGTATCTCAGAGAGGCCCCAGGTATCATCAGAAACACATCCATTCACATAAACAACTGCTTCTTTAAGAGACAACTAAGTCTTTCTGGAATGGATTAAAACTTTGTCACAGAATAAAAGATCTAAATTACAATAGCTTTATCTTATTCTTGGCTAGAGACTTCCTTCAAGTATCTGTTCTTACATTTACCATTCTAAATAGAGGAACAAAACACAGCAGCCTACATAAATTGTCTACTAGAAACCCTGCAATTA
The DNA here is from genome assembly GCA_013397155.1 of Irena cyanogastra. Lineage (NCBI taxonomy): Eukaryota > Metazoa > Chordata > Aves > Passeriformes > Irenidae > Irena > Irena cyanogastra. The sequence continues at coordinate 2,533,066 of VWZV01013172.1, read as the reverse complement.
AAAATATGACCAGGAATAACCCTGCATTAGAAAATAAAAACTGTGAAGTTTGCCTTATTGAAATCAAATGTCTTAGCCACAACCACAAAGAAACAGTCTGCATTTTCATAGCAAAATTTCTGTTTCATTAAGAAAATAGTTTCTATATTAAAAAAATTGACTTGCTGCAAACAAATTTCACTAAGCTTTTTAAAAGAAAATGCAAGAATCAATTAAGTGCTAAAAAAAATAAACTAAACAAAGAGGAAACCAAGATGAAATGTTAGCAGCTACACAATCTAGAGTTTAGACTGTTCTTGTAGATAATTAATATGGTCACATTACTTAACTGAAACATCATGTATCCTGCTACATGTCATTTCTTAACCAGTCAACACATATGAACTATGCTTACAGGATAGAAAAAAGATTGAGAAAGATGGATTTTCTAGTGAGTTCAAAATGACAGATGCCTTTTTAAATGAGGAATGGAATCTAGGATTTAGGAATTTGCAACAGTCACTTAAGCTAAAAGGTTGGCCTTATAGTGTGTTTACACTGCACAAGAGTATTATTAAACATCTTTAGATAAATGCCTGTGTTCTCACTTTTTATGCTTTGTCAGATTGCATATAAACTGTAATTCAAATAAAAATATGTAAAACCTTGCAACCACTGCAAACAGCCTTGGAAGTAGCTGAGTAATTCCATCATCTCTCAAATTTAACTTTCCCATTAGGGGTTGTTTAACCCGATAAATTAGGGGGGAAAGGTAGGTAAAACAGTTCAGCTTAGTCTAAACAGAGTGTTAATCAGGGTTAGAAAATACAATCAAATCCCAGGATTAATTCCAGTAATTATCATGTCTGAAGGAAAAAAAAACCAGTTGTTTTCTTATTTCATAACACCTGCTACTAATTACAGTAGGTTTTCATCATTAATATATCATAAATATGGACCCTTGTCTAGGGACATAGCTACCTCTATCCAGTATCACAGAATCACAGATTGGGGCGGGCTGGGAGGACGCACAATGGATTGTCCAGTCCCACCTCCTGCTCAAGCAGGGTCATCCCAGAGCACACAACACAGGATTGCAGCTAGAGGGTTCTGGAATCTCTCCAGTGAGGGAGACTCCATACCCTCTCTGAGCAACCTGTTCCTTTACATGGTCACCTGCACAGTAAAGAAGTTCTTCCTCAGATTCAGCTGGAACTGAACGTGGCCATTGCCTGCCCATTGCCTCCTGTCCCACTGCCTGGCACCACTGAGCAGAGCCTGGCCTGTGCTCTGAGCCCTCCCTACAGACACTGACAGACCCAGATGAGGTCCCTTCTCAGTTATCTCTTCAAGGCTGGACAGTGCCAGCTCCCTCAGCCTTTTCTTGTAACAGAGATGCTCCAGTCTCCTCATCACCCTGTCACCCTCTGCCAGACCCCCTTTGAGAGCTCTGTGCCTCGTGCTGAGGAGCCCAGAACTGGGCATAGCACTCCAGATGTGCCTCACCAGGGCTGGGTAGAGGGGTAGGATCACCCCCTGTGTGATATCAATGCTCTTCCTAATGCACCCCAGGATCCCATTGCCCTCCTTGGCCACACTGCTGACTCATGGACAGCCTTTTGTCCATCAGGACCCCCAGGTCCTTCTCTGCAGAGCTGATTTCCAGCAGGTTGATGCAGTAGTGTGACTTGAACCTGCATGTTCAGGAAGAGGACTAAATAGGCATCTTCTCTACTCTTCACATGCCTTGGGCATGTAACTCCATTTCACAGTGGTGGGATCTGTGCATACAGTTCCAGGTGGGACAACGTGTATCTGCCTTTGATATTCCAGACAATACAGCCCGTTTACTAAATGCTGTTGGTTAATGTAAAGGATCTTTCAGAAAGCTCTATTATGTTCACTCTGTGAAGACAATTTTGAAAAAAGGCAAATAATTGTATTTGCATGCAAATGCAAATGTAAATGCAATGATCACATTTTAATTGACAAGAGAAGGACTTGGTGTTTGCTACTAAATTTACTACAGAAAACCAGTGGTCTATTTTCTTGCTCTCTTTAGAAAATTTTTTGATTGTCTAGACATGCTAAGAATTTCTCTGTCCAGTTTCACTAAATACCACCTTCTGCAACTGTGCATGAACTATTCCCACAAGAACTAACCTCTGAAAACATGTTTAAAATTTCATCGGTACCCGACCAGCCAGAAAACTCTATATTGACCTGAAATAGTTAATTAAAGAAGACGTGAGAGTCAGAGAGAGGACACAAAGAAGAAAAACAGAATTTAACAGAAAGGAGCGTGTTTTGGGTTTACTTAAAAGCAACAAACCAGAGAATGAAATCCTGCTGACTTGCAGTTTTATGATGCTTGGGGAGTACCAATTTTGTCATGTAAGAGAAGGGAGGTCCTAGATTTGCTTGTAACAAACACTATTGTAATAGGAATCAGGGACAGTTAAACACACTTGACAAATTTTAAAGGATATGAATATGTCCTGAGGGTTTCCAATTTGGCCCAGCAATTTTATAATAAACTGTAGAGAACCTTTTATCTGCGCTTTGTGTTCAGTGAAATCACATCAAAGGAAAGAATGGATCATTTACAACCATTTGGAAGTTACTCACCATATGCCTGGGAAAAAGATACTACAGCACTGCTTTAACACACTCTCCTCAACCCCTGCCAAGAAGATGAAACTTGTACATGTATAAAATCAAGCTCCAGAAAATTCACAGGCTGACCATGCTTCCCTTCTTTCATCTCTGTTCAAAGTCTGCAGCCTCTAGAAGCCCTCACACCAGTCTCCATGGTTTTTGCTCCCAAGCATCTGCCCAGCCACTTCAGCACTGGGCCATGGCAAGGTCTTTACACAAAAGCAATGACGCGCATCTGTGAGACTGATACCTTTGATAAGATGACTGATAAGCTTTGTACTGTATCTGGACTCACCAAGAGGTCACTCATCTTACAAGGAGCTACTTGAGTCTGCGTGCAACTCCATAGGAGAGAAGAATGAAAGTTTTGGCAGAAATTTCTCTTAGGAAGAAGTTTAAATTAAGCTATTTCATAGAAAAGCTTTTGGTAAACCAGACTTGAAACTTCAGCTAAAGACCCAAAGCTTCTAAGTCCCTTAGTTGTGAAAGTTACATTCAAAGCTTCAAAGACAATGTTTTAAGAGACACATTGTGGAAGTGATAGCACTGAATCATTAATTTTGTAGGTTCACCAGAGGAAAGAATTAGCTTCAAATCCACTTGATCAACTGAAATAGTGATAGTAAAACTAAAGAAACTTGGAGATTATGCTGCTCACAAGATCTGCATGAATTTTTATTGTTATCATTTTCTGATGCACTGAAAAAGTTTGGAGACATTGCAACATTTTCATTTTTCAAGCCAATTCTGGAATAAAATAGAAGAAATATAATGCTCAGCACTTGAGGATTAATATCAAATAGATCACTCTGGCGACAACTACCGTAAGAGAGCAAAGATGATGTTTGAAATTACTAACTGTTTGCTGGTGCAAAGGTAACTACAGCACACTCTCTCTTCAGAGACATGCACAGGGTGTAGGCATTAAGCTACCCCCTGTGCATGTCTAGGACTAAGTGGGAAGGGAAAGCAAACACTCCTGGCACATCTTTCAACATCAGCTCACTGCAGACACTCTTGAATCACTGACACCAGTCCAAAGCAGAGACATAATTCTAGGGAATGTGAACATAGATGTATCCTTAGAATCCAAACCAAATCTCATTCAAACAAAAAAACAACCCCAAATCAAAAAACAACCCCAAATAAACTAAAAGTGTTATCCTTACTACAAGTTTATCATTCTCTGCCTGGAATCCCCTCTATACCTACAGTCACAAGTTTAGGAGTCCATCTTTCTATTCACGTTCCTTGGTGGTTTTCATCCGCAAATTATTAATAAAGCATGGTCTTTGTCAGCCTCTGACAGATTATATGCAATTAAAGTTTCACAGTCTATTTCATATCTCTTCAAGTTATACTTTTTTACAGCCCATAATATGATTTTTATAGGTAATAGTCTTTCATGAGCTACAGCAAGATCTTTCACAAGGTTTGGAGACTTCCAGGGACAGAATATTTCAGACATCTGTAAGTAAAATCACCCAAGGCTTCATAACAAAAGTGAGGTAGGGTCAATTTCTGATGTGGGAACACATATTATTATGAAAATAGGAATCTAAATAATCAAAGCTACAATTTCTATTAGGTATTATAAAATAACCATCTGTGCAACTTCAAAAAAGTAAATAGGTATGATGCTAAAGCTGATTAAAGTAAAATAAACCAAAATAAATCTTGATAACTGTTACTATAATCAACTGTGACTTCCCTGAGATTCTCGCTTTGAATACAAAAATATAAATTAAAGGTTTTGAGAATTAAGAATAAACTATGGCCAGAAGTGTGTTTTAAATATTTCAAGACATTTCAGAAAATGGTACAACATTTCCCCTAAATGCCAAATAAAACCAAGTATGACTATATATATCCATAAAGTAAGGCACGTAGTCTTAAAATCCAACAACTATAATTAAAAAATGAGCTCCTCTAAAATAGCAACAATTTAAATTGTGAGCTTATTTGTCACTGAGCACATGAGAAAAATAAATCTCCAGACATGCCAGCAGTGTTAAATTTTCAAAATTTGGAAATGCAGTCATCAGCTTTGCTGAAAAACAGCCACCGAATCAGGCTGTACAGAATGGCGCCTTTGTTGCACATGGTATGCACTGACAAAAGATTAATTCTTTGCATTGTTAGAAGGACTGACTGCTTCAGAACAAACCACCACTATTCAAACTTGTCAGAACAAGCTTGGAGAAAACTACATAAGAGCACTTGAGGGATCTGTACCCAGCGACAGTTGAACTGGAAGTGAAGTTACATACACGAATTAACTATTGTGTGGTGCAGCTTTAATTACCTCAAACAATTCCTTGGTCTTGTTTGCAGCAATGATATTCCAGTTTCCAAATTTCTTGTTTCACGTATGTTTCAAGGCACACAGGTTGCATGCTTTTGGTCTTCAACAAAAACTATGCTGCTTATCACGTGGTGACAGGTAGTTCACATAGAAATATTAATTTCCAAGCTTGTTCAGTTTCGTTTTAAATGCAGTAATTTATGCTTTCAAATAACTGTGCCACACAATAATCCTGTCCAAGAAATGACATTCAGGAATGGCTACAGATAGAGCTTTCCCATACAAAAAAATTGATGATTATGAATTGCACCTGTTTCTACCAGCCAGACTATCTTGCACTGTAAGTCTTACATTGCACTAATAATTATCAGATTAGTATTTAACTGTTCTAACCCAACAGTTGGTATAAACTAGGGCACACACATCCCTTGAGATTGGAGCCTGCAGCAACCTAGGCACACATGTCACCACACACACACACTCGCAGTCCCAGTGGGCTGTCAAACAAGCCCTGAGCACAAGAAAGGAAGGTAGGTTCATATGATGAAGAGCCACCTTTGCGCCTCTGAAGCTCTGGCTGAAGAGGCTTTAAGGAAAACTTTCTTCTCAAAGAATGGGCTAAGGGTGGAGATGGTTGTTCAGGTGACACAGAAAGAAGAAAAACAGGGGAAGTGCATTCATGTTGATGCTCTGAATCTAGATTAGAAATTAAGATTCAGAAATAAAACATAATGACATTCACACAGCCAAAAGTACTATGCCAGAGAAGTCCAAGTGAAAATGAACATACTAGATGAGATGAATGGAAATGGTCTTTTAGGGGACAATTTTTGCAATAAGAGAGCTAAAAAAATCCAAAATCATAGATACTACTACTATATTTACTAAGTAAATAGGCTTCTTATGATATTTTCTGAAGTTTACTTACTTCAGTAAAAATAACGGCTGTCTAATGCTGTACAACATTTTTTTGGTGTCAAATCATTATGTTTTTACTCTTCACCAAGTATTAGCTTAATTAGTTATATATCACACATATATATTTAATTCTGGTTCATATTTATCTGAGTAATGCATATATTTTTCTACTATCTGGGTATTAACACATACAATTGGGTCAAATAATAGCTTTCAAAATACTTCTGTGCATCAGCACTTCCATAAAATTGGCACTTCATGCTTATTTTCACACTTGGAAAAAGATTAGAAATGTCACTTGACCATCTGAAATGTTACATCAGTAAACTTCTGTAAATAAATGAATAACGCTGTATTATGGCCAAATGGGAAGAGTCCTGCCCACAGAGGAGTGACATAATTAAATCTGCTCCTAAGTACATTCTGTGTTGGATGCTTCTATCCCAGCCTTAGGAGACAATGTCAGACGCTTCCAGAAAGGATTGTTGGGTTTCTTAAGTTCTTGAGGAACCCTGATCTTAGCTATGAAAGGGTAACTTCCTTACATGGTATTTTTTAGTATTTGTCTTATATGCAGATTACTGACAAATACAAGGACAACAGCATGCATTGTTTTTACCATTATACCATTATAGCACTGTAAATGAATTATTTTTATATTTTTAAGGGTAAGTATTATTCAAGTGTTAAGAATTCTAGATTCATAAGTGAGGTGTGCATTACAAAGATCCAATTGCAATAACACAAGTTGAGGCAGAGGTAGATACACTAATTTTTTAAGGCGAATCTGTGTCCAAATTTAATACTAATGGGATTAATTTTTTGTTTCACTCTTATGTTTCATACCAATTTCCTCTTGTGATTGTAATTTGTTTTTATTTTGGGTTATAGTAACTGACAGCTTATTCATGAATTAGGTCCTACATACTGTTTGAGACAGCTGTAGACTTGAATCATTCCCTGTGTGAGCAAAACACAAATTTCATAGACGTGCATCAAACTGTGTTCATCCAAAATGTGAGATGACTGTTAAAACCACAACCCCCAAGCCTTCAGCAAATGTAAAGCCTGTCATGTGAAATTCAATGTGGATCTTAATGTGTGGTGTTCTATTGAGCTACTGTACTTGATTCAGAACTAAATTTAGGTGTTAGAGAATAAAATTATAATCACAAAGCCTTAAGGGGGAAAGAAAGAAAACAAGAATAAAGCAATTTATTAATATAGTGGTACTGAAGAACCTTTCCATATAAAGAGAATGTGTTTTGTTGTTGTAAAAGTCTATGACCAAATTTATTTCTGGTATTATTTAACTGATCTCGTTTTTGCTGCTCCTACAGTCCTAACTGACATTGCTAGCATCTGCAGCCTTTGGGAAAAAATGGCATCTTGGTTCAAACATGAAATTAATTGGCTTAGACAGGAAAGAAAAAAAAATAACTTACATGATTTTAGTCATGGTGGACAAAAAATCTCAGCAATCAAAAAATTTACTCTAAAGCAGATTGGAAAAGTGCTCATGCACAAGAATCCCAAGTTGATTTTCTGAAAAACCTTGAGGGCTTCCAGACTATCACTTGAACCTGAGATACAGTATACAAACTTAGGATATGGTATAGACTTGCATTGTTCTATGGCTGTATTAAAGCTCACAAAAGCTTTGTAAAAGTTTACTGAGGCTGAAAAAGTACCAGCACTTTTATATCAAAGCTTCCTCATTCCTTCCATTAAAGGAGAAGTGTTTTAATACCACCTCCAGCAAGCAGACAAACATTTTCTCTAAATCAGCCACTGCTGTTAGGTGCTGTAGAGAACTAGTTGCTGCTTAGTTTTCCAACATTCTCAGCTTTCACAACACTGATTCATTTACTCAGAGCTGCTATAATTTAAGATCTGGATGCACTGCAACCACCTCAAAGATTGTGGGGAAAAGGCAATTGAAAACCTGACAAAAACTGTAGTATATTTCAGTTTGTTTGGTATTTGCATTAAATTTTTAGAGATGAAAACCTGTACAATCATTTACATTACACCCACAATTAACACATTTACTACTAATTCTGCAGAATTATTTTCAGCCCAGCAAGGTGAAGAGATGTGGGGATACCTGGCAGCCTAGCAAAGGGACTAAGAAGCAGGGAAAGCGAAAGAAAAGGAAAGATAAGGGCGGAAGGAGTTTAATGATGTGGAATGTAAATATTTTGGATTGACAGGGTCCATAAAGTTGCACTCTGGTGTTCACAGAAAAGCTTGTTTGGGTAAGCCACATAGTGGATGGCACAGCTTCCAATAAAGCAATCCTTTAAAGTGCACCGAGCCACACTGGGTTGATGCTAGTCATAGCTGTGCTCCAGAGTTATTTCCATCAAAGCTCAAGAAGTGCTACCTTTAGAACTGGAAAGCAGTCACAGACTATTATACATCACCCAACTCCAGTTGTACAAACCCAGTCCCTCTCAAATCTTAGCATTTGGCCTTTGTTTCTAGAGTGGGTGGAGCTGAAATCCAAGGAGAGAGTTTCTCACGCTGGGAAAAGTCTGGATTCAGAGCTGACTTTCTGGGGTCCTGGGCTTACATAATTTGTGAGCTAGTGTGGAGAGGACATAAGATTACTGAAGACAAGGATCACCGTACTACTGCTCTTTTTCAGCACCACTGAAAGAGTAATTCTTTAAGATAGTGATAAAAACATCCTGTCTGAATGTAAACCCACTGAGTTATACAGCAATTCATAGGGGAAGCAAGAGGATTAAGGCCTGGGAACTGCCACACTGAAAGCCAGGGCTGAATGGACTGGAGTAACAGAGCAGATGCTTTACCCAGCAGCTCCATCCCCCTCTGGCAGATAGTGCACAAGGAATATTTCCTCTGCACCCATCCGCAGGATGATGCACCCCTGTCAGGGCCAAGGAACAATACTAGCAAGTCTGATTCAAAGTTTTCAGGCTGCCAAATGACATTCACTTTCTGAATATACACACAGAAACACCCGTCACTGTCTCTGCTTAGAAATACACCAGTGTGGGGTTTATATAAGATTGGGATTAAGAGAGTTGGATAAAACAGCAACACATCCATCAGAAACTGAAACTAAGCCTCTTTGAACATCTTAAGCAGAACAGAAGTGGGTCATTCAATTATCTATGCTTAAAATTAGGCATTTAACTTATTTCAGCTTATATCAAGTACTTTAAATCATTCATGGGAATTGACCAATCATTCAAGTTAAATATCTGAAGTAATGAGAACCAGGCACCTAGAGACAGACACGTATCAAACACACACTGCTTAATAAACCGCTTTTGATTTAACAATCAAAGAGGCATCAAACTTAAGGGTAAATTCAAATAACCAGTGTTTTGGTGAGGAAAGCATAAAACCTAGTAGGCTGTTGTTTTCTCAGGCCTATGCAGAGAGCCTGGCTGTGTTGCTCTGTCACAGTCTTGTTAGCACATGTTAAGGTAATAACAGAGAAATAGGAATGCAAAGTGTCAGGTATAAAAAGGTGCTCAACTTCACTGCTAACGCTACAAAGGTGTTGTTAATAAAAGCCTAGTATATGACCTTATCATCTGTTTTCTTAAAGTTCAGAGCAGCTTAGAAAGACCAAAGCCAGGCTAATACGTACTAGTTTCAATGAAGTAAAGCATCAACTAAAACAAGCCAATACTAGCATATGCATGATTAACAATCACCTTAAAAACAGATTTGGTCAAGCATTATTTATTCCAAAACAGGCCTCTCTCAAAAATATTCACAAAGCAAAATACTTAATACTTAAATATCTCAAATTTGCAGTTAACATTTATTTTTAGCTTTTTATTACAAGGACAACAGCATGATTAGGTGACTACATTGTTTTACCATTATAGCTATTTTAACAGCACTGTAAATGAATTATTATATTTTTAAGGGCAAATAATACTATTCATTACATTACAATACATTATTACAGGAGTATTTTGGGAAGTGTTTAATGGGCAGACTGTCCTAATGATACAAGTGTTCTTGAATTCTGTTTTTTGTTTCAACCATAACAGAAGCCAGCTGCTGATGTTAGTTATGGATTGGCTTTGATATTCAACAAAACATAGAAAATCCCCTTCCTACATCTCTTTCTAGTCCCATACTTTATGGCCACAGCAACCAAAATCCAGAGAGCCTCGTATGTCTGACCTAACTGCTTGGTGAGGAGGGGTATGGAGCAAGAGGCACCTCTCTGCAGACAGAGAGCATTTTTCTAAAACCACAGAGTTTGTTAGTATATCTTGTGAGGGTGGTGACAAAATAGTTCAATGGGACTTTTGTATTAAGCTTGTATTGCTCCTTGCTTCAGGACTCTCACTGATTGCTGCAGAACCTAGCAGCTTTACTTTCCATCACCTATTCTCCCCCAGCACTTTCCCCGAGGTGACACATTAGCTAACTCCTGGGGTATTTTTCTGAAGAAATGTAGCTGTAGCTAGAAATAGGAACAGAACCCTTTGGCTGATATAAAAATCCCTGAATTGCAGCCAGGAAGGCATTTCCCCACAGGGCTGCCTGGCAGAAGTGGGTCTGTGGGACTCCCCTGCTCACAGAGATCCAGCCTTCCATCTCAGGCTTGCCTGGAAATTTCACTCAGCAAGTCCCTGCTACTGCCATGTCCTGTTACAGCAATAAAGCTGCTGAATCTCCTGCCTTCTTCCTGTGGCACACTGTAATTGTGACCACAGATCTTTTATCATGGGTTTAAGCTTGTTACAGAGTATTAGAAGTGCAGTACAGTCTCTGAGAGGAGGAGCAGTTTATGTCCCCCGGGCCAGCCTGCATTGACTGCTTGTTACACAATTGTCAGTCTGACAGCCCAGTTAGTCCTTCTCTTGCTTGAGTTTCTAACTTGTAAATTGTGAACCCACCCTCTTTACAAGAAAAATACATGGTCTCAATTTTTTGAAGATTTCTTTCATGTTCTTGTTTTTTTGTTTTCTCTTGGCAGTACCTTCTATAGATCCACATTTTTCTCCTGCACAGCAATTCTCTTCAGAGATAAGGCAGAAGCAAAATCAGGCTTAAAAACCCCCAACCCTCAAATAACTCATTCTATTTAAACAGATGGCTTTAAAACAATTGTTAAAATGCCTTATTATCCAATGTGAAACAACCTCTTTAAAAGGAAGAGCTGTATTTCCTAACATCACCTATATAATTTGCAGAAGCACAGAATTTGAACATGGAACCCCATCACATAAATAATTCATTTGTTGCCAAGGCAGTTCCCTGCAATGTAAGTTTTGAATAGTTGAAAAGTTAAAAAGGTTTTAAAGTTTGAAAAGTTTAGAAGTTAGAAGGGTTTTAAGTATTTGTAAATGGATATAAGGAATCAAGCTTCCCCTAGCTTCTCAGCAAGATAAACCATATGGATATTAAAGCATGTTTATGTTTTTGTCTGGAATGGTTTCCTTTTGCTAAAATACTGTCTTAACTCAGAATAACTAAGACTAATTTTTGTTGCTTTTCTCATAACAGTATAAATGAAATATTTTTATGGGATAGATTTATGCTGACTTCTAAAATGTAGGGGTAGTTTAGACATCGAACCTGAACACATCTGATCGAAAAAATACTGACTGGAATGCAGGCTTTCCTACGTGTGATAAGAAGACACATTATCAAAGGACCTGACATGTTTGGTTCATTTCAGAGAGCAAAGAGATTGAAAAACATATTTGTATATATAATAACACAAGCTTAGCCATCCATGGTTACATGTTTTCAAGTCACATGACAATACAATGGCAAAAAATTAAGCTTGTACATTTTAACAGTCAGTCAGAAGAAATTATACTGATCTTTCCTTGCTACCTTTGTACACAAATCCATAAATTTTGGTCCATCTTTAGAACATGAATTTCTGCACTGGAAAACCCACTTGCTAAATAAAAATCTAACACTTGTCCAGTGAATAATAAAGCTATATGTTCATACTTTATGCAACACAGTGGCTGAAGAAATTCAGTCTGGGTAGCACTACTACAAAAGATTAATTGCAAATTTCTGTATCTGAAGAATGTTTCTATAAGGTCTCCGAATGTAGATTTAGAGACTGTGCTGCAAAGAACCCATTCCTCTGGTTAAGCAGTAACAGTCTAAGACTAAAATGAAAATCACTTTAATTTGGCAAATGCCACTTAAGGGTATCATCACAGACCAAACAAATTAATCACTGTATACTACTGGCAAACAATGTACACCTTATGTACCATTCTTTCAGCAGAGGCCATGCTGCACTGCAGTGCAGGCTGCATAAGATTTCCATTTTAGATGCAGAAAAACTTCAGAAAATGATGTTCTTGAGGCCAATCTAGGCTAGGCTTTTCTAGCTTGATCTACACAAGTAAGTCACAACCCCCTGAAATGACACCCTGTAAAACCTGGAGAATAAAGAAAGAGAAGAGCTTGCACTGCTGCACATTTCTCCCATTAAACATTTCACATTCTGGTGAAGGTGTGGCTGCAGGGCCCTCCTCTGCCTCACTGCGTGTTTGGTCAATGCTCAGCAACAAGGCTCAGCCCCTCAGGCAGCACAGCAGGTGACCACCTAAGTGTCTCCTATAACCAGGTATTGAAAATTTTCCTCCACTCAATTTGTGCAGGATGATACCAGGACAATTCATTTTCTTTTCCAACTCTTTCCATTTAGAGTATCAGCACAGAGATTCCATGTTCAATATTAATTACACAGCAGAATTTAATGGTCTTCCCAGATTTGCTACATGCCTGGTATAAAAGAGAATTTTATGATTGCAGTCTTGTGAAGACTAAAGAAAGCTGTAGGTTAGATCAAATAGGTTTCGTTTAGATAACCTCTGTCATTACTTCCTAACACCAGTGAGCATGCTCAAATACATCCAATAAATTCCCTAGAATTCTCATGAGGGTTTCCATGCAAATGCAACAGTTTAAACACATGAAAGAATGTTTGATTCTTTTTAGAAAAGATAGCAAGTGTCTTTTCTGGATTTTCCTTTACAGACTATTTATAGTTCAAATGTACTTTCCATATTCACTTATTTAAAATCAGAAGCTCTAGCAAAAGGAAACAACACATTGGGGAGAGGCACTGTGCTACATAATGAGTTTTCAGCTGAGACTTCATTTACCATACTGAACTAGTTTCACATAGTAAGGCAACCTTATGACCAAGGAAGACAAAAGAAAATCCCTTGTGGATATGTAGCACTGATCAAGGGAGCTTCTTTTGCCAGAAAAGACAGTTTCAGTGTGGCAGTTAGGGGGTTTCTGACTAGAAAGAAAATTGTGTTGGACAAACAATTCTGCTAGAATTGCATATACCACATTGTTATGACAGGGAATTAATTTACTTTGTAGTATACTCTAGTGCAGCCCTACATAACAAAAGAATATATTATGGGATAGACTTATGTTTTAGTACTGAAAGGAAATGACATCTTTACATGAAATGCTTTTCAAGTTATATATATTTTTTACTCCACTTTGATAAACTAATGCTATAAATCATCCTTTTCTTTTAAAAAAATCTTTCAGTCCTTTGTCTTAAAATGCTAGATTTAAATAGATCCAGACACAAAGACCCACAAAAATCTAAGTGATCCCAAGCTTTGTGATAGAATCCTCCTTTACAGCATTCCCATGGTAGAAGACAGACACATGTTTAGGGTTTATCATTTCAGGCTGCTTCAACCTTTGCTACAAATTTTAGTAAATATTCAGTGAAGTTACTAAAGCTTTTTTGGGGGATGGGACATACATACACACACTTAGGATGATCAACAGGGGAAACTTTTCTTTCTAATCTTAATAGAAACACTGTCTGCACCACAAAATAAACCCTTAAAAGAGAACATATGCATTTTCTTGTAGGTCCCATATTGTTTCTGTAGCTATATCACAACAATTCTCTCTATTTCTCCCATCACAGCATATTATCATGCTGATCCTAGCTCTTGGAAAAAGGGAAATGCAGAACACATATGTGAAATAAAAGAAAACACATATGTTTCAGATTAAGCCGGTCTCAAGATGTTAAATCCCAGACCTGCTCCACAGAAGAGTGAAATGGGTATTAGCACCATGTGATAACTATTCAGTTCAGGACTAGACTGTAAATTGTAATGTGTTTTTCCTAACAATGTGTCCTCATTTGGTTCCATCTCACTTCTGAGACACTGTCTCATCAACATTTGTTCAGAGCTACAGTCACAGCACCAGTAAGAATTGCAGCCTGCTGCTCCCTCATTTTATCCAATGCCAAGTGAGATCATGGCTCCCATTTGTTGAGAGCCAAGCAGTGAGCTACTTAGTCTCTTGACCTCAAAAATTTATTATGCTACAGAAGAAGTTGTTTCTATAGACATCTTTGGTTTGGGCATTCAATTAGGATGTGGAAGATTTAAATATTTGACTCTTCCCTAGAAAAAAAATTGTTATAAATTTACTTTGCAGTATCTATCTGTCCCTTCTCTACTTTGTTAGAGCTGAAGAATGAAAGATATGAGATTTTCATACCTATTCTTACCCTATGTCTATCTACACACAGAAAATCAAAATATATATGCTTTTCATTTAAATTCTTGGGACAGTTTTTTATATTTTTGATACAGACTTTAAACTGGCTAGATGACCATATATTCCTTATAAGCACTTTGTATCACCACCCCCTCAGCCCAGTTTTGAGTGGAATATAAGTATTAATTTTCATAAAATATTTGTGAAACCGTAGATACATAAGTACCTCTAGACATTCCTAATTAGAATGACATAATTTGAAAGAAATATAATGAAGCAATTGTCTAGTATAATCAGGAGAGAAAAGGAAATAATAGCACTACACAAAGTCTAAGGTCCAGTTGAGTATGGCTAGCAAGAAACCAGGAATTGCCAGGTTTACAGCATTTTTGGATGTTCCATAATTTGTTGTTCCACATCAAAAACAAATGTACCTTTCACAATCAATCAAAATTAAAGGAAGATTAAGAGAAGCAGGTCACTCATTTTCTAGATCAAAGTTCAGACCTTCACTTGTGTTATTGCATGTCAGGTAATTAACCCAACTACCTGGATCTGCTGAGCTCCTCTATTCCCCCTCTCCTTAATTCCAGCAGAACTCAGCAAGGAAAAAAGCTTCCCCACCAGACATTCGGTGTTCAAGTAACTAAGACTAGTGGTCAGGGTAATGTTTAGTTTAAAAACACCTCATATAGAATGATTTAATTTGGAAAGGAGTTCTGAAGTTCATCTGGTCCCACTTCCTGCTCAAAACTGCACTTTGCTATGTTTGGTTTAAATATAGATACCAATGACATTTTTACAGACTTTTCCCATCCTGTGTTTGATAATTGTGTTCACCTCCTCACCATTGTAATGATCAGAAATCACAGTTACAGAAAGGGTCAGGTGGAAAGCAACCACTGGGGTTCCTCTAGTCCAAACTCCCTCCTTAAGCAGGAGTATTCTGGTGACTAACAGTAAATAACTTCAAGCCAGCACTTGCATAATTCTGATTTTTATATCAAATACAGGATTCACTTTATTCCCTAAAACATGTCAGCTAAAAGGGAGCAGTCCATAGGTCTCAGACACACAAAAGCACACCCATTAGCTAACGCTTTACTAAGGTCATGTCTAGGTTATGTGATTTCCACAAAAATCAAACTCTTTTTGTGACAATCACAAAAATCAATAGAAACGGTAATGATATTATTTTTCCAGTAATATTTTATCACAAGTTTCCTCATCAAATTTATTAGAATTATTAGTGTAAGCCAGCACTTTTCAGTCACTCAATAACTCTCCAACTGCTCCATCGAGGGGTACTGTGAGGAACAGCTTGTATTGTGTTCAGAGGGGTCTATGTAAAGAGGAAACATTGGTGGAATTGGCTTCAGCCCTGTGTTCTTATTTTACTTTATTACTCCACAATATTTATATAGCATTAAAATATATTAAATTCTTCCAAATTTCACCATTTGTACTGGAAAAATTCAGAATTTTAGCTATGTATTTTCAAATAGATGTAAGAGTCAACAGGGAACAACCACAAAACAAATTTAACTGCACAGACTTTATGAGCAGTTTGCAAACAATACAAGACAACTCTTTATCCTACCCATTCAGTGAAATTAAGGAATAACAAATACATGTGCAAAACCAAGAGTACTTTCCAAATAAAGCCCATTGAAGTTTTAATGTTTAATATTGGGGTGTTTTCTGTTTTGTTTTGGTTTTGTTTAACAAGTAATTAACTAGTCCTTCATAGTATCTATGAGATTTTAACTAATGTGTGTCAGCAGTTCAAAATTAAGAGTCTGTCTGACAGCCCAGCTATCCAGGTTTTGAGATTTAAATATGACCTGCATAGAATTTTAAAAAAATAAAATTAAAAAAGCTTCAACTACTAAAGCGTTGTCATTGTTGTTTTAAATGAGAATTTAGTGGGATGGAAATCAAGACATTTAATTATCACATTAGTTAGCCAGATGGTTTATTTGAAATCCCAGCAGACAAGTTATCTGAATTTTGTTTTAAGTTGGGCTCAATGAGTTAGCAGAGGCAAAGGACAGCAAGAATATGCAACTATCTTTTGCTTGCTTTAACAACTAAAATTTTGTCTGCCTACCCTCTTGAGCAATGTTTCAAAGGGAATTTACAGAAAAAGTGACAGCCAAAGGAATACGAGTGTTCCCCAACCTTTCAGACATCTTTGGTCACTAAATCTTGTTACTCCCCTGACTCTAAATTTCCACCAGTTTTTCAAAGAAAGGGATTTGAAAGCAAACTTCCATAAAAACAGAGACTTTTCTCTAAACTAGAAAAAAAAAGTGGTTTAAATAGTATGCACCATCTTTTTTTTCTCCCCTAAATGTTTTGGTAGCAAATAAGATTCCTCATTGGATGACTTTATGGGTGGTGGGGAGGAGAGGAGTCATGCACCAAGAGCCCCACAGTAAGAGCTGGTGGCATGACTTGGCTGAGCTGTGCTGTTTCAGCAGTCAGCTCTCCAGGGGCTCCTTCAAATGGTCCCAGCACTTTCACAGGACTTTCCATTAGTGTCTGCTCCAGACGTGAGAAGAATCCATCAATTTCATTTTCAAAATGTCATAACATGTAATAACTGCCTTTGCTCAAACAGCTTCTCTTAATACAGAATGTTGAATTCTGTCTGGTAACTGCATCCTGAGTAAGTTTGTCTTGGGGAACAAGTCATTATTCTTGGAAGATTTTCAGAAGTTTTTTGGCTTTCACAGGCTGCCTGAGCTATGGACAGATACCATCTGCTCGTATAAGAATATACATCTCTAGTGTGTCATCATACTCGCGTATGAAATATACAGACACAGAAGAGCACCTCCCATCCCACCCCCACTGTGGGAGGGACAAAAGTCTTGGTACTCATTTTCTTTTGGGTGTTAAATTAGAAGAGTTAAAATGATAATGACACAAAATGTCATTGCCTTTAAAATATTTCTCAGATGACCCTTTCAGAACAGAATTAGCACCTGATGTACCCACCAAGGTGCAGACCTCAGCAGAACTCTCTTCTCCAAAGTTGCTATACTGGTTCAGAATGCAGGAACAGATTGTTTGGAAAACAAGGCAGCCAAGGATATTTGACATACAAGCACAAATACAGTGGCCTCTGAAAGGTGGCATTTCCAAGCAGAGAGCTACCACAATTTTCCTTTCCTTACTGGAGATGTGAGGACAGAAATATTAAATGGCTTGTTCAAAATGACATTGGTATCTCTAGCAGGGAAGAGTCAAGTCTTGCTTCCCACATTTCAGACCACATACCTTTTGGATATCTGCCCAAAGAAGTTAAATCCCTTGTTTTATGTATTGCTCTGATGTAGCAATTGGTGAAACTTGAAACAAAACATAACAACCAACCTCAAAAATTCAAATCCCAATGATTTTCAATAAGACTAAAATTTTTTAGCAATGAAACACCAAGTACTTTGAGGTGCTGCCCAAGAGGATCAGCACATGGAAATATTAACACAAGCAAAACATTAACTAGGATTTCCAGTAAGGACAGCATAGTCGATTTGGTTCTTGGTATCAAATAGCAACATCTGCACTATGGTAGGTATATACTGGCCCCATTACTTTTCTCCTTCACATAAAAAACAGATTGTCAGTATGAGAGAGAGCGTTTCTGGGTCACAACATTAAAGTCAAGCTAATGCATACCAAATGCATCATCATCTATGTATTTTTGTAGTTCTGGGGTTGTCTGCACTGTAGAAAAGTTGCCTTTCCTAAGATTATTCTTCCAGAGGCTAAATATCACAAAGAATTGCAGACTATTCACTGTTCTACCTTAGCCTGGGTCCTTCTCTTCAGCTGACATACTGTGCTTAGATTTGTCTAGTCGTGACAAAGCTTTTTGGATCACTATTGCCATTCAGAAACCTTTTTCTAAATAATTGTACCATAGTCTCCCCCACCCAAAGAACAATGCCAAAACAATATCATCTAAAACCCACACGTGCCTCATTTCCTGTGACTGTAGGTAGGAATGACCGAAGTAATCTACAGTAGAAGTACAGATTATTTTGCAAACAAAATTACCTATAAGTTTCTGTCTATTACTGCCTTGAAATCCTGAATAACAAAGATTATCAAAATAATCCTGTCTGGCATCATTAGGTTTCCCTTTCTCAGTTAGGCCCCCCAACCTCTCATTGCAGCACAGTCTGCCAGTTTGTGCCTCTCAAAATGTGTGAACTATCACATTTCTACCTTCTTCTTCATCCTCTAGCACATGAAATTATGCAGATTGCTCCTAGATACAATGTATACCTCTTAAATTAGAAACGTTTATCAATGCAGGATATCATAAGCAGCTCAAACCCAACTATCATAAATTAAGGTATGGAAATACATAGCACATAGAGAAACATGATGTTTGTACCAAAGAGGGAGCATGAAAAAAAAGCTTGAGTATTTAAGACTGCTATAGGCTTAGAGGGTAGTCAGTTTTTGGAGAATATTTTTGGGACTTTTTTGCTTCAGAATATGTCTAAAAGCACAGCACCCCAAGTGCAGCTAGGTTTTTCTGTCACAGAGGAGGAGAAGCTCCTGTGTGCTTGAGAGAACTGGGTTTGGGTGTCTCTGAGAACCATGGGACACGGCTTCTTCTTGAGATCTGGGTGGGGACAGGTTGCTTTCCATAGACAAATGTTGCAAAAAAACCCCCTAAATTCTGCAAAATTATGACAAGAGATATCACTGTAAGAGTTGACATCACACACGAACACACATTCACTGCACAAGACAGAATTTACTAAATGCTGCTTCAAAATATACAGATTAAAAAAAAAAAAAGTGAGTACCCTTCCCTTGGAAAGGACAAAAGCAGAGATGAAATATCTCGCCTATGGTGATGTAACAGGTCAGTAACAGAAGTGGGACTATAAAATGTGCCATCAGTTAAGTGAATCATGTACTACTCTTATAAACTATAATATTGCTTCCCTTAAATCTCACTTGAAAGAAAAATATTGGCTTAAAGCACATGCTGGTCTGCTTTGTCTCCAAATACATACTTCAAAGAAAAGTTGATAAATATTTATTCCAAGGGTGCTAGTGGGCAATCCTTTAGAAGTGGAATAGCTACCAACAATATGTCATGGGAAATAAGTGATGAAGTTACTTGATGGCAGAACACTGGACATTTATATGGGAAAAATAGTCTGTCTAGTTTTTGAGACAGTCTAAGGAAAGCGGGGCAAGAAAAAAGAATACTAAGCTGTCAGCTCACAGCTCCTGCAGATAACTGAATGACTCCAAGTAACAGGGAAATTTTGCTCAGCCCTTAATGCAAAATAGCTGAAAGAATAAAGAGATTGTATGACTGGGGGGAGGGGAGGGGAGGAGAAGTTAATTACACTCAGAAATGGTTTTAAATATAATTTTTCAGGAGTTTCGCTAGCTGCTATTTATTGGCAAGCAGGTTTATAATAAATTATAGAGCCATACTCTGCCTCAAAAATCAAAGATTCACTATTTTCTTTCATAGTTTGTGTTTTTCATTGCCAAGTTTGAAGGCCATCCTATATAAATTTGATTACACATTTGCAATTTATTCTTTCCCTACTGTTAAACCCATCTTTCCTGTGAAACTGCTGAGCCTTTGAGAGGGAGCTGTTAAAAGACTGCAGCTAATCAGTCCTTTTTCTGGAAGGACTCTCTCAGCTAGAAATGAGGTATAAGATCTGTGGTTTTCAAGTTCTACTGTCTAAATTGTTCTTCCGCAACAGCTGGAGAAAATGCTTTCAAGAGTTTTGTGCTTCTTCCTGTGTGGTGATGCAGCTTTCCTCTAACGACTATTTCCCATCAATACCCACAGACACCTACCTTCTCAACCACTGCTTTAACGGTCTCTCACCACTTCCACCTTTCCGGAAAAAAAAAATAGAAAAAGAAAATAAAAGGAAAAAAAAGAAAGGAAAAAAAAAGAGAAAAAAGAATACTCATCTGGGAGAAGGTTTACAAATATATGCACACCAGGCTGCTGAAGGAGATAATATCTCAAAGAACTTAAAATTAGGTGTACAATTCTTGTCTCGAGAAAAAACACCAAAACGGTCCTGAGCGTGTGGAGGCAGCAGATGTGACCAGAAAGTTCAGTATATACCCTTTCCCATGCTAAGATTACAGTGATCTTTGCTGAAAACTTCACAGCAAGGAAAAAAATAAGTGTTCTTTCTTGATGTAGTATAAGATGAATAGTTAATACAGTTATATACAGTCCATTTTTTCTGAATAATCCCATGTTCTTTGAATTACAAGAAAGTTTAAAAAGTATTTCTCAAAACCTGAAAAACACATGAAAGCTCTGTTTTTTCCAAGAGCCACTATCTGCTGACTTTTCTGGGAAATTTAATGTTTGTTTCATTTTCCAGAGGACTCTGGTGATCCACTGAATTGACAACTTAAAACTCATACTTCATTAACAATAACATATTTTAACCCTATTAGGGTAATTATTCACCTACACAATTACTCAGTAATTAATTCCTGTAAATATTTCACTAACTTACGTTACTTTAGATAGTAACTGAGAGTATCAGAAGAGCCCAGAAAAATCTGTGTATTAATAGTGACATATACTCTAAATTATTATAAATATTGTACACTCCCTCATCTGGTTTAGTTATTTGTTAGAAAAAAAGAACAAGGACAGCTGCAGCAGAAGAACCTGCACACAACAGTCTGTTAACTGGCCATATAAACTATTATTTCATGGAATATTCCCAAATTTCATTTGGGGTAAAAGATGATTTTGCACTATTCAAAAATTCTAAACTGCCACCTGGTTTTAGACCTATCTCTAACAAAAATACAAACCAGTTTCCACACAGAATGCTAAAGGTTGCCACCCCCACCCCAAAAAAAGAGAAGTGCTTTTATTTAAATCAAATCATGAAGACAGTGATGACAAAATGTCACAGAAATGCATTTACAGAATCAGTTAATCAATAGCTAAATCAGAAAAAGGATATATGAAGTCATTGCTGATATCCTCTGACCCCATAAAGCACAGGTTAACATCACTGAGAGAATGTTAAGTAGATAGCCTGCAAGGACTAAAGTTGAAAAGTGCTACAGAAGTATTTACTGAGTGTAAGGACATTGTCTGCAATCAAAGGGAAAACAAACACCAAAATACCTATTTTTAAACCTTTTTTTTTTCCCCACCCAGCTGAAAATAGAAGGCTGTTCACAACCACAGGATTCCACTCAGTCAAATTAATCATAGAGTGGAGTGGATTAAATTTAGATTAAAAAGAAAATAATTTTTACCAGAAAGGTTAGCTCTGAGGTATTCATGAACAAAATAGCAAAATGAATGTTGAGGGTTTACAGAGAATCATCCAGGAGCCTCCATCAAACAACCCAGTGCTCTGGCACTAAACCCATGCCCAGGTAAGGGCCTCAGCTATGGTTGGTGGGGCAGGCAGGAGCGATCTCAAGGTTGGTCTCTGTGGCTCTGACAGACTCAGAGGGGAAAAAGGGAACTCTAATCAGTTTGTGTTTATTAGCAGTCCTTGATTATGGAATGGCTGTGCCACTGCACAAACACAACAGTCAGCATCTCCTCTCCCCCCAACAAAAACCACTACAAATGCATTAATAATAAGATTGATAACACTGTTGTTATGTTGCTAATATTAATAAGTGTGCTAATTCACATGTGGGCTTTCGTGTAAAATATATCCAAACTTTCGAAGCAATATGTCCTAACCTGAGAAGCAGATGCTGCAAATTCAGTTTGTGTGTCTAGAGCATGGATTCAAATGCATTAATCCCATTTTTGTTAGAGGTTGCCTATTACAGGAGTACAAGAAAAAGAAAAAATAGAATTTGTAAATAGGACAATATCAAAAGTTAGGTGAACAGTTAAAATCTAAGTGGAAATTCACAGTTAATTCCAATATTAGAAAGCTTTTCGTGGTGTAGGAATAAGAACCATTTGGGTTTACTTGACTGCTACAGCAGTTCAGAAAGATGTTCTGGATGCTGATTTAGGAGAGTTAGTAAGAGACAAAAGACTGAACTTAGCGTAGGACGGAAAAAGGAACAGTATCCAGAACCATTCACAAAAAGATGCAACAAAGACAATACATAAGTAGGTGACTATTTTTATTTCCTCTACTTATTAAGGAGAGTATCTCAAATGAAAATTCTGAAATTTCAGGCTTCTATTTTTTCACTGATTTCTTATCAGGTAAAAATCAGAAGTGGATTAACAGCAATGTTTTTAGAGAACTCAGTGAAAATAGCTTTGATTCTACTTCCAACGCATAATTATAGGTTTTTTTAGTTTGATGTCAAGGCTGTTCAGCTACATAATGTTTGTGTTTAAACATCAGACAAGTTCATCCTATGGTTTATGTTTTCTTACCACTTTTCTAATTCATAAAGCATCTCTTTTTTAATGCATGAAATTCAAATGAGATTTGAATCAATCAAATGTAGAACATATACAAAATTTTTCTATTGCAAAAAGCTGATTTTTCTGCATTTCCTATTCTCAAAAAAGCAGTTACCTAATTTTTACCAGTTTTATACTTTTACGTCAACTAAAGCTATGGATACGACCTAAATTCAATTCAAAATTTTAATTTAGACACTAAGAACCTATTTAAACATTTTGGTATAATTAGAAATTTTACTTCATAATCCTTGTCATTTAATGAGTATATTCACCAATTATAAAATAATTCAAA
The DNA here is from genome assembly GCA_013397155.1 of Irena cyanogastra. Taxonomy (NCBI): domain Eukaryota; kingdom Metazoa; phylum Chordata; class Aves; order Passeriformes; family Irenidae; genus Irena; species Irena cyanogastra. The sequence continues at coordinate 2,509,948 of VWZV01013172.1, read as the reverse complement.
ATTTTAATTTAGACACTAAGAACCTATTTAAACATTTTGGTATAATTAGAAATTTTACTTCATAATCCTTGTCATTTAATGAGTATATTCACCAATTATAAAATAATTCAAAATTTTAATTTAGACACTAAGAACCTATTTAAACATTTTGGTATAATTAGAAATTTTACTTCATAATCCTTGTCATTTAATGAGTATATTCACCAATTATAAAATACTTTGAAGACTATTTTTCCTGTAAAAAAATATTAAAATTACCACATCTTAATTAAACTCTGCATGCCTTGTAAAGAAACAGCCACCTTATACATTTTAGTTTCATTTTTTTAAAAATTACCATGCAAACCACTAAAATTAGAAATAGCTCATTGTTGGTAGCAAAACAAGAATCAGATTCCGACACGCTTGCTCTAAATCCGAAGTAAATATGTGCCCTTATCAGACTGTAAGCATTTGATTGTTCATTTTTATGCATCCCTAAGAGCTTGTTTGGAAATTTCACATCCATAGACATGCATGTATTTGTCAGTGTGAACACCAGACTTCAGCTTGTCAGCTATCACACTTCGCTTCTCTCCCTTCACGAGAAAATGTGCACTGAAACGAATGTCCCTGTCCTGTCCCCAGCTCACCAGTGACACGCCACAACGCACTGCATGTCACAGCTTTCATCCTGCACTTCAGACTTCGTGCAAACCCATTCTGCAACATTAACACAGGTTTAGATTTTGTAACCAGTATTAGTACAAAGGCATTAAGATTATAAAGCAAACTTTTCTCATTTCTGTGTCAGCAAGTGCAGTAAGAGGAGGAGCTTTTGCCGACTGATGCTCCTCTCAGGCCCCACTTGCTGCTCCCATGCACTGTGGTATTCAAAATTTATCACTGCTTTCATGGGTAACAACAGCACCAGCTGATAATATGCCAAACCAATGGAGTCTTATTTTATTCACTTCAGGGTAGCTTAAAGTCTTAACTTGTGGGATTTTTGGTCTTGGGCTGGGAAAGCAGGTTGAAGACTGAATTTTACTATTCACACACTTTCTTTTGTATAGGTGACAGGAGCATTAGCAGAGACAGAGATACACACATTTTTTGAATGTAAAAAATTAATATACATAATTCAAGGAGACAACACAGTAACTAGAATAGAATCCATTCACATACAACTGAGTAAAAATAATCTGTCCATATTGCAGCTATTCTATGCCACCATCTGTATCTGATCTTTATATAGATGGATGATACATTGACTCCTGTAGCACTGCTCCAAAATCTCACAGCAGAGAGAAAACTTTAGTTTGTCTTTCAGCTGTCTCATCAAAGCACCCTTCAGCCAGCTCCAGGCTTCTAACACCAGTAGAAGATGCCTGACAACATCACTGCAGTTTTAGGGTGATTTATCCAAATGGTACTGAAAGAAACATCTATAAACAAGGTGTGCAACTACCCAAGGTATAGGCGCCAGTGCATCTCACAAGCCTAGGATGTAAATGTGACAAATTCCAAAATAACTTGCTGTTAAGCTTCCTTTGAATGCATAATTTACAGTGGACAGATACAACCCTTGGTCATGCACATGGCAGCTGCCACTTTCAGCACTCACTGTGTGAATCAAGTCAGGGCTGAAGCGTCTCATGTTTCCGCCTGCCACCACAAGAACTGAAATCCAGAGGCACGAAATTCCTAGCAAGGAGGGTCACAAGAGTTTCTGCTATTCTGTTATATATTTAATGTTAAATTTTCTACCTCACTTAATTTATTCCTCTTTGATGAGCAAAGGGTCACTGGCAACATTTCACTAATTTGCACTGGTTGCCAGGTTGGCATACACGGCTGAAAAAATATAGAGTTGCTTTTTTACCTTCATTTTTTTCTTTCCTTTCCATCCTGTTTAAACATAAACTAAAAAATATTACCTTTGTAATGCACAAGCAATCCCTTTCCTGCACAGTCTAGAGCTGTAGGCCTTCCATCGGTCTTTTTCACCACACTTTTAAAGCCACTTCAGCATTAAGGAGCTTCATAACTGCACAGCAATTGGCTGGCTGCCAACCAGCTGCAAAACAAACGCCCCTTGTATTGACATTAGAGGTTCCTTGATCATATTCAATAAAGAACCTTTGATGTTAGCACTATTGGCTAATATCATCTTACAGGGTCTTGAGGGAGAGTTTATCAAATCTGTAAGTCAGATCGTGAAGCAAAAAAGACCTTCTAGTTTCAGAATACAAAAAAGTTTGTGTTTTGTGAGGTAAAAAATAGTATTTATAGGTGAGAAAATGTCAAAATACACACATCACCTATGAGTCACTGTTTTTTTGTGTAACATTTGGTGAACCACACATCTCACCTCGTCTGGCAAAACCCAAGTTGTGCTCTCTTGTTATCCAGCCTCAACAGTGAAGTCCTCCATGGAACACTAAACAAACCAGCCGTGCTTGGGTACCTTTCTGCCACTCCATATCCTCCCAACTGCCATCCCATGTCCTCCTGACCTTCCTTTGCTGCAGCCAGGCTGCTGCCTCCTTCTTTGCCTTCCCGGCAGACTTTCCGCTTTCAGAACCGCCTGTCACCCTGCCCACAATGTGGCACTTCAACACTTAGCAGGTTCAAAGAAAAACTTCCAGTGCTCTAGTACTATGGGCTGTTTGGTACAGTGGGACCTCTTTAAGTACATGAAACCATAAAAGCAGAGACTGACAGGTCATCCAAAAGGTTCTGAAACAAAAGGGACACTGGCCCATGGAAAAAAAAAAAGGCAGTGCAACACTTAGTGCCTTGTTACAGAGTGCTCCAAGAGGAATGACCCCTGGAAGGGTAGAAATCTTTCTACATCCTTTACTGAAATATGGAAGGGGTACTAGGTTTTGGTGATGATGGTGGTTTTGGCTTTACTCCTCCATTGCTTCATCTTTTTCTTTCATCTTGAGTTTTCTGTTCCACTGTGGGAAATACCATAGGAAACCCAGCTTCTTATCCTCTTTTTCAGCCATTGCAAAATTTCACCTTTCCCAGCCCTCTAGACATGGAACAGTGCTTGGCTAAATGTTCTGACCCGGAAGATTCCTTCCAGTACTAAGCTGGAGAAAACAACTTCCCTACCATACTAGCCGTCTCCTTTTAGTCTGATGGGACAAGTCTGTTTACAAGCAGGTAAAATGACCCTGCTGGAGGGGTGGTGTCAGGCTTGCCTCCAGCACTGGTTATCAACAAATGCTAGTGAAGTACCAAAGTAACAAGCAGTGACACTTTTCTATCATACTCTTCTAGCTTGCAACAATCTGAAGGTTATTAGCTCACAGATCTCTAAAAATTTAACTCTCCTGATTTTTAATAATAGAGGGAAAAGGCAGAAAAAGGCTATCACATATCACTCACATGAGAAAATAAGATCTTCTTTTTCATTTTTGTGAAAATACACAGGCACAGATGGAGATGATGATCATCATCATCTTTTGAATGCTGGATTATGCTCTCATATTGGCCTGGCCTACTCAGCAAAGCACAGTCATTCTATGTCATTAGACATAGTCCATGTGAAATAATTGACATTATTCTATTTCTTGGGCCAGCTCGTCCCTCTTTCTCCTGTTTTGTCTGCCCAGCTCAAGGACTGCTGCCTCTTCACTCCCACCACCAGTCCAATTCAGGGATATTTTCACTTTAGGCTCAGCACCTCGTGCACTCTCAGCTCTGCTGCACCTCCTGCTCTGGGAACACAGACTGGGCAACACTCCGCCCTTGTCAACACCAATGGGAAAAACCCTCAGCTCTGCTTGCCCTCTATCTTATGGCAAGGACAGAAGCACTAGAAATGGGCTTTCAATAATAAAAATATTTTCTTATTAATCTGCACGCTGGCTGGAGCACCTGTATGTTTATTTACCAGTTTGCTGTGTGAGATGTTCAGCCTGATTGATTTCATGCCCTTAGGCAGATATTTTAGACTAATTAACAGATGTATGAACTTCCTTCAGACATGAACTGTTCAGGTTACCACATTGCATTGAACCAATATCCAAACACTAGCTCACAAAATAATCTTAGCAGGGAGGAACTTCCCAGTGCCACAGCCTCCAAAAGTAACATTTCTCTTCCCTGCATGTTTTTATTATTGTGCTGCTTTTCCAGCTACTTTCTTCAGGTGAACTATTTTTGCAAGCTATTTTACATTCATTTCAACAAGCTTTTCGGAAAATGTTATTGTTTCTTTGAAATAGGAAACTGAACAAACTATGAACATACTTTGAAAAAAACCCCAGAAATGTATAAAAATTCTAATTTGTGAATGAACTGATTAGTTACTCAACTCTTCAAAGTTAAAAGTGTAAGATCACCCAAATGGCTATGGCTCAGTTGCCTTTTAACAGTGTGTGTTCATTAAATCATTAAAAGCTGCCAGTTCTTATATTAATTCATTTGTGTGTATATAGATATGAAAAAAAAGTGCCTGAGATATAAAACCAAGTTTCTTTAGGAAAGGAGGAAAGGTGACATTAAGAGTAGCCAGAAAATTATGTAGATGAAAAGAATTCAGACAGACAAGATATTGCTGTCCAACAGCTCTAATGCTCCCCAAATAAACATCATATTTTGGTAACCAATTTTCTGAGCATTATAAAACACTTTCAGTATGGAGAATAACCTATAGACTAAAGGAGAGAGGGTGGCAGTTAAGCAGTAGTAGAAAAAAAAGATGAATCCTTTAAAGTGTCATTTTCAATGTATTTAAGAAGGGTTGTAGAGGCACAGAAAGGGAAAAATTTCATACAACAGTATCAAAGTGCCTGGAACTGGCAATTCATTATAATCATTAATCATTTTAACTGTAAAAAAAATTCACATGTGCAAAATTATGTCTCAAACAGTTGACGTTTTAAACTAAATGAATGTTCTATATGAAATCAAGGGTGATTGTATTGTGTAGCTTAAAGAACGTGAGCTCCTAATTTTAATTGTCAAAAAAGGCGATTTGAGAGCCAAAGAGCTGAAATGTCTAAAGAAGCCAAAGAATAGTCCTTGCAAAGATAGGCAGTTTCCAGACCAGTCAGTGAGAGAAGAGAGGTTTTTAAAGAGCTGAAGTCCTGAGACTTCTGAACCACTTAGTAGATTTAGGCTGCGATAAAATAGAGCAAGCAGTGTGTTTTCAACACTGGATGAATAAAATTAGATCTTTTAAAATACTTTAAAAGTTTCCTGAATTTTTGCCCATTCTCAAGTCAGATTTTTATTGTATACTAATATTTTCATATTTCTGACTTTACGTGTCTGAACTCCACTGCTGCTAAGACAGAAAGAATTAAAAAGATCCTCATGTTAGGTATTATGTGGATAAAGCATCAGGAACAGAAAATTCAAAAAAGAGTTAACAAAATGAGATAACCACATTTTAAGCATTACTACTTCAGGCAATCCAGAGATGTCTAACTTTTATGAGACTTGCCTTCATTACAGGTATTTCATATAGAGAATAAGGTGCTTACTTTCATTTTTCTCTTCAAATCTGTACATCTTTTTTCTTTCATTTTCTTTCAATAATCATATAAAATCAAAAGGTCACTAGTGATTTGCACTATCTATTTGTGATTTCTCCTATCTAAATAAAATTAATATTAAAAAACCCCAGTATTTTTTAGAAAACTGGATGCATAAGAGAAAGTTTAAAAACTGGAAATGTTTGCAGTATGGAAATTTAGTTCTTCACACTCTTGTGAATCTGTGAATTTCCTTTTTATAATTGCAAGTTAATAAGACAGTCAAATTTATGTCCACAAACTATGCTTAAGTATTAAACACTAGATAATGTTATTAATGGCATTTTAAAAGATAGCACAGTTCTGTTAATTTACACAACATTAAAGGTGGGTATTTTTGCTTCTTCAGCGTGAGATGACTTTTTGATTTCACATAATAAAAAACTGAAGCCAAACAACCTGGGTTTTCTTTTCAAACCTACCCTATGTTTTTCTAAAATAACAAATTTAACCTTCAGAGATGTGCATGGCATAAAAGAGGCAGTCAACTGGTAGTTTACTTTGCTTTTTATAGCCACATTACTCTCTATTTTCACTGAAAAAGGCCACACATGCTATTTTAAAGTCTGATGACTCCAGCCTTTTTAGTGTAAAGCCTCAGCCCCTCCCCGCCTCCTCCTCAAATCCTCAGACTGTCCAGTAACTTGAACAAGTATTGCTTTTTCTGCACAAGCATCTCCCTCCTAAATCAATATACCAGGGTGACGGCAGCTTGTCATTTCCTGTCACAGGATACGCTTCTAAATTACTCTTTTCTTTTTAAGAGTTCAGCAAATCGTGTTTCAAGAAATGACCATTTTTATTTCCTTTCTGATTTAACATGTTAAAAATAAACACCAGCCATACTGCTCATGAAGTCCAGAGCCAGATGAGAGAATTGCAGATCTAAAATAAACATAAAATTATTTCTTCTCCCATCTAAATCAAGTTATATTTGAAGTCAAAAAAGAGAGTAATCTTCAGGTGGGATATTTTAAAGGTATTTACAAAAGTAGAAAAGTGATCTGAAGAAATTACAGCAAATTCTTTCCTCTACTTTTAAGACTTTATGTTGGAGCATACATTCTCGATTGATACAAAAAATTGTCCACAAAAATGCTTAATATATCTCAGATTAAAGCTGTAATAATCTGAAAGGTGTTGAAATTAAAACCAGTTAAAGTTACAGGCTTTCAGACCATGTTTTACATTGGAGTTCATGTTTTAGATGAGGAATTACCACACATGCTGTACTGTTAGCACAGATCTCAGAGCAAGAGTTACAGCCTCAAATTCCATGCAATGATATTAAGAATCAAACTCTGGAAAATGGGAGTCTTGCTAGAGTGGCCTAACCAAAACCTTTCAATAAATATAGGCTTAGATCAAATGATAGTAGAATATTCTATTCGATTTGCAAACTAACCTTTATTAAAACTTCATTTTGATTATGAATAGTTTCAAGCTGTAAATGTCTGGTTTTAAGCCTGGGATAGGGGCTGGCCCACGCCACGGAGTCAGTGTGGAAACACTGATTTAGGACACACAGAATCCCAGGATGCTTTGGGTTGGGAGGGACCTTAAATACCATCTAATTTCAACCTCCCTGCCATGGGCAGGGACACCTTCCACTAGCCCAGACTGCAGACGGAAAAGACATTTTAGACAATCCTAAAAACCTTGGCACAGCAAATTGAGGGCTCCAGTGCAACTTCCCTATCTCTGTAACTCCACTCGTGCCAACACATGTTCAGCTGCTTAGATGTGAGCAATTTTGTTTCACTCATCTCCATACACCCTTATTTTTATGTCTGTTGAGATAATTTTAGAAATATCTAAGGTTTAAATCAAAGAAAGTCATTAGTAATCATCCACCCAAAATTACAGCTTTTAAATGTTTGTTCTGAGGTTAAAATGAAAACACAGGGTGTTCAAACTTCTCCCATTTCTTAAATCTAACCAATGCTGAAAAAAGAAAACTAAAAAGTCCTTTTTTTGTCTACTAGAATTCCTTAATTTCTTAACTTCATTATTTTATATCTGTTTTACAGCAACCTTCACTGCACTTGAGACTCAAATGTTGTGGGACTACACCAATTGTTGTTTTTCTACTTTAAATCTTACAGCAAAGTATTAACTCTGCATATCTTTTTCTGTACTCTTTATTCTTACTTTGGAAAAGATGGACAATAAAGGTTAAAAACTCCTCTACAATCTACTTTAGCATAACAGCATCAATGTGAAAAGCAACATTACACATGCCAGTAAAATCTAGCATACATTTAAACCAGGGATGTTCTGCACAGTCCCTAATATACCTCATGAGCTCAATCAACTTTTACTGTTAAGTTGCTTTAGTGCTTTGGTCGGTTTCTGAGGTCTCTAACCAGATCTCCCACAACAAGAATGTATGTTTTTTTCTTACGTATGTTGAAGATTGTTCAACATTAATTTTAGTGTAGAAGATTCCCTGTTTTAGAGAAACACACAGTTTTCGAAAAGTAAGCAAAGCTTTGCCACATGTTGATTAAGGTCAAGGAAACCTGCAAATGTCCTAAAGTTAGACCATGAACCACTGTGTTTTCCACCTTTACTGGGTTTGTCTAGGTCTCCCACATGACAGATCTTCATTACATTGGCTATTCCTTCATTATTAATGAATGCTCTGATTTTATCCCCTTGCTTGTATAAAGAGCCTCACGAAATTGAAGAGTCTGCTTTTCTTCTCTGAGGTACCCAAGGTCATTATTAGCACACTGGAGGGAGTAAATGCAGTGCCCTGTGTGCTCACTGCTGTTGCTTAGGTTTGGTAGCATTGAGATTTCAGTAAAAGCATTACTGCTGCAACAGTGAACTCAGCATAGGGCAACTTGATCATTGATGTTTCTTTTCCTTACAAAGTAAAAGAAAAGCTTTAGGGCGAAATACAGCTTTTCCATTAAGCTCCTTTCTCAGTTATACAAAATGTTATAAAAGCAGCGGTGCTTTCACTTATTTGGTGGTTGCTAATTTACAATCAGATCAAAAGGCATGATTAGGTGTTTGAACTTTCTCTTTCCCTATTTAACTAATTCCACCAAAAAAGTCAATCTTACTTTCTTTAAATGAAACTAATAACTTGCTTAGAAAATAAAAAAGAAGAAGAAAATAGTTATATAGTTTTCTACTTGCATCCAAAGTACAAGGAGGTCAGTAAAAATACTCTCATTAAGTTTAAATAGGCTCTGGCTCAGACATTTGTATGGCAATAACTGGACGACCAAGATATATGGGTGTCTTTTGCAAGGCTTGGGGCATTTTACATGAGATTTTGCCATTTATCATGTTAACATATGGATATCAATGACTTGGAATACAAACAAGAGGCATTACAGTATTTCACTGAAGGGACTAATAGATATTGAAGTTCTTAATTGATTTGTTGAGGGGCCTGCACTTTAAAAAGTCAGGAAACCTAAACAGATGAAAATCCCATTATAATGTACATGAATGAGTATGGACCTTAACTCAGAATAATCACAAGCAGAAATATTCAGAGACACTTCCTATTTCACCTCAATCTTTACCTCAAATGTATCATTTACCACAATGAAAATTCTCAAATGTTTTGCTGGTTGTTTCTGCCCTTCCCTGTCCTTCCCCTTCCATGGTCTTAGCTTTTCCTCTACACCAGTCAAACATTAATTCCAATAGGGGTTAATAAGTGAAAAGTCCTAAGTTTGGGGTTTTTGGAAAACTAATATCATAGAAAATCAATTTGGATTATAGTCACTTTTTAAATATCAGAAGATTTTAGATTTGATTCTGAACCTGTATTAGCTTTAATTTTTAATTTCTTCAAGCAAGAATTTTGTAAGAATGTTTTTTTAGCCAAGTAAAATGGCCCTTAATTTTAGATACTGAAAAATGCCTTTGACTTTAACGAGATCCCACGTGCTATTAAGACAATTAATGTGCATTGCACATCCTAGACAGTTCATGACAAAGTTTCATTCTAGTACTGTGTCCACAGTAAGCCACTTTCCTACACTGGCTTTTCAAGTTACTGTTGGTTATTCTTCTTTGCTCACACATGCACGTACATAATCAGCACTTTTGAATCAGTGCAATCCTTTGTTATAAACATGCAACATTTTCCATACTTACTTGAAAGCCAAAGAAGCTGTCAATGCAGTATTAGTGGATTCCTTCTAGTGTGGCTATAATAATTGCTGAAATTATGGCTTGTGCATCAATGGGTATCTCTGGCATAAGATAGCTGCAGGTAGAGTGAGCAGGGGCTTGGACTGCAACAACCAACTGTGTTTGCCATGGGCCAATTCATCTGCTGCTAGCCCCACACCAACAAAAATCACTAACATGGTAGCCAGACTTCCAAATCCATAGTGCTCCTGTGTAATCGCCTCTTGCATTGCCAGCAGCATGCAAAATAAATAAATAAATAAAAAGCTTACCCTGCTTAATGCTAGCAAGATGAAAAAATTATGCAAAGGTTTAGTAGGCCAGAATCCAAAGGATTTGGACTTTGGAATGTTACTTACAATTTGCAGAGTGAACTTTTTATTTCAATTGTTTTTTTAAATTATGGTTAAGGAAAAAAACAATCTACCAGTGCATTCCTCTTTGAAGAGGTCCCATATACCACATAAACACTTGCTCAAAACCTTTACTCACTGTCGTCCACATTTCCCTTTCCTGTCATGTTCATTTTGTAGCTCTCCTTCATTTTTCCAACCACCCAATTTTCCTTTTTTATGGCTATAAATGCTCAACGTCCTGAAATTTTCTTCCTAGTCACCACCCTTTTCTACTGAGAGGTTTCTCATTACCTCTGAGGCTCACAGTGCACAGACAGCTTCCACGCTGCCCTCCCCACCCCAGTGCCTGTCAACTGTGCTAAATCCAGACATTCCAGATGCCACAGATACTTGTCCATTACATTATCTCCCTTCAGCCCATCTGCTAAAATCAAATTTGCTGGATCGGGGACTAACCAAATGCTTCCCCTTCCCTGGCCTCTGGTAGCACTAAGCCAGCTTAGGGTCAACAATAACAACAAAACTTTGAACTCAGGACTTTTGGTTTTGCATGAAGATACCCAGCTCAACAAATGAAATTTAAATAAACAATTGAGCTCTCCTGTCATATTAAACACTGTAACAGTATTGAAAAATATTTAGAGAAAGTGATTGTTGCACTATTTTAGAACCTGAACCTAATGTTCAAGCCCTAGAATGGAATCAGAACTTGTTAACAAATAAATAGTAGCAGTATTTATCAATGCAGTTATCTTTGTAGTCCTCAATAACCACACTGCTATTTTGTATACACATGTACTGCATACCATCTGCTGATGTTTATTTTAATTCACCAGGAAAGGCCTGTGTTTAAGTTGACAGAATCAGAACAAAAGAAAAAGGGCAGCAGAATAAACTGAATAAATTCCAAGTCTGACTTGTAAAGGCAGTCAATATAAAAGCTATAATCTTAGTTTAATCCCCACACTTTTTAAACATAGTAATTACTAGACATCTGCTGGTAACACAGCCTTGCTATTGGATAACCTTAATTACCCTGTAATATTTCCTGACACTCCCCAAAATATGCCCTATGGATAATAATTCATTCACGGTTCAGCCCCATTATTAGCTACTAATTCAAACAATCAAGACAAAGACAACGAACAGATGACCTTGAACAATTACCCACTCACTGAACAGAATTTATTTCATGCTTTTCAAAGACTTTACTGCTTTCCTGGCTTCATGAGCAGCACTCAAAAATTAACAAAACTCAAGCAAGAAAAGAGCTGCAGAATAAAAGGAGATTTGCTGGGGTACCCCAGCTCCCTTAAACATCATTTGCTTGCATTAACAACATAATGGTTTCTGCAATACAGTTCGTTTTCTAAGATTACATAGGAACCCAGACAGATTGGGTGCAAAACCTGATACAATTGTTTTAATAGACTGGATTTGTAAGCCGTACAATTATTTGCAAGTAATGTATTGGGAAACCCGGAATGAAACAAAATAAATACATATAGGTATAATGAATGGAATTCCTGCAACTGTGGCAGAAGCAGGGGAAGTATCAGTGACTTCAGTGCTGAAGTAGATGGCTGTGAATGTCTGAGGCTTTTTTTTGGACTGCCTAGGAAATATTTCAAGTTACAAATCACAATTTGTCCTCGTTCGAGCTGTCATAACCTAGCACCCTTATTTCTGATTGTACAGGTAAAATCAAGTGCAAAAGATGGACCATTATTGCCAAATAAACCAATCTGTACTACTTTGGGTGATGCTTTATCTTGTTCATTTAGAGAAATTATTGTTGCAATAAACATGAAAGGGACTATAGCTTTTAAAATTATTATTATCATAATAAAATTTTAGACATTTTGTATTCAGATTAAGGTTAGGAGAAGGTACACTAAGGAGTGTAAAAAGCTATTGCCCTTTTCTCTGAATTACTGAACTGCTAGGAAAATAAGCTTGAAGGAAAAGATACAAAAAAAATATTAACAAAAATTCAAAGTCAAAATTAAATCTATCTTTTCTGAGATAGTTCTGAGAAAGACATTATCATTGCAGGATATACTTAAATTCCTTAAATACCTGTGGAAGTGAGTGGCAGAAATAAGATATAGTGAATAAAATCAAAACATAGAGATGCTACAGAATTTCTCCCTGCCAAAATCAGAGCTATGATAAAAAATAACTTCAAAACACAATATACTTATATGCCCTAATCACAATGACTTTAAAGATAAGATTTTTTAAAACATAAAGTGCATAAGAATGAAGAACCTTGTAAAGTTTAGAGCAGGATGTTTAGGCTTAAGTCCAGACAAATAATTGGAAAGCCAGAGATAAAAGAACAACTTTAGTTTTCCTTGACCTTAAAAGGTATGCAGTCTGCAAATATAAAGCACTTCATGAAAGGTGGAGGGGGAAAAGGAGTTTTTTTCTCCAATGGAAATCATGAGATTGCAATATCTTAAAAAGAAATTGTGTCAACACAGCTTTATAGACTACTTGAGGTTTCTTGTTAAAGCTATGCCCTCTGAATGTGCTTTGCTTATCAATAATACCTAAAAAACTTCTGAGATTTTCAAGTCCACATTCCAGAAATTAGGTACACATGATGAAATTTCTTGTTCTGTCCAGATTTTTTTCTACTTTTGCCACTACCCATCAGAATTTCCTCCTCGAGGATGACATTGAAGCGCACATGTGTGCAGTATGTGTAGTCACTGTAAGAGGGAGTTCATCGGGGAACCCTCACTTTGAGACATTTATCCAAGTAGTTTTGGAAACAGTTTCAAAAGCAATATACTGGACTAACTTTGGTATAGACTCTTCTGGTTTCAAAAACCTATTAATTACATCAACATTCCTCCTTTTCTTGTTTTCCTTTGATCATTACATAACCCACAACCCAACATATGGGATACTTGTTAGGGACTATGCTATTTCTCTCTTGAACTTTTGTAGAAATGAACATTGGACATTTCATTTCCAAGATCAAGAGTAGCCACCCAGGTGATAATCAAACCTCTAGAAACAAATTTGTGCTCAAGGCTTTGTAAGAACTGTGTGCTCTGTTTCTGTTTAAAAAATCATTCATGTAATAGCTTGTCAACATGAAATATTTTCTTGGGGATAAACCAACAAAATAATCTCTTGGCCAAGGGTCAGGAATGGCCTTTTCTTATGCATAAATATTCAAATTATTATTTTGAAGGGAAGGTTTGAAGTACACTTGTTATATATTTCGTCTATACAGACGAAATTAATACAACTTGCCTAAAGCTCATGTCCCGGTTCAGTCAGGAACTGAAATGTCATCTACAGCAAGATAGTCTTTTCTTCTAATTAATGTGGTCGTGAAACAAATGAAACACAATATGCAAATAAGAGCTATAATGACTAAATAAAATGCTGTCCCTCCAGGAACAAAACACTCAAATTAAACTAGTTTCATATGGTTGGTTTTGAAAGGCCCATCTGTTAAAACTGAAAGTATTTTGCTTCAATTACATCTGGTTACTAATAGATGCTGTGTTTCACTTATTTAAGGGAAATTTAAAAGACAAGTTTTTGCTAGAGTTCAGGTCCAGTATGAACTATGTAACTGGGTTATCATGTGTTAATCTTAGATGTTGGTTGCTGAGCTCAAAATTAAATTTACATTTCTGTTCACATCTGAAAACCTTGAATGTGAATCTTTGAATGTTATACAGCCAAAAGACATATTAAGGATTATAGATTTAACCTCTTAATCTTATGATTGCTACAAAATGCCACAAAGCCAACACAAAGAAACTGAACTTATTTACAGAGTGAAGGTGTCTTACAAAAATATGATTCCAAGAAAAACTACTGTTTTAATTCAGCGGTTCCATTTTCATGTAGCATCTTTAACCTAGTCTCCTGGAACACACAACAGTATTGGGCATGATTACTTTAGAAAATACACATTTATTAAATAAACGTTAGAAACAGAAGAAAAATGAGATGATTCACAAAGAGGAATTCTGTTTCAAGCATTTCCTTGGCCAACTCGTTTCAACAGAGGATGGTGTCCTTTTCAGACTACAGAAGGTGACCAGGCTAGTAACAACTTCATAGCAGAAATTAAACCTTCCTCTCAAAATTCCAGTGAGAGTTTTGACAATGGAACTACAACAGTTTCCTACTGGATCCTTGTGGGGCCTAGAGTCTGTGACAGCCTAGATTTGTTTCCTCTTCACAGAGTGTGCCCTCTTTAACCTGTGACATTGCAAGTTTTTATGGTTTGCTTTTTTTTTTTTTTTTTAATATCATGTTGCAGCTATCCCAGACAAGGTGGAAACAAGATAAGGAAAAGGTGACCATTTCCTCCAGAAAATCCAGAGACCAGTCCACTTGTCTGGCATGAAGGAAATCAATATTTCCTGGAACGAGTCAGGTTCAAGACCTGGCATGCAGCTTTCTCCATCACAAGCAATTATTCTGACCACCAATTTGTGATCTTAATTAGTTTTGTCCATCTGGATACAAATCTTTTCCAATAAAATCTCTATTAAAACTCTTAGACTCCTGTGAGAAGTCTTAATGTCAAGCTCTTGCTATTTTTCAGTAACACAAAATCTGCTTAATTTGATTTTTCAAATGAAAATTTAAAGCCCCTAGAAAAGTTACAGGTACAGAAGGCAATGTTACTGAAGAGATCACCATCTCTATAGGCAAAGATGACATTCTGAGAGAGTAGATCTTCTAGCTACAAGAGAGCAGCCCGGAACCAGAAAGAACTTAAGAGAAGCAGATTTTTTTTTTTTCCTCAGTAACACTGTTCAGGAATCAAGGCTTCAGAGCTTCTAAGGCCTAATCCACACAGTCAATGGAAGAGTTGAACTTCAATTTCTACCACCTGCTTTTAATTTCTTAGGGTTTTTTTTCCCAGCTCCCCTACACGTGAAAGCTTATTTTTCTTTCTTAGACTGAATGCTTTTTCCTGCTTTATGTTTTCCCTCTCCTTCCTGAAGTCACGACTGCTTTTATCTTCAATATAGTCAATTCCAAGTCCAAACCAAAGACTTCATGTACAATGCACTTTTTAAAATCAATATAAACAAACCTATCTGCTTTTTTTTCACTTCTCCTTGCTTCTGATACATTCTTGATGCTGCCTAATTCCTACTTTCTCTTTTCTTAGCTTAATCTCTACTTTTATACTCTGTAAAATGCATTTGCTATACCATTCATACCGTTATTCCTTACTCTTTCTCTTCCTATCTTTATTTTCATGAACTGTCTTCAAAATCCAAAATTTGTTTTCAATTGCAAAGATTTAAGGATTTTTTCCCCCCCAAAAGAATACTTTCATTCCTTAGCTTTAGTATGAAGCAAAATATGTTTGAAATAGCAAAGATCATCCCACCTCCTACATGATGAATACGAACTTGAGTCACAGGATCTTCTCTCTCAGATGTTGAGTGCTAAATCCCTGAAGCATTTTTAGAACTCCCATCTTTAGTTTTGTCACAGATGTGTTACATCAGTCTATTTTGTAGTTTCCTACTTGACGGGAAATCTCCTGCATACTGTACATATGTAACTGTAGTTTACTGCAGTCTCACTTGAAACAGTTCTCCTGGATGACTTTTACATCTGCTCACTGCAGCGTAACCTGTATCTCTAAAAGGGACAGAAATCATCATTTCCACCTTTTTACTTCATAGATTTTCTACGTGAAGTAGAAACTATAACTCTGTAAGATACCATTGTTGGTATAAGCTTTAGCAGAGCCGGTGGTTTTTCCATTGCTATGTTGCCCACGGAAGCTCAAACATTGTCTGGCAACTATCCTCAAGGGCAACTGTCTGGCCAACATAGCAGTGGGCCCCCTGCCATCCTAACAGATGGGCACCAAGTATAAGTAGCCATAAGACCATATAAGTGCATTTAGTGTGAAACTTGGGGCATAATTCCCAGCCTTGATCACCATATGGCTTTTCCATACAGAGTTTGTGATAAATGGGATGCGCAGTGCAAATCTAACTTTGAACACGAACAGCATTAAGGAAAGTAATAATGAGAATAGTTCCCACCATGTGATAAGCAGCAGGTAAGTCTAGAATTAGCAGGAGCAGTAGAAGAGTAGGATTATTATGCATCAGCATCTTCCCCACACTTTTATTTCTGTTGATCCATTAAGCTTTCCATGACTCAACTTCTGAACAATAAGGAAATGGGCTCCTTCACTCCCCTCCCACTCTTCTACAGGGAGACAGAGTGCAAAATTGTGAAAGCCTGTGCCTTCAAGAAAAAAACCTTGGACTGATTCGCAGTCTCATAACTGAATTGAGCCCACATTTGACAGTCACTTCAATACTGAATTCTGCAGGACTGTTTTAGAAGAGAGGCTCAGGATTTCATAGACTCATTAACCATGCACATGTTAATGCTTTTATTCTGCATTCTTATTGGACACGGAAAGTGTTTCACCTCCCCTCAGTGTATCAGACATATCTGATCTAGTGCTCAAGGAAAAAGGGAAGCCAGTAGAACCTATACTTGAGGCCATCATCTTTATTGCAAGTAATTCTAACTGGTGAATGCCTCGCTGCCCATGGATTTTAGTTATTGCAGCAAACTGAGTTTGTGTATGCTAACAGAAGGGACTGTACACAAACAGTAAGTACTGAAATACAGGCTTAGTTCCAAGAATGTAGATCTTTAAAATTCATACATCAGTTTAAAGTATTTTTAGATAGTACTTATGAGTTTCAGTCATTGTCAGCCAATGATGCTGCTTGTGACCTTTGAAGAGTGAGAAGTCCCGAAAGTATGAGAACCCTGAAAAAATATTTTATCTAATTTTAAGATTTCAAGTGGTAAGAAATCATATTAAATAGAATTTACCTGGTTATGTTTTTTCCTTTTCTGTCATATTCTAAGGTGGAGTTCATGGTTGTTTTACACCACTCTAAAATGACACCAGCAAAAGGAAAGGAAAACTCCCACCTCTCCCATCCACAGTTACGCATTTCTACTGGAAAGGGCAGTGCTGCCTTTCAGTGAGGCAGGGATTGAGTGGTTCAAGGTATTTACAGAACCATTGTCTTAGATAAAAAGAGGGAATTTTAATGCTGTATAAACCAATACAGATTTTGCTGGAAACTGTTCCAGCTGTGTGACTCAAAGTCCAAGACAATATAGCTCTGTACTCTTGGCTCCTAAATCTGAGAGAGGAACCACCTTTCATGAACAGATATTTGAATTTGCTTGCTTTCCAACTATACGCAAATAATCAACTCTGCTGGCATGAACACTTGCAGAAAGCAAATGTCAAAGTTGCTTATGTGAACTTTTCTGGAAACACAGTTTAAGTCTGGCCCTCCAAGAATTTCAGTTGAAACATTTATCTAATTAGGAAGAAAGAAAACTGACAGGCAGTATTTAATCAGAATCCTGAAGTAAGCATAATAGAGAATCAAACACAATCATGCTTTTAGTTGAGATATTTGATCCCTTTCCAAATTAACTTTCTACTTACCTGAAATAAGAAGAGTTAAATTAGTGCCTATTTATACATTCATTATTTAGGCTACCAATAGCTTGTCTTATATACAGTTGGATATGATTAGAGACCATTAATGCTAATTTCCTCTTAAGAAGATTGGATCTTTTAATTTCCTTTTTAACCATTAACATAGAAATTTTGATGCTAAATCAGTTTCAAAAATCAGGGAATTAACTGGTCAATATAGTATATTTTGGCGGACCAATGCCCTCACGGGAAGCTCCATTTTATTCACTAGTTGAAGAGGTGAGTGACAAAAACCAAACATACAAAGAGAACATGTCCTAGTCAGCATCAGAGTACAATTAAGAATGAAAAATCCCCTTGGAGATACAGAATCTACCACAAGTATTAGGAGATCAAATTCACAGTAGAGAGAAGGCCTTTGTGCTTCAATGGTGCCTCTTTTAAGAAATGAGTTTAAAAGTTGCACAGCATCCTGTTTATGATCTTTCAGAAACTTCCAGGTCCGATTCACTCAATCTATCTGAAAAGTGTTTTTCTCAGTTGTCAGCCCTGTGAGACTGACCTTAAGTACAAGTCAAAGCATGGGCTCCTTGTGATGCCTTAAGTTTTAGCTTTTATATTTTTCAGATCAGTACTTCTTTAGGGTATAACTCTAAAACTCTGTCTGCCAGCTACTGTTCTCCCATTTTATTCAGACAAAACAAGATAGGCCTGAAACTCAAGGACACCTTACTGTCTCAGGCCCTGAAAAATGTGAACTTAAAAAAAAATGAAAGCGAATCGGGGGGAGCAAACTGGGGGAATGTGGTTGCATTACCTGAAGTTGTAATGGGACAATTAACTCTGATACGCAAATAGACCAAACTTACATCTGTCTCAAACACTTGTGACTGTCATCCATCTTGGCTGTAGTCTCTGTGAGACTCCTGCACCGCCCAAGCTGTACCCTATGAAGGCCTTTCAATAAATACCTACCTTTATCCTTTAACTCTGTCTCACCTCTGCTCTAGGTAGCCTCTCCAGGCATCACTTGTGATGAGTGCAACTGTGAACACACCACTGAAAATAGCAGGTGGAATCATCATTACTCCCTCTCGTGATACAATCCACTCCATAACCTGTCCATCATGAAGTCTTAAATATGCCACATCCATAATGTGGAAAGAACAAAAGAAAAGGGACTTGAATAAGATGAAACTAGGCATGGGTGAAGTAAACACAACCAGCAAAAGTTGTCTAACAGGCATTTATCATCCTACAAAAGCTGAAATACTCGTTTTGCTAAAAGAACTTACAAAAGTACTCTCTTTAGGTTACAAAGAAAGAGGTACATTTTCACAACAAAACTAATCCACAGAACTCACTAACTGCAAGTGATTAGATAAACCAAGAGTTTCATTTGTTTAGTGACCCAGATATTTGTCTGGATATTGAAATTAGAGAGAGTCTTTATGACAAGAGGAAGGTGCTTATCCAGCTCACTGCTTCCTGCTGTAAATCACAAACTTGCGTGAGGGCAGGGCTGTGCATAAATTTCCCCAATGGACAGCTGACTTGCCGAAGTTTCTGATGCTGCCAATTCTAAGAGGAGTGAGAGCCAAGCAATTCTTGGCTAAATTTACAGGGTTTCAGCTCCTCTGCACTCTCCACTTGCTTGAGGTGTGCAGCTCATGTTGCACAGGCTGTGGTGCAGAACAAGGCAGCAGGGACACAGCCCTCCCTCTGCTCCCTGTTGGTCACCTGCCAACGGTCACAGCGCACAGGCGACACCCCAATACCCTCAAGGCCTCAGGGGCTCCACTCGGAACAGAAGTTACAAACCTGTTACAGAAGTGAATTATGAAGCATTGGTGCATCTTGAAATGAAGTCAGGTCTATTTTGCAGCAGGTGCATTCACAATATTAGCCATATTTTCAGGATTAAGAAGCAACCGACTTTTAAAGCAAAGCTTTCTCCTTTAGAAAAAGTTCTGGCTTTGTTCACTTGTTTTACAGTATTCATCCTAGGTTGTGGCTTTATGTAGACGACTGAATAACCTGATGTCCATAGTAATTTATAGGAGGAATTAAACTATAAAGCCCTTTTGAAAAACTAATTAAAAAAATAAAATTCCTTTTTGTCTACCTTATAATAAACTGGCAATATTTTAAAATGTGTTGAGATTTTTCTCTAATAACTCTTGCTTTAAATCTTTAAGGACACAAAACTGAAAAATGAATGCAATCAAAATAATCTTTCTGTATAAAAATTCTGCATTAAAATCTCTTTTAAGTCTTCTTCTTCCCAAAATATTTTACTTTCTAAGGTATCAATAATACATTCAAAATTGCAAACTGGACAGTGTAGTGACCCTTTCAGATTCCACTTTCATAACGCACAGAATCTTTGCGTTTAATCTTTTGTTAGAAGACCCCAAAGTTCTTTGATGCATGCACATTATTTTCTAGTGATTGCCACCACATGAAAAGGGTGTTAATCCTCTGCTAATTAACAACTTGTTGAGGTCAGAGGGGGTCAGTACTTTACACTTTTGGATTTGGTGAATTTTTTGTTCATTGGAACGTCTTGTTCTCATCAGTTCGGGTATTCTATAATTTTGTTCCATGTCAGCGATAGCATCCTCTGGCCCTCTTAGGCCTGTAAAGAACATACTAAAAGGAGGTTTGACATGAGATTCAGTTTGCACGTATTTTTGTACTCTACAAGTCCTTTTATTACACAAACTGTTGCTTCATGCAGTTTAGGCGGTTTATCTAAACAGGACATGGAGTTCCACTGCTTTTAATAGTCATACTTCATGTTAATAAAAATAATACAATACTTCTAAAAAAAGCTGAAAGATTATAAAAGATATTAGACCAAATCCTTAATGATGGGGAAAACAATTGAAGATGATCTTGCCACTTTCATTTATTCAGTATTTTTATATATACATATACACATATTTACATAAGTAGTTCTTCATTGCCTTATTAATTTGAAAAGTAGCTCCATTAACTCCAGAAAATTTTAACTTCTCTCAATGAAATACAACTATGCTGCCTGATCTGTGTATGTTCTTAAAAAGGTTCTGCAACTTGAAGAAAAGCAGCATCAAGGCAGTGGATGTTTTGTTTTGCATTTAGTTCCCAAAAGGTGCGTGAGAAAAGGCAACGTAGAAACAGATAAACAAAACTTGATGGGATTGGCAGAGACTATGATGAAAAAAATGCAAGGGCATCAAACCAGTCGATACTCATATAGTAATTAAGTCGATATTCATACAGTCTAACCTAACTAGTGAGTTCCACAATTTTATGACACATTGTATGAAAAGGCACTTCCTCTCATAACTAATGAATCTGCTCAATCTTTTTCTAATCTCTCCAGATGAAGCTGAGTCATCCCCTGTGAGAGGTAAGGAATGCAGACATTCCCCAACTCTCTTCTACAGCCTCAGTACTTACAATTTCTTAAAAAATCTATCATAATCTTTGCACTTTCCTTCACCCAAATAAATACCCTGCATTTACTTGACAGTTTTCATCACCATTTAAACAACCAATCTTTTTAAAATAACCTTAAAAAGATTAGTAAATTCTCTTTGGAAACACTGCTTCTTAGCCTAGTTTAAAATTAAATGAAACTGCTTAGAAAGAAAAAAGAAAAGCACCACCACAGTATTATTTTAATTATAATTTCATCAAAAATTCTTTTAAAAAGTACAAAACCCTCTAAACTGAAGTGCAGACTTAGCCACTCCTATGTAGACGCTGTCACTTACTCCCCTTTATATAAACAGTATATGTAACAGTGACAGACAGCACTGTATAGATGAGAGACCATTAGCACAGTTTACAAAGGGAATTGGGTGATCTTATCTTTTTGAATCTTGATCAAGGGGGAAAAGTTACTGGATGGGTTGCTTGGTCTAAAATGATTTTGTTATCTAGAGCTCAGCAGAACCTCAGCACAACAGAGGTGATTCATAATCCAGGATGTGCCTATTTTTTTTTGGCAAACGAAATCCTTGCAGAGTGCTGAAGTTGTGCAGTTCTTCCTCAGCCATGTGAGGGCTGAGGGTTTCCCTGACATGCCCTCACCCAGTGCATACCTTCAGCTCCTGTTTCAACAAGGCACTGCTTATCTCCAGAATAATTTTTCAATGGTTTTGACTGTTGAAATGAAGCAACTTCTGACATTTCAGTTATGCATATATTATGTTAAAGTGAGAATAGCTGAAGAAAGAACACTTGTCTTTCATGAGTCTCTTTTCAGAACTTGATTAAAGAATTCTCCCTTTTTATTAAATTAAGACCACTTTTAATTTGTTCTGATATTAATTCGTAGTAATAGATTTCCATGCAGATAAGAGAATTTCAAGTGAATTACTAGTTTCTTTCCTTAACATATTAACCAAGTAAGGAATCTGAGTGTAAATATTGGCATTAAAACAGTTCTAGTTTCAGCATTTGAAGCAGTTTCATTACTTCAGTTATTGGAGTATTTAGATGAAGTTAAATTAGGCCACAAGAAAATATATTTTTTAAAAAGATGATGACCTAAATGGTGAATTGTGACAGCAGCCAAGTAAATAACTTAACAAGAAAAAGCTTTGCAGAATATTGATTTAATGCATCACTTAAGCAACAGAATATCTCAAACCCGCATTATCCATGCTCTATTTCCCTGTACCTTGGACAGTTTATCTATTCACCTCTCTCAAAGGAACAAGCACATATTTCTACATGGATTGTTTGCCTATGATGTACAGTTTTTAACACTATGATAAAATTCATCTTTAGGATAATTCTACTTTTGTGAAAGATACTAATTGGTAGAAATTTTAGAAATTTACTGGAATTAAAGTTACAGAAATTTAACCAAAATACATTAATTATCATCTTTACTCTGGAAAAATCCATTACTGCAAAAAAAAAATTTTCACTGTTTTAAAGGACTGCAAACTGCATTTCAACTTAATTGGAGAGTTTCTAAAAGAGCACTAAAAATACCAAAAATCTGATAGAACATTACACTGATTTTAAATTACGGCTTGAATAGTTACATTTAGGACAAAGACCATAAAGGTAGTGCTTCCTCTGAGAAGGAGGGAGAAAAGGCAAGCAAAAGTAATGGTGTTTTTGTTTTGCTTTGGGGGTTTTCTTCTGTCCTTTCGAAGAAATGAGTGAAAGAATCTATTTTTTTTTAATAACATTCTGTTTTATTACCCAAAGTAAAATCTGGTGTTGTAAAGACTATTTCAGCTAAAATTAGACTTTATCAGTGCTATGCCATTTAATATGCATGAATGACATCTTGATGGGTAGAGAGGCATTGGATCTGAATTCTCTGATTTCCTCTCTGAGGCTGCAGAGCTGGAGCTGCTGCCTGACTCCATGTGCTCTAGCTGCCACGGCAGGTTCTGCACGTAGACTGCCCTGTCCCTGCAGCACATGCTCAAACAGTTCTACCAGGGTCCTACAAGAATTATGAATATTATGAATGAGGCTCTTCCCTACATGCCTGTCCTCAGGAAACACTCAAACCACTTTTTCTCCAATACTTTAGATTTTTCCTCATTAAGAACTCAATTTTATGGGAAACGGACTAAGAGTGCCTATGCCACTCACCAGGGTAGCAGAAGCCCAAACAAAATTATGATTTTCGTGGCAATTTTCAAGAATATGGACAGTCAGAATACTGTCCCCAGCATAGGGTTTCAATCACTTTTTATTCATATCTTCAGTATTTCCATCGCTGTTACTTAGTCTCAAAGATATCTCACCACAGCCCAGCAAAAGATATGGATGTAAATTCAGTACTGGAGAAATGAACCAGAGCTAAACTCCTTTTTAGCAATGCCTACTTCACCAGACAAAAAGAACTGGTTTTAATTTTCAGGTCTCTTTTCAATCTTGGAGGGGCTGGCCACAAGCTCTCACTAATTTCCCTGACTCCCTCCACACTGTGGAAAAAGGTCCCAAGTTATTTGCAGTCTACACTTTGTAATATCTCCAAAGCAGATTTAAGGAATTACAGAAGTTACCTCCTAGCCAGTTTTATTTATCTTTTACAGCTAAAGGAGGTTATAAGAGCATTGTTGGAGCTTATTTGACCACCCCCTTTGTAATCTCCAGCTGAGCAAGGCAGGGAATAAGACTCATGTGTTCACCTCATGTTGATTTGTCATTTGACATCTGTGTCAGAGCAACACCCTGTAAGAGCAGACACTTTGATGCCACTGCAGCTTTATCTCTGTCAGGACTAGAGCTGGGTGCACTATTTAGTGGGAATAATTTATTCAGCAGATTTCACCCTTTCTTCAGTTTAAGAGTTCCCTATACATGTTCTAATTAGAAGAGATAATTGGCTTAATACTCAAGCACTTCATTCTTACTTGTTCCCTTTGTCCAGAGGTGTCCTTAATAAAGTCAGGGTGAAATCCTGGGGCCACTTAAAACTCTGAAACCCAGTCTTCTCCTTGATTTCACTAAGGTCAGGATCTCAGTCAAGGTCCTTCAAGCAAGAAACTTCCAGTTTAGATTGTGATAATACCATAAATGAGGTCCATAATTAAACAATGGGAAGGAACAAACGATACAGAGCGAGGGACAGAGTAGTAGGATATTTAGATAACATCATGATGGCTCTATTTAAAAAAAAAAAGGTAAAAAACTCAATAGAGATTATTTGAAGTAGGATGACATGCAGGAGGGCTCACGGTAGGATTTTATTCCCCTGCAAGGATCAGACAAACATGCAAACATTCTTTTGCAACTGGAAATATTTGAACAAGTGCCGTTTGATTGACTTGCTCCCTCTGCCCTGCCACTTTGGTCCCCTCTGTCTACACCTTGTTCATTAACCAAGATCAAAACCTAGTAAATGAATTCTTTAGTGTATAAGAAATTCATTAATCAATAACAAACATATAATTAAAGATAAAATGTCATTCCTGGAGTAGCAGTTCTGTTCAACTATACAATAATCTATTTCTGAAAGCATCTGTACCCTGCATGCACCTAGTAAGGATCAGTGCCTGAAGGCAGTATTGAACTATATTCTCTGAAATGCCTTGTGTTTTGCTAGCAATTTCAAACTCCTCTGTTCTTCAACACTCAGTCACTAAACTATGCTGCTTAAATTATTAAATCCTTTTAATTTAAATTTTCATAAGCTACCAGAGGAAAAATGCACTTCCTTAAAGTAATAGGTCTGGCTTCTTGTAAGGAAAACTATGGTATCGTTATTGCTTTTATGCAGTATTAACATCCTTTAAGGAAACAACAAAATAAATTATTTCATTAAGGAGTAAAATGTGGAAGGCAGATGGTTTAAAAAAACAAATCCTTTTGAAACTGTCCTGGTTTAGGACCACCCAAAACTGGATCAGAAATGGGGAAAACTATCTACTATCTTAATTTGTACAAGACTGAGATGTCAGACGAACTACAAATTAAAAATGAGAAATCTCATTACATCAAAATTATTGACAAAGAAAAATAATCTCCAAGATTTACTATACTAGTCCACAAACACTATATTACTTTGAAAAGTTTGGAATATATATTTTACCATACTATATTTTACTGAAAAAGATGTTGCAACTGCTATAGGCTTGTGTTCTAGTGATGCTTTAATCTCACCTAGAATACTGCAGTTCTATGCAGCCAGTGCTGCAGGGGGGGGGACAGGAATTTCAAGGAATACATTATTTAATTTAGTGAAGTCATATAGTTTGAAATTCTTAAACATTCATCTATTTTCTCTGTGAAGAGAGATGATTTATCCCAGGGAACAATAGATTCAATAAAAAATATTCAAAATTAGACCATGTAGGATTTTTTCAATGAAAAGACTTCTACATTTGAAACATAAACTGCTGTTTACTACCATTCTTCACCAAATACTGGACTGCACATAATTTGATAAGTTCTAGATTTTGATACCAATCTTACTTTATAAGGAAATTGAAATATGAAGTGCCAGTTGCACACATCTATAAGGAAATGGCAATTTGATAAACAATTTATAAAATATGTACATTAATATATTACTATGAGTTAATTGGGGATGAAAGAACTTGCATCTGAAACCAGAAAAAGCTGCATAACTTTGTAAGAGTAGTCTGAGGGAAACATTCCTGTTATAGTCACCAAGTCTGACTGTTCCTATAAAGCTTTCATTTTTTAGCATGAAAATGGAGCCAGCTGAGTATCAGGCAAGCATCTTTTAGGGAAAAAAATTGTTTATTCTGAAAGGACTTAAGAGAACAAATGATTTAAGAAGAAAAGGGACAGAAATGGAAGACTTTTTTAAAATTAAAGAAATTACCCAGGAAAGAAAAAAAAGCATTATTCAAAAGAAATTGCCAGACCTTCTGGAATACACAGATGTGATATAGAAACTGTTTACCTAACTTTCATTTTAAGGTTTATGTGATCAAAAGCATGGTTGGTTCTAGCTTTACTGATCAAGTCTTTCTGGATAGCCTAATTCTGTGGTGATCTCATTTGTAGCCAAGCTTTAAAAGAGCCATGTCACTCAATATCTGAGGTATACTGCAGTTACCAGCCTACTCTTTAAGTAACATTTCGTTTTATCGAGAATTTTTCTTTTACAAATACAATTCTAAACACATTACTTTAATTTTCACTTAAATTAGTTAAAATTTTTGGATCAATTAGTTAATAATCCTAGATTTTTCCCTATTGTATTAAGTTCACCTGAATGAAATCTGAATTCCTCACTAACAGTCCTATAATCAAAATCAGGTTTATAAATACACAACAACTACAAGTTCAACATATGTATGAATTCCAGTGAGTAGATCAAAATATCAAGACCACTTTTTTGTAGTGGTTAAATTACAGCCATATTATCTAAACTATCCACCAAAAGCTGCCCCTAAGCAGACAGAAGACCTGCAGAGAAAAGAGGAGTAAGTCATTCTGACTTTCACTAGGGAGAGGATACAAGCTTCCTCTATGACTGTTGAAAATCTTCCCAGTATCTCATGTGGTTCCATTCACTTCTTGTACAGAAATAAAGGAGACCAAGGAATAAGACTTAGTTGGAGAAAAACAAAAGCAAAACATACACACCCCCCCCCCCCC